>OZ012735.1:35853581-36203581 GCA_963859935.3 Lathyrus sativus
CAAATTTGAAAGATTCGGAGGCAACGCCACACGATAAGCCACATCACCAACTCGTGCAATAATCTAATACGGACCGATGAAACAAGAAGTCAACTTCTCTCTTTCCTATCCCACCACTCCATTGGCAACTGTCACAACTTTGCGCATGGGCATTTGCGTCTTTAAAAATAGAAGGCCAATAAAATCCCGATTGAAGGACTTTGTTTGTCGTTCTATCCCCATTAAAATGTCCGCCATAAGGCGAGTTGTGACAATGTCATAGAATACTTTGTGCTTCATCACCGGTAACACACCTCCTTAACAAATTATCACCTCCCAGCTTAAACAGATAAGGGTCATCCCACACATAGTACTTGGCATCCGAGAGGAATTTCCTTTTTTGGTTAGGAGTTAGGTCGTGCGGCACAAAACCACTCGCCTTGTGGTTTGCAAAATCCGCAAACCACTGCCTCACTTGAACTTTAAAGAGTTTTTCATCAGGAAACTCTTCTCGGATTTCCTTTTCTAAAGTAGTCACCTCCATATTGACAAGGCGAGATAAATGATCCGCCACCAAATTTTCCGACCCTTTTTTGTCTTTAATTTCTACATCAAATTCTTGCAACAAAAGGATCCAACGGATAAGCCTTTGCTTAGAATCCGGTTTGGTTAGCAGATATTTTATCGCCGCATGGTCGGTATAAACAATCACTTTAGACCCAATGAGATATGACCTAAATTTTTCTAGTGCATACACTATTGCAAGCAATTCTTTTTCTGTTGTGGCATAATTAATTTGCGCCTCATTAAGAACTTTGCTTGCATAGTGTATAGCATGAAAAGTTTTGTCTTTTCTTTAGCCTAACACCGCTCCAATAGCATAGTCGCTAGCATCACACATTAGCTCAAAATTTAAATTCCAATCCGGAGCAACTATGATTGGAGCGGTAACCAATTTTTCTTTCAAAATCTCAAAAGATTTTAAACATTCATCAGATAAGAGAAATACCTGATCCTTGGCCAGCAAGTTACTCAAAGGCCTAGCCACCTTTGAGAAGTCTTTGATGAATCGCCGGTAGAAACCGGCATGCCCAAGAAAGCTTCAGATAACCTTTAAGTTAGCCGGAGGAGGCAACTTCTCAATCACATCTACCTTAGCACGATCCACTTCAATCCCTTTTGATGAGACTTTGTGACCGAGAACAATCCCCTCCGTTACCATAAAGTGGCACTTCTCCCAATTTAGCACCAAATTAGTCTTCACACACCTTTCAAGCACGGTTTCTAAATTTTCCAAACATAAACCAAAAGAACCACCAAACACCGAAAAGTCATCCATGAAAACTTCCATTGTTTTCTCTATAAGATCGGCAAAAATAGCTTGCATGCATCTTTGGAAAGTTGTCGGCGCATTACACAACCCAAAGGGCATTTTGCGGTAAGCGAAGATTCCAAACGGACACGTGAAAGTCGCCTTCTCATGATCGGTCGGGTCAACCGCAATTTGGTTGTACCCGGAATAGCCATCTAGAAAACAATAGAATTGTTGTCCCGAGAGTCTCACTAACATTTGGTCCATGAACGGAAGTGGGAAGTGGTCTTTCCGAGTTGCGGTATTCAACCGCCTATAGTCAATGCATATTCTCCACCCCGTTTCTACCTTTGTTGGAATCAACTCATCTTTCTCATTACGAATTACGGTAATGCCACCCTTTTTAGGAACCACATGCACCGGACTCACCCAAGGGCTATCCGAAATAGGGTAAATCGTTCCCGCATCCAATAGCTTGACAACTTCCTTCCTAACAACCTCTTTCATTGTAGGATTTAAGTGGTGTTGTGGTTGAGCCACCGGCTTAAAATCCTCTTCCATTAAAATTTTGTGCATACAATAGGAAGGACTAATTTCTTTTAGATCGGAAAGAGTCCACCCCATCACTTCTTGATTCTTTTTTAACACATCAATTAAACGGGATTCTTCCTTTTTGGACAAAAGGTTGCTAATGATAACCGGTTTTTCTTCGGTTTCATCTAGAAATGCATACTTCAAGTTGTTTGGTAACTCCTTCAATTCAATTATTCGGTTTTCATCATTGACCTCCTTTTTCAAGACTTCCTCATCCACTTCCTATGGTTGCAACTCCTTAAGACTATCGAGTTCTCTTAAACATTCATCAAGAGCTTCTTCTTCTTCAAGAGTGAAAACTTCAAAGGAGTCATTAAGGGCTAGCTCCATGGGAGTTATGTCATGAACATGTTTTGCAACTTCAAAGGTGGCTTCTTCAATTACATCAATCCGGAAACTATCACGTTTATCATTTGAGTGCTTCATTGCTTCAAAAAGGTCAAAAGTGACTTCTTCGTTTTGTACCCTCACCTTCATCAAACTATCGTCTACATCAATCATCATACGAGCGGTTTTCATGAATGGTCTTCCGAGAATTAGAGGCGCATCATCGTCTTCCTCCATATCAATAACAATAAAATCAACCGGAAAGAAAAACTTGTCAACCTTTACCAATACGTCTTGAGCTACTCCATGAGGGTGAGTAGTAGACTTATCGGCTAATTGCAACGTCATACGAATGACTTTAATCTCAATGTTGCCAAGCTTTTTCACAATAGATAAAGGTATAAGATTGATGCTTGACCCCAAATAGATTAACCCCTTTCCAACATAGATGTCGCCAATTGTAACCGGCAAGGTGACTCGCCCCGGATCAACTTCTTTTCTTGGTAGAGTCCTTTGGATGATGGCACTACAACTCGCATCAAGAACAACTGTTTCCGGCTCCGTATACCTTCACTTTTTAGTGAGTATGTCCTTCATGTACTTGGCATACTTTGGCATTTGCTCCAAAGCTTCGGCAAACGGGATATTAACTTGGAGTTGTTTAAAGATATCCATGAACCAGGCGTAATGCCGTTCATTTTCTCTCCTAGATGGAGTATGTGGATATGGTAAATTTTGGACCGGAGTAGTGCTCACTACCTCCTTCCCTCTAGATGCTCTAGAGTTTCTATCTCTTTTCTTCTTCACTTCATCCACCTTCACTTTTTCACTTTTATTATTTTCAACTTCACCATTCGTTTTGTTTTCAACTTCAACCATTTTTTCTTCCTTCTCAACTTCCCCCTCACTCCAATCTCCAACTTCACCATCAATTTCATCAATTTTTTTCTCACTGTCCTTTTTCTCAACCTCTCTTTTTTCACTCTCATCAACCAACTCTTTTCCACTTCTCATCCTTATAGCCTTACAATGCTCCTTAGGATTTGTTTGTGTGTTTGCCGAGAAAGATGGTCCGGATTGTTGTTCCGCTAATTGCTTAGCAAGTTGACCAACTTGAGTCTCAAGATTTTTAATTGCCGCATCGTTACTTTTTTTATTCTCCATTGACATTTGCATGAATTGCGTCAATGTCTCTTCCAATTTTGAAGCTACGACCGGTGGTTGTTGAGTTTGATAGGGATTTTGACGGTTGGAAGGACCACCCCCATAACCTTGGTTATGTTGATAGTTTCCCCTAGTTTGGTACCCTTGGTTGCCTTGATAGTTTTGTTGTTGTGGATTTTGGTGTTGTTGTTGTTGTTGATACGGTGGTTGTTGTTGTTGATGTTGCCTCGGTTGGTAATCTCTTTGATTTGCCATGTATTTAACTTCTTTGAACTCGGGAGGTAGACAAAACCCGGTGTCATGATCGCCCTTGCAAAGCTCACAACAAGCTATTTGTTTAGCTTTTGAAGGTTCTTTTAACTCTTTTATTTATTGAGTTAAGAGTTCCACTTATTGTGAGATAAGCTTATTTTGTGCAAGAATAGCATCATTCGCCCCTAGTTCAAGCACTCCCGCTTTCTTCAAAGTATTACCTCGGCTTTGACTTTGGAGGTCATTTAAAGCCATACGGTTAATGATGTCCGTAGCTTCGACCGCGCTTTTTGACAACAAAGAACCACCCGAGGTAGCATCTAACAAAGTTTTACAATTCGGTTGAAGACCATTCTTGAAAATGTGGATTTGCATTAATTCATCAAAGCCACGCCCTTTACACTTCCGTAACATAGATTTGTACCTCTCTCATGCCTCATTCAAAGACTCGTTGGCTCCTTGAGAAAACACGGAGATTGCTGTTTTGGATTCCATGAAACGGTTATGAGAGAAAAATATTTCAATGAATTTCTCTTCTAACACATTCCAATCCGTCATGATCTCCGGTGTTTGATCTAAGTACCAATCTTTAGCTTTGCCGAGCAAAGCATGGGGAAAAAGTCTCTTGAACAACGGTAGCTCTTGCGCTTGATCAACTCCCGCCGCCAATGCTATCTCATAAAATTTGGTGAGAAAAACAAAGGGGTCTTCATGGTCCATTCTGGTGAATGGGCTTCCATACAATAAGTTGAGCGTTCCCGTCTTCATCTCGGCTTGCCTTCCCGTGTTGTTGGCGAACTGAGCAGTGTTTCTTTGACTGTTGACACATGGTGTCGAAATGGGTGGCGGTGGATCCATGGTAGGTGTGAAAGGTGGTGGTGGTAATGTAGAAGAACTTTCTCCTTGTTCTTGTCTTTGCCTAGCTTGTTGCCTCCTCCGTCTTGTTCTATTATTCAGTCTCCTTGCAGTTCTTTCGATCTCGGAATCAAAAAGAATTTGGTCCTCAGGAATCTGTCCTCGCATAAAACAAAGGCTGCACACTAAACCAAACAGATTATAAGCACAAGTCAAAAATTCAAAGTTAAAAATTCAGAAACTATTGCAATGCTCGCAATATCAATTCATGTTCCCCGACAACGACGCCATTTTTTTAAAACAGTGGTGAAGTGTCGTGTTTTTGTTATCGTCTCCACAGGGAATATGAGATATTGTCGTCGTTCGACAGTTGATAAATTCGTAACTTTATAGTAACAAAAGGGGGTTTGGTTTTAAGTCACGGTAGCTTTGCATAAAAGTAAGAAATGCGGTAAAATATTGGTTTTACGATTTAAATAAAGATTGTCAAAGTTAGGGTTCGGTAATCACTTTGCATGTATATGTTCGATCAACAATACATAAACTCTTTTTAATGATGAACACATTCACAATATCCTCCAAATATGATTATCTCTAACTCACATTGTGATATTTCCCATTTTGATCCATTGTTGATTTCTCACACAATCTATCAAAATGACAACATTTAGGTTTAACATTTTAGTGAACAACAATATTCAAGACTATTTCTAGCTCAAGAAAGGAGATGAATGAAAACCTAGGTCAAGAGTTGGAAAATATCTTTCAATCAAGAACCAGCACAAAAGGTTATAAATAAAACAAGGTTTTCACCATATATTAATCATCAAAGAGTTTTACAAATGAGGATCATCTATATACATACAAAGCTTAATGATCACCTACATCTAACCTTGACAAAATAAAGAACTTAGCCACTCATTTCCTTGGTAGCTTACAAAAGAAGTTTCGGAAGAAGGTTGATGAACATCTGGGTCGAATGATCCAACTTGGATGAGAATCCACCTTCTTTTTGTTGGAATATGTTAAGAGATGAAGAAATGAGAGCCAAAGGGGTTCTAGGGCACAAAATCTCACTCCACAGCAAAACTATGTAAAAACAAGTAAAAAAAAAAAGATATGTCCAAAAAGTAGCCCCTGCTACTTATAGAAAGTAGAAAATCTGGGCACGTTCGCTACCTGCTCGCTAGGCGAGCTGCTAGCGAACGCTCGCTACAGCCTCGCCTAGAGAACATGCTAGCGAGGACTGCAGTTTTGCTTCTGCTTTGCTTCGTTATATCTTCGCTGCAGCGAACCAGCCAGCGAAGGATGCTTGATTGATTCTGGAATTGCTCGCTAGGTGCTCGCCTAGCGAGTCTTTCGCCATATGCTCGCTACCAGCGAATGATGTCAAGAATACTTCTGCCCAAGTCTGGGAGTGTTCGCTAACAGCTCGCTAGGCGAGGCTGCAGCGAACACTCGCTACTCACTCGCCAGGTGTTCGCCTAGCAAACCAGCTTTTGTTCTTCTTCTTTGCTTGATTCCTTTGTTAACTTTCTTGTGTACTCAAATTATATTCTTTCAAGCTTAAATCCTGCACAATAGCATACAAATCAAAGGGACCAAGAGCATTTAACACAATGATGCATAATCAACAAAAGTGAGGCGGTTTAATACATTTTTAGGACAAAAAGGAGCGAAAGATGCCCACATTTGATAGCTCAAATAAGCACAATTGGGCATCTAACACTCCTTCACCCTTACCGCATGCCATTGCCTTGTACATCATCAGATCTAAAGTCAGTGTTGACTCGTTGTGAGATCAACGAACCAGATCCATTCTGAGGTCAACAGTTGACTGAGAGTCCATGGTAGATTCCCCCCTTAGCGTGGGCCATCATATGTTTGGGTCTGGGGGTTTTTGCCTAATGCACCCTCCTTGTTGCTAAAACAACCAGACCCATGTGGATTGTTTTTTCTCCTCTTTTCTATTCTTTTCTCTTTTCTTATTTATTTTATATTCTTTTTTTTTTATTTTTTTACATTTTTATTATGATTTGATGTTTTATTAGAATAATTAGAAAATACAAAAATATTTTTTAATTAATTTTATTAAACATTTATATTTAATATTAATTAATTCATTTAAGGATTAATTTTATTAAATGTTTAGATTTAATTTAATTAATTTCCCTTTGTTAATTTCATTAATTATTAAAAAATCAAACAAAAAAAAATAATTGTTAATTATCTTAAATATTTTATTTAATATTGATTAATTAAATTATTAATTAATCTTATTAAATATTCATATTTAATTTGATTAATAATTCTCCCTTTGCTTGATTTTATTTTGTGCTTGATTTTTATAGTGTTTATCACCTTTGTTCATGTGTTTGATATTCATGCCATAATGTTTTTTATTTCCATTCACATATGCATGCTTAAACCCTTTTTTCTTTCAAACTAATATCTTGATTTAATATCAAGTCATTTTTAAACACCTTGCAAGTCTATTATTTTCTCGATCGTCATCAACCTCATAGCCTCTTCTTGGGCTTTCATACAATGATGCTTGATTTGCATTCCATATCCTTTCTTGCATGCATTTGTATGGTGAATTTATTTTGCTATGTCATGGTATCATTCTCATTTGAGCAAATGTATCCCCACTCCCATAAAGTATAATAATTTTACCTTTGTGCTTTGATTGTTAGTTGCTTAGGTATTTCCTTAATGTAAGAATAAAATCAACCACCCACTTTTCAAATAAGATAAATAAGCTTGATGCAACGCCAAATATTTTTCATAAGTAAATAAAGGCAATATGACTTTTCATCACCATTAACCCTTAAACCAACTACACTTCATGTTGGATTCACTCTTTGTAAGTCGTTTGTTTTCACAATCTCCATAAACCTACCCATTAACCAAAACCTTTCTTAAAACAACTAATAAACCCTTGATCCAATATCAAGTGGCATTTTTTCTTAATCAAATTCAAAATACAATAAAATACGAGAAGAATTGTGCGCCACGAGTACTCACTCTGATTATTTTGACACAAGACGTGTTTGACTTTGTTGAAAAATAAATAAACTTATTTCATACGCGCGGGTCATGATACACATGAGGTCCTTGTCAATGTCTTTCTCCAAGTGTCACCGAATCACACAAAAATGTTACCACTTTCCTCATTTTCTTGCCCTTAACACGATTTCACAACACTCATTCACAATCACCACATGAAAATCAATTCATTTCATATCCTAAACATAAACCCTAGAAACTCAAATCAAAATTAAATGGCAAATATCAATGGATTTATGCAATCAGCAAGGGTTTTGCATCATTGGAGCAAGACAAACAAAACTGTATAAAGAAGGTGTGGAAAAAGTGAGAAGATTTACGAACACAAAGCTAGTCCGGGGAACACCAACGCCGGCGAAATATTTGACAGGTAAGGTTGCGAAATAGACTCTTTTTTTCTATCTAATTCTGATTTCCTCTTCTCTATTTTGCTTCTTCTGGGTCTACTTTTCTGCTTATGCGATTATCTGTGAATCATGTTCTGAAAATCGGTGCTCTGTATTGAATTCGCAGGTGCTATGTGTTGAAGGTTGTAATGGTTTTTGAACTTGCAGGTTGATGATGGATTGTTATATGTTCGGTTTAAATGATGAGAGAGACGATTAATCACTGAAGAAGAAAGGTTTTCTTTTTGAGAAAGACTTGATTGAATGTAAGTGAAGAATAAATGGGTCTCCATTGGTGAAGCAAATGACCTTATATATTCTAATGAAGCAATGCAGTCCACCTTGACATATGGAAAGGCTTTTTTAACCGTGAAAAGCATAATATTTGGTTCACCAATAGAATTTTTCACCCAAATAACCAACATTTCACCCCTATAATTCTAATCTATCCAACATTTCACCATATATACCAATCTACCCATATTTCACATTTTTTTTAAAATTGCAAGGGGGCGTCATTGGTGTTGGAGCCACCCTTATAAATTATAGGGGGCGTCATCCCCTTTGGAGGCACCCTATAATTTATAAGGGGGGCGCCATCCCCTTTGGAGCTCCCTTTATTTCATTTAATTTTTTAATTCTACTATAAATAATATAATTATAATTTAATACTATTTTGGACTAAATTTTTTTGTATAAATAGTTAGACTTGTTTCATTCAAATTAACATTGTTTCATCCAAATTTAGGAGAGTGAGTCATGTATCTTAGAAGATATGGGCATGTAATTTTTTCAAGAACGAAGCCTCCGATAAGGATGTTGTTTTGGAACATCTAGAGTTTAGAGCAACTACGAAGAAATTTGAATCGGTGGTTAGAAGGAGACATTCCAAATGGTGAAAGCATTAGGAGTATTGAAAGACTTGTCTCGTACTTCTCTGTTGAAGACAAAAATATACGGCGGGAGTGAGTGCGAATTAGAGATGACAACGCAGTTAGGTCAATGATGTTTGGAATTGATGATATTACTATGATTGTTGTTATATCTTAGTTTATGTTGTAATAATCGTTATATTTTTAATGATTTGTGTTGTTGCTCTAGAAGTATTTCAATTTGTTTATGTGGTAATCAAAAGTTGTTATCAATATTAAATTCCAAGGTTACACATTTTTTTAATGACCACAGTAAATCTATCTAGAACTTGTTCTAACATTTGGACAATTATTCCTCGTATGCCCGGGAAGACCGGGAAGACGACTTATTCTGCACAATCTTTCCATTTTCTCAGTTGTATCCATTTCAGTTGTAATTCGCGTGCTTTTGGGGCGACCCTTTTTGTTTCGTCTCATATTTTCGTTGTGGTAGATTGTGTCTCCATGATAGGTTGGCCAATATTCCTCACTAGCTACCACTGGAAAACTGTTATTGTAGATACCGAATAAGTTCACGACCTTGTAAACTTCTGATAGTTGCAAAAATGGATTGTGACGAGCACTGGAACATGCGGCAATGACATGTGAACAAGGCATGCGGAAGGTTTGAAACTTTCCGCAGTCGCACCAATTTTTATGAAGTTCCACCCTGTAGTGTCCCATTGGTCGATCCTCATTGTGATCCATTGTCTCATCAACAATGAAGCTGTAATCGTGATGATCAAATGGTCTAACTCGATGTGAGGCCGTCTTAGAAGTTTCATCTTTCTTATATTTCATACTTGATTCACTGAATATTTGCCCTGATTCCAAAACAGCGCTCCATATTCATAAATCGTAAAGGGAGGCGCCATAGGGGTTGGCTCCCCTTCTTTAAAATTAAAGGGAGGCGCCATGGGGGTTAGCTCCCCTTCCTTAATATTAAAGGGAGGCGCCATAAGGGTTGGCTCTCCCGTGACATGTGTACGAAAAGTGATATTTGCATGCGTGCAGAATGACAAGTGTGGAAGATTTTCTACACACTTCATCCATCTCATTTACTTCTCTACACATCAATTAATATTTCAACTACACAAATTTAATTTTTACCTCTACCACCATAAATTCAAAATTCAAAATTCAAAATTCAAAATTTTTACTATAAATACTTCTCCTCCTTATTGTCAAAAACTCATCAAATATATTCCACAATTCAAATTCTACCAATATTTTCTTCATATATTCACACTATAGAAGAAATGTCTCTGTTAACATTAGGCGAAGTGCATAGAGGAACACCAAGCAACATCGCGTCTTATGTAAGTATTTGTACCCGATAATACACAATGTTGTATTGATTTATAGCATTATATGTTTTTACAAATACAATGTTGTAATGATTTGTTTTATTGTTTTGTAGAATACTCATGACTTCCGAACTCGTGGGCATAAACATTTCCCACATGACCCGATAACTAAACCATTTTTGGAGCGCGCAGGACTCGGAGAAGTCGTCAAAATAACAAATTATCTCCTTGATACCAAGTTCATTTTGGCACTGCAAGAAAGGTGGCGACCCGAGACGCATACATTTCATCTTCCAATAGGTGAATGTGCAGTTACTCGAGGACACTCACATGTTATTGGGTTTACCCATTAATGGTAAGGCGGTAAACGGTCTCACCAATCCTAGCGGTAGTGTGATAGAAGAACTCTTAGGGGTTGAACCAACCCCAAGAGATCTGAGGGGCCAAAAAATATTATTATCATGGCTCAAAAGAATTTTTGGAGAGATGAGGTTAACCCGAGATTCTCCAGAAATATTGAAAATTAGAAAAACAAGAATTTATATTATGTTACTAATAGGTTTATTTTTATGTCCGAATACAAGTGGTAACGCTGTTCACTCTATGTATTTAGTTTTATTAGATGATATAGATAAAATAAGAACATATAGTTGGGGGTCCGCTACACTAGCGCACCTATATCGGTCTTTGTGTAACAATGCAATAGCAAATTCGGGAAATTTTACCGGATGTGGTGTTCTTCTTCAAGCTTGGGGATGGTCAAGGTAATTACTTAGACCAAGAATGACCAATTTTTCATAGTCTTTTACTTAATTAATCCTATTATTAACAAATGTTTTCTTTTCGATTTGTAGGTGGTCTTCACTTGGGATGAATTACGCCAACTGTCCCCATTTCAGTATCACCCAATACAGAAATCTTATAGATCATTTGGGACAAGATGATGTAAGTACTAATATTATTAGAATATAGTATCCTTAACCTACCTATTTAGAATATAGTCTCCTTAAATATTATTAGGAAATACTAAATATTATTTTTTTTCTCTTACAGTTTATTCTAGAAGCCATTCATGAAGTTAACCAACACGACTCTACAGTGTGGAGTGCAAAGGTGCCGATTATCAACTTCACCACCGTGGAGATGCACAACAGTGATCGTGTAAAGCTTCAGTTTAGAATGCTTCAAGATATTCTATGTCCGCCGAAATGCATCCCCGACAAATATCACATCGGTAAAGTCTCCGACCAATGGGAATATTCTACATGGACCAAGTATGCAAAACATGAGTGTCGTGAATGGAGGCATCGCAACCATTTTGTTTTGTCCGACACTGTGTTTCCATACGAGAGAAAACAGACTATCCAATACATGAATTGGTATAGGGAGGTATCCATTGGTTTCATTTCGCATCCAAGATATCTTGTTGACCCACGCCAACAAGCCTCATCATCAAGACCCCAACAACCAACCCAACCCCATTTCCAACAACCAACCCAACCCCATTTCCAACAACCAACCCAACCCCATTTCCAACCACCAACCCAACCCCCACTCACACAACCACAACTATATGAACATACCCCTAACTAATTCACCTCATTCACACAAACGTATTCACAGTCCGAATACCAACAATATCCACCACAATACCAAACATACTCCATGGATACTACAAACCAAATAAACACCCAGTTTCAAACACCAAATTAGCCCTTACCCACCCAAACATTTACACCCATGTCACCCTACGACCAGACAGGCTATCGTCCTAACATTGCCTCATCCAGCCAACCACCCCAAAATAATTATGAAGGCATGGACAACCCTTTTGATTTGGATGACTTTACGGAGATGGAATCGTCTACATGGGCTGCAATTTCTTGAAGACGACACAGTGGACCCGACTCCACCACAAAGACCACCAAGAAACGTAGTAATCGAGGATGCGGTACGGGCGGACATTTAAACCGACCTAGTCGTAGAAATTAGTGTATCATATCACTCATATGTACCCATTTGTGATTAAATGAAAATTGTAATTATTATTTAATATTAAATTTATTAAATACAATTTAATTTTTATTTATTATTTAGAAATTATTAATGAAAATATTAATTATTATTTATTTATTAATTGTTAAAGATATAAAAATTATTTTAAAATTATTATTTATAAAATTATTATTTATTAAATATTTTTTAATTGTTAATTATTATTTATTAAATATTTTTAAACTTATTATATATTTAAAATTATTTTAAAAATTCTTTTATGGGTGACTCCAAAGGGGATGGTGCCCCCTTATAAATTATAGGGTGCCTCCAAAGGGGATGGCGCCCCCTTATAATTTATAAGGGTGACTCCAACACCAATGACGCCCCCTTGCAATTTAAAAAAAAAATAGTGAAAGATGAGTGGTTTGGTATATATGATGGAATGTTGAGTAAAATAGAAATTAGGGGGTGAGATGTTGGTTATTTGGGTGAAAAATTATCACCAATAAACATTAAAGATAGTATTAAAACATTAAATATAATAGAAAAAAATTAATGATAAAATAATGTCATTGCTAATCTAAATTAAGGAATAAAAGCATTATAATTGACCTAATTATCCATAAATTTAAGAATGTAAATAGATATTAGTACGCTAAAAATGTAATTATCTAGGAGGTATATTTACCATAGTTTTATTTGAACACAAAATCATAGTTTGTACATTCTAAGAGCACCTCCAATGGTGCAACCCATTTTTGAGTTCTTTGTGGGACCCACTCTTTTAAAGCAACTCATTCAATTTTTACTCCAATGGTGCAACTTCAAAGAACCCATATTGGGTCCCACCACTTTATTAAAAATATATTATTTATATTAAATTTATTTTATTTAAAATTATAATTTAAATATTTAAATTTTAATTAATATAAATACAAATTAAACATAAAATTGAAAATAATAATTAAAATTAAATTTAAATACATGTCACATAATTAAAAATAATAAAAATAAATAACATCACATAATTAAAAACAATAAAAATAAATAACATCACATAAACAAATGTAATTTGAAATAAAAATATGAAAATTTGGCCTAAACAAATGTAATTTGAAATAAAAAGATGAAAATTTGAAATAAAATGATAATGAGAAGAAATTGTTGGAAAAAAATTAAATATTTAGGAATAAAATGATGAAATTGTGAGAGAGAAATTTGAAATTAAAGAGCAAATAAAAAGGAGAGAAAATAGGAATATAAAGGAGAGAAAATAGAAATGATATAAATTTTTTCCAACAAACCTATATTTATAATAAATAAAAAAGTTAAAAAAATAAAATAAAGCTAAATGATTATTTTAATAATAAACCAAATGAAGAACCGTTGTTTATGTTTGCAACGTTCTACAGCTGGAATAACATTTTGTTGACATTTTCAATGCCAAGCTGGCAAACCAATTTGAAAAACCACCGTTGGAGTTGGTCTAAGTGTTTACCTTTAAATATTGAATAACCATTAGTCATTAGATTATTCGAAAAAAAATATCACACTAATTAACAATTTGACTTCGATATGTGAATAACTAATGACGTATGTTAAAATACAATTTAGACAAAAAAATTATTAAAACCCGTTTGTTTTCTAACCGTCCAAATAAACGGGAAAACAAATCGTGACCGTGAGTGTAAACAAACGCAACCAATCAATTTCGTGGAAAGCCACTATTCGTTCAAATCGTAAATCTCCATTGACAAATTCGTATCAAAACTCGTTCTTTCTCAAAAAATCTTGTTCATCAAGCAAACATAACAAAACCTAACATGCCAATTTCAAAACCACCCAATAGTTACGATAAATTCAAGTCATAGTCTCATTTTCAGCGTCATTATCACATTCTCATTGATTAAACTCAAATTCGATTTGCGCAAGATGCTTCCACTATTGAAGCTTGGAACGCTCGCTTTGAAAACCCTGAGTAAACCAGTTGCAAGTAGACTCAAACAACAAGCTGCTATTCATCCTAGATTCCGTCAACTCATCGTTGATATGGCTCAGGTAACTTAGGGTTTGTGACAATGAGATTCAAATTGTGATTTATTTTGATGTGTTCTGTTAGTTTGAAATGGTTCAGGATTTTTGGGTAACGGAACGGAAAGGTTTATGAAATGTGATAGTAATTTGATATTTTGTATTGAGTCATAAGAGTGGTTATAGAATTGGTTACCTAGTTAATTGAGGGCAAGGGCTTAGGTTAAATTGTAGGTGAGGGGTTGAAGATGTAGTATGAAGGACGGACACCAGAAACACGACACTGACATGTCGATGATAGTAATAATTTGAAAAAATGAATAAATTAAATGTAATTACAAGTGATGGTGTCGGTTTCAGACACCGATACCGACACAGATACAATTTTTTTTAGAGGCGTCGGTGCTACAGTGAATGTAGGGATTCGAATTTTGTTGGTTTTAGGAAACTAAAAAATGGTGTTATTTGTGAAAGGGGAAAAGAAAAAACCTTTGAAACCCTAGCTGTCCGAGTCACTGCCACTGGAATTTCGCAGTTTGATCTTTCTTGAGCTTGATTCGGAATCACATAAGAAGGATTTAGAGTTGCTGTTTTATTGTCTACTGGCTTTACTTGGTCACAAATTCGACAGTTTATGAGTGTGTTTTTCTTCTTCGTCTTCATTCTCTTATACTATAATGATTAAATTCCTTTCATATGCTATTCATTTTCTTCCAAGTCTCTGCCATATTAGAATCTAGAGAACATAAGTTCACATGTCTTAATTTTTTTTGTGCCAAATTCTCCAAAGCTTCTATTATCATTCCATTTGGTTCCTGATAAGAGATCTAACTAGTAAAGCCATACTTCATCAAATGTGTTCGGTATTAAAATACTGATCATAACAGAAAAATTGTATTTTGGTTCAACTATGCATTTTAGTCCTCTACTTCGAGTTAGAATTTTGACTATGTCTTCTGGCTTTTATTCTTCTCTACTCACTATGGCAAGTCCTGTTTTAAATGAAACAGTCTGTGATCTGTTTTTTGATTTAGGTATTACTATGTTTTAGAGAAACTGTAATGTTAATACTGATTTGTACATTGACCTTGGATGTAAAGTTAAGAGAAACTTTAACGTTGATTTTCTTACCTTTTATTTTTGAAACAGTCTAATCATCAAATCACAACAAAGATGCAAAGACGTATATATGGCCATGCAACGGATGTTGAAATTCGCCCTTTGAATGAGGAAAAAGCTGTTCAAGCTGCTGTAGACCTTATCGGAGAACTCTTTGTCTTCTCGGTAATGTGAACTTATAATGTGGAATTGGCTTAAACTATTTTACTTATGCTTCATTATTATTAAAGACATGGATTTCATTTTATGTGGGAAATTATAACCATTCACTTGAAGCAAGTTAACTTAATTGGTAGAATCTGCCACAGGCTACTGGGTGATATAGAATTTTGCTAAGAACTAAAAGCAATAAATGAAAGTTATTCTGTGAAATGGAACATGGTTAACAAACTGAATTCAAAATATTAAGCATGGTCTGCTTGCGTTTTGAGGGGAAATTACATTGAATGAAGTTTGTTTGCTGCTCTCTTTATTAGCTGTTTTGACTTTTGAGGTTTACACCGTGTGTTGGTAGTTACTGTAATTTTGAAACTTCACATTGAACTCGGCACTTGGTGTTAGTTTTTATATTCGACTAATGAGTTGGTAATATGTTATACTATTGAGTTAACTCTTAAACTATTACGAGTTATGGTCCCAGGACTCTAAAACAAGTTAAGGCAAAATTCGAAAAACTTGGTGAATCTTGTCTCTACTGACAAACACAGAGTCTGGTCAATTTTGTTGGTTACTTGAGTTGAGTTTCCTCTGTTATGCAATATGTTTATATCCATGAATCAAATTTATCTTGTTCTGTTTTGTCACTCAACGAAATATTAGTGTAGAGCCAAATACAGCATAGCATACTTGTTGGGGGTCAAAAATTGAATTATACTGTTATTGACTCTCAGACACAGGACTTGAGAATAGAATTTCATTTTGTACTAAAATAACTTGGGTGCACAGTCACATGCCTTGTTTTTGATTGTTTGCATCTGTTCTGATCTTAGGTTGCAGGTCTTCTCTTGATCTTTGAGGTACAAAGAAGTGCTAGATCTGAAGCACGGAAGGAGGAGCAACGAAGAAAAGATCTAGAGGTAACTTCAAATAATCATCTTGTACACATATAATATAACTCGACACCGTGTATCTTCTTTAGTTTCAAACTTGTCAAGTTTTCTTTCCCTTTCAAATGTTAGTTGTTTATTTATTTTGGTTTTGTTTCAGAATTGCTCTAATACTTTGTTTATATATATTATTTCCTCTTAACTTCAATTATCTTACCGTGCATCTTAAGTTACAATGCTACTAATATTACATTTTCCATCTGCTACCCATTTATCACTCCAAGTTTAATATACAAGTCATAATTCTTCTTCTTCTTTAGGCTATGAAGCAAAGAAATGATGAATTGGCAGAAGAAGTAGAACTTCTTAAGCATAGATTTGAAGAACTGGAACAGCTTGCTCGGGGACGTGGACTCACTGGCATTCTAAATTTCAAAAACATCATCAGTAGCAAGGAAAACGGAAAGACAGAGAAAACGGCTTGACCCGATGAAAAGAATAATCACTTTTCACAATTTTTTATTTATTTATCTTCGGCAGATATATAATTGACACAGTTTCTGATTCATTTGAGGATCTCCTCGACAAGATTTTCTTTTTACCACAGTTGCTAACTTCAAATTCACTTATTGAAATATTCTCATTGTATTGGTCAAAAATAAACTGCAGAGACTGTATAGTTTTTGGTGAAAGTCAAAGATGAATGAATACAAAGTGATTGCATCTGTGCCTTGCAACATAGCAAGGGCCTGGTGTTCTTATTTATTTAAGCATTGCTTTAGAACCTCCGTTGGAATAGTTGAGAAAATGATTGTAAAAGTGGATGAATTAGAATTTCCAGTGGAGTTTGTGATCATGGACTTTGAAGAGGACAAAGATGTTCACATAATCTTAGGCCTACCGTTCATGCATACTGCAACGATGACTGGATATTAAGCATGATTAGGTTACTTAGTTATCTTAGTAATTGCTTACACCTTCTAAATGCAAAAACTGGAGAATTTTGGAATGATTGCTAAGTTTCGAATGTTATTTTCAAAACCAGCATGCCAAGTGTTTATTCATATGTCTAAACCATGTTACAATTCTTATTTTACAATTTTAATGATTGGGATGAATGATAGTGATAAGAAGATATTATACCATGCTTTACAATGAAAAATTAGACAGAGTGGTAAAGTTCAAAAATTTCTTGATGATTATTTATTCATGAATAACATCTCTTAAGACTCATTTCACTGGCTGCAACATCTAGGATTATATTCATACCAGGTATATGAGCCAATAACTTTTGTCGCATTATGTGCTGTGCAGGGCCTGAGGACTGAGATGTGTGAGTTTTCCAATTTACTTTAACTTTTTTTGAAACCATCACTACTTGGTATGATTTTATTTTGATTGATTATGTACTTATTCTTTAACTTGTTCAAGCCACTTCATCTATAAAGTATACGTGTGAGGGAGTGATCCCTCAATTTCTTTTGAGTTGTATTTTGAAATTTGGTTCTTTTGGAAAAATGACAGGATTAAATCTAAAAGAAGAAAAAAAATTATGTCCCTTATCCTTAGGATTAAGAGAGCATTTGTTGTATATTAGGTTATTGACAAGTTGGGAAGAGGATAAGCTTTATTGTGTCATATGTGGAAATTGAAAAAGATGCATGATCTATAATTGTGAAATTAACAACAATGAAAATAAAAAGAAAGAATGCCAAACTGAAAAGAAAAATATCAAGGAAAAATAAAGAAAATTTAAATGAAAATACTGTGGAAAATATAGGAAATGAAGTAAGAAAGAAAAGAGTGTTGTGTCAAAAACAATTTAGAAATGATTGATCTCTTAAATCTAGGCTTTTTGAATTCAGAAAAAGAAACTTTCTAAATTTGGCCATGTTAAAATATATAAAATACCTTAGTGATCTATGGTTAAAACTTGTTTGTATTGATATAGATGAAAATTAATTTGATTGAAGTGAAATGTTTTGTTTGGCATAAGAAGCACTCACATTTTTTAGTTATACACTTGTGATGATATTTGATTGACAATTGATTAGATTTTATGATTGTATCCTTTGATGAAGAAACTTATTCATAGACACTACTAATTCCATATGACTATATTGAATTGAGTTGCTGACATATATGTTAAGAATCGATCATATTAATATATTAATATATAAATATAGAATATTTCCTAGAATATTTTTTTTAGTTGATCTAATATAGAATAGAATACATTGTAGTATATTTCTAATGTAATGAATCTAATAAAATATAAATCTTATTATATATTATAATATTTGCAGTGTAATTCAAACACACAATTTATTTTAAATGTCTCCCGCTCTTTCATATTTCAATACAATGAAAGTTGGATCAGATAGTTAGATTGATCATTTCAAAACCCATTTGGTAACCAAAGGATACATACAAATATTTGGTTTTCATTATGGTGACACTTTTTCTCTGGTGACCAAGATCAGTTCAGTCTATTTCTTTCTTGCATTGGATGTCATTCATCATTGAACGCTCCATTAGTTAGACATTAGAAATATCTTTTTATACGGAGAATTGAAGAAGAAAGTTTATATAGGTCAACCTCCAAGTTTTAGTGATCTTAGAAATTCTAGACTTGTATGTCGCTTTCATCGTTATCTTTATGAGCTGAAACAATCCCCTCGTCCTTGGTTTGGTCGCTTCAGCCCTGCTTTGATACAATTCGGTATGATTAGATGTGAAGCAAATCATTCTGAATTCTTCTTTCATTTCTCAATCGGTCGACACATCTTTCTTGTGGTCTATGTTGACGACATTGTTATCACTAGAGACGATATATAGGGTATCCAGCGTCTCACAACCCATCTTTTCAAAGAAATTCAGACAAAAGACTTGGGTCTACTCAAATACTTCTTAGGAATTAAAATTGTCCAATCCTCATCAGGCATTGCAATCAACCAACACAAGTATACATTAGACTTTCTCGGTGAAATTGGTATGCTTGATTGTCGTCCTATTGATACTCATATGGATCCCAACGTCAAGCTTCTTTCGGGTCACGGGGACATTGAAAGACTTGGGAAGATATCAATGACTTATGGGTAGACTCAATTATTTTATAGTCAGTAGACCGAATATTATATTTGTGGTGAGCATCATAAGCCATATTCTGAGTGGTCCTTGTGATAGTCATTGAGATGTAGTTATTCTAATTCTTAGATATGTAAAGAATTCATTAGGAATAGGATTATTATATGAAGATAAATGTGATGCTAAAATCATTTGTTATTAATATGCTGACTAGATCGAGTCGTTGTCATATAGGAGATCCACATCTGGTATTGTTCTTATTAGAGGGAATATGATCTCATGGCGAAGAAGGAAACAAAATACAGTTGCATTATCTAGTGCTTGACTGAAAAAATTTACTTTCAGAGCTTTGGTTTGTAGATCTGAACCACAAAACTCATATGCGACAATCAAGCAACATTCCACGTTGCATCTAATCTGGTTTCCATGAACGCATGCACATAGAAATAGATTGTCATTATGTAAGTGACAATGTACTTTTAGGAGAAATCACCACAAATTTCGTCAAATCTGAAGACCAATTGGATGATATGTTCACTAAGTTTCTTAGGGGTTCTTGAGTGGATTATATTTCTAATAAGCTTGGTTCATATGACATATATGATTCAGCTTTAGGGAGAGTGTTAAGAATCAATCATATTAATGTTTGTATATAGAATATTCCTTAGCCTATCTAGAATAAAATAGGATATATTGTAACATATTCCCTATATAATTAATTAAATAAGTTGTAAATATCACTATATAATACAATCTCTATAGCGCTATTCAAACACACTATTTATTCAAATGTTTCTCACTCTCTAATATTTTCATAATATCTACGCAAGTTCTCAAAAACATATTTAATTGAAAACTATAAGTTATTGAGATTGTGTGTTGTGAAAAATCATGTGATGTTTGTCTCTAATTTTGTTTGAGGTAAAAAAAAATACTAATTTGGGTAGAGTTGATAAGTGTGTACTTTACCTCGTTATCACTATTTTTTTCACACACTTATTAGCTTACTTGCACATGAAGTAGCATGGAGAATCCTCGATTTGTGCATAATATGAATAATGTCATGAAATAACTTATTTATCCTATTTTATTACTGTTATTACACAAGGATTGTCTTATTTTTATCGTCAAAACGTTAAGCAAGATGTATTAAAAGTTTATGAGACATCTTAGCTCTGCTAACCTCTGGTGTGCTACTTTTGAAAAGATTTGATTTTGGGTACGTTTGATTCCAGATTCAGTGTGATTAATTTCATAAAGATTTTAGTCCAAGATTCTACTGAAATTGTTTTGCAAATATTTTGGTTGGAAAAGACTTAATTAAAAAATCTTGCATGAAGAGATTTAATTACATTTGCTTTAAATGCAAGATATTATTTGCGAAATTTTTTATTCGGTTGGATTTTGATTGTACCCTAATGGGATTTTTGTTGGATCAAAATCTTTATATAAAGAGATTATTCTCCTTATTTAAAACACACTTTAGATAGAATATCCACTCAATTGGAGAGTTTTTTTTAGTCTTTGGATTGTGTTTCTTGTGTAAAAGTTTATCCTTGTTAGTCTTTCATACGAGAGAGAGAGAGAGAGAGAGAGAGAGAGAGAGAGAGAGAGAGAGAGAGAGAGAGAGAGAGAGAGAGAGAGAGAGAGAGAGAGAGAGAGAGAGAGAGAGAGAGAGAGAGAGAGAGAGAGAGAGAGAGAGAGAGAGAGAGAGAGAGTGTTTTTGGTCTTTAATTGTGAAATTTTTCATGTCATAAATAATTGGTTTTTACAAACACTTGGAAGAGTTGAGTGAAAATAAGGGGATATCGGATTTAAGGGGAGCCTTAGTTGAAATTCACGAGTAGTATTAAGAAAAGGGCACTGAATTGGGATAGTTTAGATGAGATCATTATGTATTATTGACTATTTAAAACTTTGTTCCTCAGGGGACAGATATCAAACTCGATGCTTCGACAACCGGTTCAACAAGATACACTAGAACCACTACAATAACAAGTAATGCATGATGGAGCAGAAAAGCAATAAAGAACGCAATCAATTATTTACTCAGTTCGGTGAAACTACATCTACGTCTGGGGGGTGAGTTTATAACCCATGAAAGGAAATTCATTATTAATAGCTTAACACATTTAAACTTATAAGCAACAACAAACCTTTCGTTGTTCAATGCTTATTCCTAACATTATCCAATTACTATATTTATAGCCTCCCTGTAAACATGAGAACCTACTCACTTTCTTCTCTACCACAAAACCAGTGATAGGGGAAAACAACCAATATACCATAGTGATCATCTTCAATCTTAACAAGATGAAATAATGTTGAATATAACAACTCCAGTAAACAAGCCTTCTATGCCAAGTTACTGAAACATAGAGGTGTACATAACAATGTTGAATTTACAACTCAACTAGATAAACCTTATATGCCAAGTTACTGAAACATAAAGGTATACATAAAAATAACAAGGACTCTTGTAAACCCTAGCACTCTAAAATATTCAATGGGAATGCATGCTTTCCAATGTAGGTTTGAGCTCTTTATATAGCATAATAACTCTGGGCTTTTCTCCTTGGATGATATCTTTAATTTCATCCATAATTAATGCAAAATACGTTGGATATTTGATTTTCTCCTTGAATATCTCCAAGAAGATATGATTTGTTTTAATTTAAATTCAAATTTAAATCTTCATTTAAATTCGAATTAATCTTCATCCAATTGTCAAACAAATTACCTAATCGTATTGTTAAATCAATAACAATAAAAATTTTAACAAATCTTTTGTAGAACATACTCCAAAACGCAATATTTTGGGGCCTATTGAGCATGGCCTAGATGTCGTACCAACATGCTTGAGCATCACGCTCAATATGTGTCCCTTATGCAGTTTCATTGAACATGTCTCATAGTAGTGAGTCAGATACTCCCACAGATTTCTGATAGCTTATTCATCGAACGAGTTATCTCTCAATTCTGAAATCACATCATTCTTAATATCAAAAGTAACAAGGTTAGAGGATTTAAATCCCAAAGAAACATGTCCAACATTATTCCTCATATAGTAGTCGTCCATCATTTGTCTCGGTGGAATAGTTATTTCTTCTTTCTCTTGATCGCTTTTGTTGTTAGAAGAAACTAGAGTTTACCTTCTTCCAGTTTCTATTTAACTCGTTGTGCTTCTCTATTTCCTATGTGAATTTCTCTTGCAATCTTTTCGATCTTTGAATTCAATGGTATCAGGGTCGATCTTGTTTCAGGTGGAGGAGGGCTTTGTCGCATTCCTCCATCCACTCAAAAGTTGCCTCTTTGCGGAGGAGTTTGAAAAAGGGGAGAGCGTGTTGAGCAGACTTAGTCATGAATCGGGACATCAATGTGAGCATCCCATTTAGGGATTGGATCGAATTCTTCGAATTCGGTATGGGGAATTCGGATAAGGCTCTGCACTTTTTAGGGTTGACTTTGATTCCCTGTTCTGTTAGGTAGAAATCGAGGAACCTTCATGCCCGTACCCCGAACGTGCACTTTTCATGGTTGAAGCACGTCTTGTACTTCCTGGCCTGCTCGAAAACTTTCTTCATATAGAGCGTGTGATCGGATTCCTCGTGGTATGTCACGATCATGTTCTCCATATAAACTTCGAGAATATCCCTGATTTCCCCTCGAAAAACTTTGTTCATCATTCTTTGGTAGGTAGCGCCAACGTTTTTCAAGCCGAGGGGCATTACGTTGTAGTAATAGTTGCCCGATTCAGTCATGAAGGTTGTGTACCTTTTAATCTCTTTTGGCCATGGGTATTTGGTTGTATCCTGAATAGGCATCCATGAACGATAACAATTTAAAATCAGCAGAATTATCAACTAATTTATCTATGTTAGGGAGGGGATATGCGTCTTTAGGGTAGGCCCTATTAAGATCGGTATAATCAATGCACATTCACCATTTTCCATTTGCTTTCTTTACAAGTACAACATTGGACAGCCAAGTAGTGTACTTGGCCTCTGAAATAAAATTCGCCTCTAGGAGGTCTTTTACAGCTTGTTTGACAACCTCTGTTTTCTTTGGAGAGTGCTTTCGCCTACGTCGAGCTACTGCCCTAACGGCGGAGTCGATGGTCAGCTGGTGGCAGGCCACCTCAAGATCTAGCCCGAGCATCTCTGAGGAGCTCCATGCGAACAGATCTGTATTCTCCCGGAGACAGACTTTGAGTTGCTTCTCTGCCAGGTCGGGGAGGTCAGTCCCAATCTTCACTCCTTTCTGGGGGTCGTCGCCGAGCAGGACTAGTTCGAACTCGCCATTCGAGATTGGCCTCATCGGATGGACGGTCTGACCACTATTAGATGGTGTGGAAGGACTACATGAGCTAGGCTGGATCTCCTTCCCCTTTTGCTTCTAGTCTCTCAAGTCTTCCTCAGAGAAACGACTGTCGAGGTCGATGGAGTCGACGCGGGGCAGTGGCTTCGCCTCTTCAGAGTTGTAGAGCAGAGTAGGCTTACTGGGAGTCTTGGTCGGATGGAGATTGCGTTCAGCCCTTTTAAGGCTGCCTCGAAACACCTTCTCGCTGCCCTTGAAAGTGTAATACTTCATTTTTATATACACGGTTGATGGTACATTTACCAGTTCAGCCAGAGTTGGCCGTCTGAAGATGCATTGGTAGAGGGATGGGCAGTCAATGACAAGGAACTGGACTTTGATGGACCTGGCTATTTCTTCTACCTCAAAAGTCACGATCAACCCACGTACCCCCACGGCTTTGTGACTGACTCGTTGAAGCCCTGTAGATCAGAGCCTACGTAGGGTGTTATATGGGTTTCGTCCAGCTGAAGCATGGAGAATAGCTGGGAATACATTATGTCAACCGAGCTTCCTTGGTCAACCAGAATATGCCGAACGTCAAAGTTGGCCATTTGCGCTCTGACGAGAAGAGGGATGTTGGAGTTGGGATCCCCGCCGAGGAGTTCTTCGCGGTAAAAGGTGATGGGGATCGACTCTCCCCGGACCTTATTGTTGTACCCCAAAATTTGACCAACTTTTTTCTTGTACTTGGCTTGTGTTTCATTTCATTTTCGCATTTCTGCATATCATAGCATTATTTCTTGAGGCAGGGGATCAAGGTATTTATGTGGCTCAAGGTTCTCTTTTAAGAGTCTAAACATCGAGCATCAGGGGCTCCGACATTTATTTCGCCCAGCGATCGAGCGGTCGATTTTATTTTATTCAGCAGGATAATTTTCAGCTCAGGAGACAGATCACATGTTATCTCAGGCATTCTTACAGTTATAATATCAAAGGGCAAGTTTCAGAGGCTTAACGTGGCTCAGAACGGGTGAAAACGGACGAATGTGCAAGTTTCCCTCTTTATGGCGCCAAAATTTGAATTTTCAAGTGGTTAACCGATTAACCAATATGGTTAACCGGTTAACCATAACGAAATTTGCCCAGTAACGTGCATTTTCAATGCTGCCACTTTTGGGGTCTATTTTGATCACTTGTGAATTTGATTTTACACCAGAAGAAGGATCTAGAATCACTCTAAATTTGGATTAATTTTGAAAATTAATTCAATTTCCCTCCCACTTTCCATTCCTAATCTCATTCCAATTTTCATAATCTCACTCCAAACCACATTCTACTCCAAACCTAAAGCATATTTAAGTGAATTTGCTCCAAACCTCAAGGAATAATCCTCACGATTACATTTCATTTTCAGATTTCACTCTCACTCTTGGAAATTTCTCTCCACTTTTTCTCTCCAAAACCTCCATTAGAGCTCTCACTTGAGTTCTTTGATTCTTCATTGGAATCATAGAATTTTAGAGCTAAACCTCCATCATTTATCTCCATTATCTTCAATTCACCATTCAATTTTCATTTGGATTTGGATCTGAATTTCGAAGCTAATTTGGAAGTGCTTATTTGGATCGTTTTTGCTTGATCTTCCTTTCTACAACAAGAAAGCTCTTGGATCTTGAAGAATCTTCGGGTTTCTTGCTTGGATCTACACATTTCAAGTGAATCAACACTCACCAAAGCAAATCTCCGCTTTGTAGGTTGGCAATTCTAGATCTAATTCTGTTTTGAGCTTATTTGGATAATCACAATGTAGATCTATGGTTTTTGATGCTTTTTGATCCATTTTGTTGATTTCGATCTTTGATCTTTGTGATCTCAATGCTTGGTGAAGTTTAATTGATGTTTGATCACTGATTTTTAGTGTTAAATTTGTGCATAATTGATTACATGATCATTTGGATGATTGCACATTGAATTAATTATTGAAAGTGCTTTTGAATTGTTGTTTTTCTGCTTCTGGTACAGCATTAACGGGTTAACCAGTGCAATTTCTGAAATTTTCAAGTGGTTAACCGGTTAACCAAAAGCGTTAATCGGTTAACACTGAACCAGAATGTCATTTTTGATTGTTTTCAAGCATGTTTGGATTTCTTTCCACATGTAACCTTCATGGATTGATGTGATGCATTTATGTGGATTATTTTGACATGTTTCCTCATTCTTGGATGTATACCTTGTGCCACAAGTGTTCTTTGAATCATGTCTTTTCACTTGTTCAAGGTGTGAGATAATTGTTTGAACTTTGGTTCTTCAATGTGACATGATCATTCTTGTGCTTGCTTGATATTTCGAATCTGAATTTGGATCATTCCATTTGTGATTCACTTCTGCCCCATGTGATTTGACACTTGTTCATGATGACTTGATGCTTATGTTTGCACTTTGAGTTTGTCATGAACATTGGTGATTGTTTTGCATTGATCATTTGCATTGCTTTGCTAGATCTTAAGGACTTGTATGGTTGAGATATGCTTGTGGTGGTTGCTGCCCCACACTTTTTTCCTCCCTCTTTTCTTTGTGTGTGCATCTTAGGATAACACCATTCTTCTTTGATGATTGATGGTACACGGTTGTAGGAGTTTACTTCTCCCATTTCATCTCATCTCTTCTTGACTTGTTTAAGTCATTTCTTTGTGTTTGAGTCTCTTGTTTTTGAGTCTTGTTGCATTCTTTCATTTCATGTTTGCATCTATTTTTGCATTGACTTGTTTAAGTCTTCTTCATCTCTTTTCATCTGTGATTGAATTGTTATGCGTTTACTTGGTCTTTTACCATGATCCCTTAGGATTCCTAGTCCCTTTGTTTAAGATGGGAGTAGGTGAGACATTATGTGTTCAATCCTTTGCATGATAACATTAAGATAGATTTCCCCTTTTAATCCCAACTTTAGGAGCATTTTGCATGATAACATTATGGTTGATCTAGTTTCCCCTTAGAGCTCGTGTCTTCTCTTCTCATCTCATAATCCCTTAAGACACTTAATAAAGGATAATAAATGGTGTACACTACGAGCCTTAAGTACTTAAGGAATGATAGGTGAGGGGCCTCCTCTCACACTATCTAGAGTGTTTAGTGTATGCCCTTTGGGCGATATGCGACGCATTCGCTCTCAAGTTATAGTCTTTAGTGCAACATGAGTTACAAACTTAACTTAATTCACTTTTTGTCTAAAAAACACAGAACAAAACATCAAACCTTTTTATCCTTCGGGATTGTTTGCAAATCATTTTCAGAAAGAGTGTGTTAAGTCTTAGTTCTACCGCACACAGGCATCGTCCCTAACTGCTAGAATAAAGGTTTAACCCTACTCAGTTAAAACACTTAACCAACCGGTGGTCGTGTCAGCCCGAACTATGTTTGCTCTAATTTCTCATACCAGATGAGGATACGTAGGCACAAGACAGCAATGTCTTGGCGAGCAACCTTCCCCACCTTCACCCATAGTTTTCCGAACTACGTTGACTCTGACTTTCCCATTGCACGAGGGAATACGTAGGCATAGAGCGGTGATGCTCTATCGAGTCTCTTTTATTTTCTTTTGTCCTTGTGAGCCAGCCTTTTGATAGTTTTAACACCCTTTTAGATAGACAACAAGCGTGGATCTCGTTGAGTACAACGGACGTGAGGGGTGCTCATACCTTCCCCTTGTGTAACCAACTCCCGAACCCAAGATTTGGTTGCGATGACCTGTCTTTTCCCTTTTTCGTAGGTTTTCTCTAATCGTTTCCTTTCCCTCTCTTTGGGATAAATAACGAACGGTGGCGACTCTTCTGTCTTTGCAGGCCCTTTTTTTGCAGTAGCGACACTTATCAAGTGTAGAACTTCGGCTCGAGCTTGTGCTGATGAGATGCTCGAACTTCCTCTCGATGGATCCCACGGTCACTTTATTGAATCCCCCTCCCGAGATGACCATGACGGAGGGGAAGGTTTCGCATCGGCTGTGTACAGCGAAATAAGGAGGGACGTCGAGCCCCTCAGGGATGTAGAATTCTTTTAGCCGCGAGATGCTCATGGTGACTTAAAGACTGGTCTTTCCCGATGAAGATACCTCTTCTTCGACCTTCTTTGACTCTTGGGTGTCCTTCCTAAGAGCATCCTTCTTCTTGACGAACTATTTCTAGTACCCGTCCCTGATTAAGATCTCGACTACATCCTTCAAATGGATGCAATCATTGGCCATAACGTTGTGGCTTTTATGAAAGCAGAAATACTTCATCTTGTCTGTGTTCGGCTTGGCTGGTATCTATTTCGGGAAGCGGGCCCCTGCTTGGCGGAACACCGAGTTCGCGCACTCGGAGAGAATATTCTCACAAGAGATGGTCAGCGAAGTATAGTCGTGGAACTGGCTAGATGGCCATTTATGATCCCGGGATTCTTGGGGGCGGTCATCCCGTCTTCTCTCGGCTCCCCGACGAGATGTCAATGCTTCATCATTCTTCGAGGACCTGGAATTCTCCTAGTGCCTAGAGTCTCGGGTAGTGTTGGATGCTTCCCTCTCTTTATACTGCATGTATGTTTGCGCCTTGAGGAGAAGGGAATACAGAGTTGTGGGGATCTCGATGCCAACAGCCTTGGCAAATTCGGTGCGGGGACGAAGCTCGCGTTCAAGCAAGTACTTCTTCATATCGTCGGTCGTGGCGTTCCGGACAGCTTCTTTGTTGAACTTTTCGATATATGCTCAAAGAGGTTCGTCTTTTCCTTGAATGATGGCCTCAAGGGAGGCTTTTGTCTCTGGGTGGCGACGGGAGGCTGTGAAATGCTTGGAGAACATCCTCCCTAGATGTCTCCAAGATGTGATGGACTCGAAGGGGAGACTCTTGTACCATGACATAACTCCCTTTCTCAGCATGTTTAGAAATAATTTACCTTTGACGGCGCCTCTGACGCCGCGATAATCGAGCAGGACATCGATGTTTTTGATGTGCTCGTCTGGATCTGTAGTACCATCGTATGTGCTCAAGGGTGGGGTTTTCCAACCCTCTAGGTAGGCGCATGCCCATAATTTATTGGGACAACAAGTCATGAGTCTTGTCGTTGCTGCTGCTGCTGCTAGACCTCAAACGGGAGCGGGTACTTTGTCCGAGGAGAGGACTACGATCTCTCCGGGGAGATGGACTCCGCGCTCGGCCCTTGGATCTAGGTGGAGGTGAACGATGACGCTCTGTCCAGAGATCCCTTCTAGTTCTCTTGACTGTGGAGGAGTGTTGGCTTCGAGGAGAGGTATGTTTGCGCTTTCTCATGGTCAGAGAGTCTGGCTCAGCTTGTACCCGACGGTCCCTTACTCGTCTGGGAGAAAAACTCTGAGATCTTCGGCGTTCTTTCCTCGGCGGAGGAGATCTTAGTCAAAGAGATTCTTCTATGGCTCCAATTCTTGCGTTCTGCTGGAGGATTAGAAGATTTGTTTTGTTGAGGACCTCGAGTAGAGCCTCCATGGTCGGGTCGGCGTTAGGAAAAACTGGAACGGTCTGATGGTCTTCGGAGGGTTGGCCCCCGATGTTGTCCGCCTGATCGGGGGAAGGAGACGTGGTGGCTCCATCTCTCTGCTGATGGACTTCGCTCCCAAGAAAAAGAGTTGCTTCTTCATCGTCTGTCTTGCTAACGGCGAGGATGGCATTGCGAGCATCGTGGACATTGTCATGGATGGCCATGATCGAAATCTTCAAAAGAACTGCTTTGGTCTTGAATTTACGAGAAAAGAAAGAAGGGGAAAACAAAGTTTCCCACATACGACGCCACTGATCTTGACGGCTGATTAGAACCTGAAATGGGTCAGAGACTTTGTCGGTGATGCTGGGTTGCAAGGATGAGAAGGGGATGTACTTGTGAGGCACTTCGATGCTAAAGTAAGAATCGGGAGAAGAGAAGGTAAGTACAAAAAGAGTATGTCTTAGGGTGATTTGAAATGATTTAGAATACATGACCCTCTCAAATGAGATGATTTTTATAATGCCCCCAGCGCTTGGTCATTGGTCCCTATTTTCGAGGCGAGATATTCGCTCCCAAAAAATAGGTAATTGTCAAAAACTAGTCGTTGGGACTAGCGGATGTACTTGAAACTAGTCGTTGGGACTAGCAGATGTACTTGAAACTAGCTGTTGCAGGAGGCAAGGGCGTGGGCACAGACGTCGTGACTGTTTCTGGATGGTGAAACCGTGCGTAACTGGCATGAATATGACGAGGGTCAGCTGATCTTGGAGGTCAGCTGGCCATCTTTCCTCGGCAGAGGGGCAGAGGAGAGAAAACTTCACTTTGCTCTTAGCTGGCAGGGCTAAGGCTATTGGGTCGTTTTGTGTGCAGAAGTGGATTGGGTCAATGCCTAGCCATTTGGTCAGTTTGAAATAGTTGTATTGTTCTTTTCCACAAGATTTTTCTATTTGTGGATTTTTAAACTCATGTCCCAAAGACATAAGTTAGCATTACCCTAAAACAAATTCAATCTTTTAGTTTACTAAATTGAAATTTATTAATGATGCATGTATGTGAGGTATGTGATGTGGGGGGAAAAGTAATACCTTAGTTCTTTTTTATAAAAGACAACATATATTTTAGATTTATTGAATAATTAATGTATCTAGTCTATAAATTGTCTAAATACATTAATTATTTAATAAACTTAAAAAAAAGCAAATTGTCTTTTATATATAGGAACAAAGATAATGATATAATTTAAGAACGAAGACAGTAATATAATTTAAGGTACGACAATATTGCCGACATAAAAATTCAAATAAACAATTGATATCAAGAAGTAATATATCAATCAACAATAATTCTGAAAGAAGAGATATTGTTGATATTAATAAATAAAACATTGATTTATTGTTAATTTTTTTTGCATTATTGATTTGAGATATATTTAAGTTTTATTAAAAAATAATCGTCTTGATTCACTTAAATTATTCATTTTTATTGAATCACACTACAATCATACTAAAAAAAAACTATTTCCTCTAAAAATACAAAAATGAAAATAAAATTTTGCAAAAAATCCTTTGAAATACTAGTTATAATTAGAATTGATTTTAAACCGATTTAGAATCATTTCCAATTATTAAACTGGTTTTCACTACAAATGGTTTTCAGTACAAATAATTTAGTTTATAAACCAAAACAATAAAATAGAATTGGTTCACATGATTTGATTAATCATACACACCCCTAAATTTAACATGGTCTTTTGTATAATAAGAATGGAGAATTTCAATCCTCGTTAAACCAGCTAAGTAGCTAAGTTGATAAATGTGTAAAGATATTAGATGTTGGGGTGCGGATTAGAACTCGCAACAATTTAAAGGGTGAAATTTCAACCATTAGTCTAATTGACCCAAAAGAAAGAGTGGAGAATATCATAAAACAATGAATAGCTTTCAAACTACTTGCACATGCAACAAGCACACAATCTGCAGTACAAATTTGGATATTGCATACTAGCTAATCAAAATAGCTTCTTCTACATAGAAGAATCATCTCCATGTTCGTTTTTACATGCTATCACAATTACTAACAAAGTCTACGCACGAACTAAACATAAATGCACACTTGTACTTATGACAGAAGTTGAACAAAATTAGTCGTTTGAGAAGATATTGCATAGTTACAAGGATTTTAAATGTTGCTCTATGCACCATCATCTTCCTGGTTGTTCACCAGTTCGCATTCATCAATCCACTCGCTGTATCTGCATAGTTACAAACAAGCTCCTTGAGTCATAGATATGAAAGACATGGAAAGAAACAAAAGTGAAGAAGGGAGGGTGTTTTCCACATAATGATTGAACTTACACATCTATTGGCTCGGATAAAGCTGCAAACACATGGAAAACAAATTATTAGCTAGATTTCCATAAATACATTATTCGAGAATATCTGACTTCTAATAAAAAAGCAAAACATTTATTTCTCAATCCGAATACAAAGGCGGGAAACCTGTTTTCATTTTCTTTAAAAAGTCGCAAAAAGAAATAGACAGAAACTTATTGCTGATGTTTTCTCAAAGATTGTAAAAATAATTACTTACTGCCAATAGTAGTAGATATGTGTCTCTTAATTTTTTTTCATATTTTCAAAATGTCATTGGGTCAAGATACAGAGCTAGGAAGCACTTGCCAGCAATTTTGCATTGAGTTAAAGTTAAAACACACGATCAAAACCAAGTGTGAAGGGAAACTCATCAATATCAAGTTGTTTTTGTTGTAAAGATCAGCAAAATGGTTTCTTGTTATTGTATCTTTAGCTATTTCCCATTTTCGATACCCAGTACCAAGTATGATAGATAAATTGGTATTAACAGCCTCACAAAGAACCAACATAGTAACTAGTAAATGCTGAACACTACATTTGAAACAAACCTGTGATAGTAGTGCTAAAGTTCTCTTGGCAAATACTGCAAGAAGCTTCTCCTATCAAGTTCTTCATGTCACTGTCAAAAGATCACCAAAAATGAGCTTCAAAACAACTTATATCCTTAATCCATCATGATTGTGTAAACAAAAACAAAAATGTTAAATATTATGAAACTAAATGATAAATTGTCATAATAAATAGCATAGCTCAAATAAGAATGTTTCAAAAGTGCTTTTAGAGAAACATATGAGCTAATAATAACAAAATCAACCAAGCCTTATCCCACTAAGTGAGGTCTGCTATATGGATTAACTTTTGCCATAATACTCCATTTAACATCATGCTTCTATCCAAATCGTTAATCTGAAGATCTTTCTTAATAACTTCTCTTATAGTCTTTCTAGGTCTTCCTCTAATTGTGTTTGACTTCTCTCCATCAGACCTACTCTCCTTACCATAGAATCAACAGGTCTTCTCTCGACATGCTCAAACCACCTAAATCTATTTTCCACCATTTTCTCTACTATAGATGCTACCCCAACACTCTCTCAAATATTTTCGTATCTAATCCTATCCTGTCTAGTTTTATCACACATCCAATGCAACATCCTCATCTCTGCTACACTAACTTTATTCTCGTGTTGATTCTTAATCTCCCAATATTATGTCTCATACCCTTGTGTCACATAAAACCCTTGAAGTCATCCTGTATTTCAGCCACTTAACTTGAATTCAATGGTTTACATCCCTTCTATTTCTTCATCATTTTGTATTACGGACCCAATAAATGATTTATAATAAATATTAAAACCTAATAAAAAGAGATACAAACCCTTTACAATGGCAAGGAGCATATGACTACTTACATGCGGCATTCAACACTGCTGCCATGATTACAGAAAGGGCAACTGAAGGAAGTGTCGAGTTTATCCATTCGTTTCTTTGGAGGAGGCTTTGTTTTTGCTTTCCTCTTTCCCATAGCTCAAATTCTGATTCTGATATGAATAACAAAAGTATGCAAACATTTCAGTGAAATGAAAACTTCAAAATGCAGAACAAACACACAAAATACATATACAATTCCATACAAAAAATTGAACTTACCACACAACCAAAATTTTCACCAATCAATGTTTTGCTAACCCTAATTTTTCTCTAATCATTTCTTAAAAAATAATGTGGCAAAGAAACACGAGAAAACAAAAAACCCTAATGGATATGATTTTGTAAGTGCTTTCTAATAACATTGAATTTGATAAAAATAACCAAAATTTATTGTCAATGTGTAAACAGAGGATAAATTAATACGAGAAAAAACCCTAAAGGATATGATTTTGTTAGTATTTTCTGATAAGATTCAATTTGAAAGAAAAAAATTCCAAAAATCCGTATCAATGTGTATACAGAAGATAAACAATTTATGTCGAAAATTAAATAATTGATGTGATTACCTATAGAATGAAATCGGAGAAATTTGCAGAAGCAAGTTATGCCTTTTTTTTCCTATTGATGTTCTCGGCAGCGAAACGGAAGAAAGAAAAGCGGAAATCAAATGAAACCCTAAGCAAAGAAATTCAATATTTAATAAGTTTTATCTATTTGTCTATAACTATATATATAATCTATAACTAGCATCTAGAGTTACAGGCAGGTCTTGAGGTTATTTCCTATGTGTCGGTCGGCTAGGTTCCAAAAATTATTGAATTTGATCTTAAAATTCGAAAGAGTTTATTACTCCAATTTTTGATATTCTTTATACTAACGTTCAAACGTGTCCGCCGTGAAAATATTAATTAACTTATTTTTTATAAGTTTAATTTTAATATTAATTATTTATATAAACTTTAATATAAATTATTTATATGAAATTTTTATTAAACCTAATTTAATATTATTTTTGAAATTATATACTGAATAATAAATACTTATTTTGACATTTGTTGTTACAGTATGTGTATGTGAAAATTATCAGTTTAATATTAGCTATTATTGCACTAATACGGAAACATAGATATATATTTATCAATTATCTACAAATATTAAATACAATTTATATTTAAAACAAAGAAACTCACTTGTGCGCCTTTTTAGTCTACACACGTGTTAAAACACAAACATATTTTTTAATTTAATTTTGATCTTAAATTAAATTATTTACATAATATTTAAACGGGCACCCGTTTATACGCTTAAACACAACATCTTACAACTTATTTAAAAAAATGTTACCAGATTTCTATAATATCAATTCTTCTTTCCAGACAAACAACATAACAATTTGTAGAGCTCTTACAAATAAATAGTATAATGCATTAGAGTTTTCATTTGTGTGGCACTCTTAAAGAATGTCACCGGCATAAAAATATGTATTTTATAATTTTCTTCTTCTCTTTCACGACAATAAAAGATATGGAAGTTATCTTTTAAATCTTTTTGAAATTACTAATCACGCAATATTTTAAGGGTTTAAAGGTATTGCACTGTCAGTGTGAGACAATTTTACTCATACAACCAATCAAAATGTCTATAATTACCATGTAATATCAGTATTTTTAGAATAAAAATATGTTTTATTCTAATCAGTTCCAATATTTAAAAAAGTATAAACAATTTCTATTTTATATATATATATATATATATATATATATATATATATATATATATATATATATATATATATATATATATATATATATATATATATATATATATATATATATATATATATATATATATATATATATATATCATGACATTTTCCATTTCTTTGTATATAAAACAAATCAATTACTAAATTTTAAAAAATAAGATAGACACTTTGTCTATTTTGCTTTAAAGATAATAACTCATTTTCATTGGTATTATCAATTAAAAACTACACTTTTGTTTACTCAACACAATTTTTTTAGTTAACATACAATTATAATGATTATACCATTTTTTTTTTCCATTTTCTTTCTCTTACACTCGTAACTTCTCTCATACCTTCTCTTTTTTTCTTTTTTTTCCGTTTTGTATTTATTTTTCAAAAATATGATCTTCTACATTCATAGAGATTCACTCCACTTAAAAAAATATATTCTTATATAACCACTAATCAATTTACTATGCTACACTTTCTTTACCTATTAAAAATTAAATGGAAAAGCAAGAGAACCATCCATTTCAATTTGGGTTGGGATTGTAAATTGGAATAGCAACAGTAAAAAATTAATGATATTTAGAAAAACTAATGATGATTAATGAATTAAGCATCTACATGGATGATCCAATGACGTTAATATTCCATTCATTTAAATTAATAAGCAAATTTTAATGTAGATTTCTTTGAATATTAATGAAAACCTCTCCAAGTAAACAATTAATAGGAAACTTTGTTTCTTTCTCTTTATTGTTCTTAAAACATATAATAGGCAAAAAAAAATATCCTATTTGAAATAGTTATCTTTGAAATTCAAAATTACCTCTTTTGACGATGGAATGCTAGTGTAATAAGACCAGAGAATATAAACATGAATTAGTTTCAATCTTGATGTTGCTCTCTAATACAAAAACAACACAGAAGCAAACATTGGAATTTCCAAAGGACTTCTAATACAAACAATAACAAAGAAGCAAATTATTAACCACCCACAAACCATAAATTATGAAGAATCATTGGATGAAACATTAAATGAATATGTTTTTTTACTCTCTATACATTTGTATTTATGTTATGCATCACACCTTAAGAAGTTTATCTATAAATAAAAAAAAACACCAACTCTATTAGTTATGGAGTTACCACAATTCAAAATAACTACCATCATTTAATAAAAACTTTATATATAGTTATAAATAGATTATCTAATTTTAATTTAATTATAAATTATTTATAAAATAATTAAAGATAATGATATGAAAAATAATAAACGGTTGACGGTTAATAAACCGTCGTGTAACCGCCATTGTGAGAAAAAAATAAAAATTTAAAATAAAAATTGAAAATGGTAAATTTGGAAGGAAAAAAAGCTACACCAAAACAATGTATTGCCTTTATATATTGTTATAGATTCTTAGATACGAAGTAGAATTTCTTTTATGCCCCTTGCTTTTGGAGACATACATTCGAATGTACCTTTTTTTTCTTTACGTTGGATGTTTTCAGAGATTCATCTACGGAAAAAGTTTCGGAAATGTGTCTCTAAAATCTTACGAGAACAGTTTTTTTTTATTAAAAAAATCAAGTTTTGTTGATCGCAAATGAAAATTAACTATTGCAGATGAATACAAAAAGACTCCAATCCAATGTTACACTATCAAAGCAAGATCCTTTACGTCAACCACAATGGCCAACGACTCAAAACTTCAAAAATCCTCGATGGCATCCACGACTAAACTTGGTCATCTGCACGTTACCCACGTGGAGGCAACATTCAAACAGGCAGGGTGAGTAAAACGATTTATAATAATTAATACAAGAATCAATATATAAAATAGCGTCATTTTCATATTAAACATCATAATCATCAAGGAACATCAAAGGTCACAACATTATAAATTACACCAATTGTCACATAAATGCAAATGCAACAAGACTCATGCATGTGGTATCAATCATCACAACTCGATGGACACTGGACCATCAACCCTCCAAAGATCCCCATCAATAGGATTGATTCTATATAAGAACAAAAGCACATCAAAATACCTCACATCCGCACAATGGAACTGAAGTCAAAGAAATCAAGGTCCTGAATCGAAGTCTGGTGCATATGAATGCATGATGCACATGTCAATATCATCCTCATAATAAACTCATTAGGTGCATCATCATTCATCAAAGTCATCATAATGATCATGTCATCATATAATCATCAAAAACTCATGGAATCATCATCATAGCTCATCATCATTACTCATAGGAATCATTATTATGCAATCATGTATTAATCTCATCGGAATCATGGTTATGCTCATGGTAATTCATCATACAATCACGTATTTAATATCATAAAAATATTACAATCAATTATCCTATTTATACTATGTTATAGCCCTGTTCATTAGCTTTCTAACGCTTCGAACGGGGGCCAAACAGACTTACGGATCAAAAGTTACGTCCAAAACAATTTCGGCCGAAAACATGAACAGTCGTGACGAACAACACGCAATTTTCTGCGTTTTTCACCGTTAGAGGCCTTCCGGACCTCCGATTTCGATTCTGTAAAAACCCAAACTCTCAGAAAGTTACAACTCATTCAACACTATAATTATCTCAAGTAAATTTATAATTTTAACACAATTAAACCATCTAATCATTGTTTTAAGATTATGCCTAAAACCTTTAAGATTAAGGGATATAAGTTCAATCCCGTATCATATTTATGCCTCTAATTCCCATAATTTCTTACAAATACCCCACGGTCATTAGAGTTATCACAAATCACTTATCTTACAAGGTTAAACAATCTCAACAACAGATTTTGGCCACGAAGGCCTAATTTCCTTTACTCTCAAATCAACCTCAAACCTATCAGACCATCAGTTCAAATCCCTATACGGTTAAAACCTCAATAATAGATTTTGGCCATGAAGGTCTACTTTCCTTCAAACCCAAATCGACCTCAAAACTATCAAACCATCAATTCAAATCCCTATACGGTTAAAACCTCAATAATAGATTTTGGTCATGAAGGCCTAATTTCCTTTATCTCAAATCAGCCTTAAACCCCTTAAACCCTTTAAATCCTTAAATTAGCTTTAAATACATTAAAATCACATATTGAAAATAATAAAGGCAATACTCCTCATACCTTAATTGCCGACTCTAAGCCTTTTGCTTTGATTCTTGGAAACCTTGCGAAGCTTTTGCCTCAATCATCTTCCTCAGAGCTCTGGCCTCTATTTCTTCTCTTTTCACAGTCTAACAAGAATGAATCTTAATTTCCTAAAAAATCTCTTTTTGTTAAACCTAACTTTGGGCCTATAAATTGGGCTTTTCCAATATTACTCTCACTAACTCCTCCTTAATTGTCCAATTTTCCCTTAATTCACTTATATTTATTTAAATTAATAATGATATCAATATATTCATATTATATACTATTATTAAATAAATAACCCAAAATCCATAATTTTCAATACTTCATACCAGCCACCGAAAATCACAAAAAATACGAAAATTATTATTTAAATAAGTTAAATAAATATTCCAATAAATTTGGGGCGTTACAACTCTCCCCCACTTAAAAGAATTTTCGCCCTCGAAAATTACCTCAAGGAAACAGAGTCGGATACGACTCCCTCTTCTGATCCTCACGCTCTGTAGCCTAACATTCTCCAGCTGGTCCTCCCAAAACTATCTTTACCAAGGAAATCTCTTTACCTCGCAGTTGCTTCACTTCTCGTTCATCAACCCGAAATGGAAATGCCTCAACAGTCAAATTATCTCTCACTTGTACATCATTCATCTAAATCACATATGACAGAACTAGAATGTACTTCCCTAATTGAGACACATGAAACACATCATACAAATTCGCAAGCGACAATGGTAAAGCAATCTGACATGCTACTTCTCCAACGCTTCCGTTGCGCCACTCTGATACGGACCAACAAAATGTGATGTGAGCTTTCGAGACTTTAAAGCTCGACCAACACCAGTTACCGGCGTAACTCTTAAAAAATGTGATCTCCCTCTTGAAATTCAAGTGCTTTCCTCCTCTTATCATGGTAACTCTTCTGACGACTCTGCGAAACTTTCATCTTTTCTTGGATCCTATTGATCTTTCCAGTCGTCTCTTGCGCAATCTCAGATCCGAGTACAACACCCTCGCCTGACTCATACCAACAAAATTGAGTCCTACACTTCCTTCCATACAAATCCCCATACGGTGCCATTCCAATTCTAGAATGATAATTGTTTTTTTAGGTAAACTCAATCAACGTAAAATGACTATCCCACTATCCATCTTGATCCAACACATAAGCTCTCAACAAATCCTCTAAAGACTGGATAGTTCTCTCTATCCGTCCATCCGTCTGCGAATGATAAGCCAAACTCAATCTCGACATGGTACCTAAAGTTGTCAACAAGCTCTCCCAGAACCTCGATGTAAATCTCGGATCTCTATCGGACACAATACTTGAAGGAATACCATGCAATTTCACAATCTTATCAATATACAATTCGGCCATCTTCTGCAACGAATAATTGATCCTCATCGGTATAAAATGAGCTGATCTAGTCAATCTATCAATAATCACCCAAATTGAAATACTTCAAACTCTTATAATCACTAAACATCTCAAATCTCAAACCAAACAAATAATGCCTCAAAGCTTCGGCAATAACACAATAACAACCAACTCTAAATCATGCGTCAGATAATTCCTCTTATTCACTTTAAGTTGCCTTGAATCATAAGCTAAAACTTGTTTATCTTGCATTAACACACCTCATCATCCCATCAACGAAGTATCACAATATACAACAATGGATCTGCTGAATTCGGCAAAATCAAAACATGAGCTACTGTCAGCCTTCTCAAAAGCTCTTGAAACTTTTTTCATATTTTTCATCCAAACAAAAGCTTGAACCTTACTAGTCCACTGCGTCAATGGAAAAGATAACTTGTAAAAATCCTTCAATGAATTCTCGATGATAATCTGCCAACCCAAGAAAACTTTTAATCTCGAAAAAAGGTTTTGGAACTTCCTATTGCGATACAACATTTAACCTTCAACATATCAACCACAATAACTCTACTCGAGATCACATGACCAAGGAAACTCACTTCCTTCAACCAAAACTCACACTTTGACAGTTTTGCATACAACTGCTTCTCTTTTGACGTTGATAACAAAATTTTCAGATGCTTAGCATGATCCTTTTTACTCTTCGAATATATCAAAATATCATCAATGAACACAACCACAAACTTGTCCTAATAAGGATAGAAAATCTTGTTCACATACTTCACATGGTGCATTAGTCTCACCAATGGCATCACGAAATACTCATAATGTCCATACCTTGTCTTAAAAGCAGTCTTCTGAATATCCTCAGCCTTCACACGATTTTGATGATAACTAGATCTTAAATCTATCTTACTGAACACACTTGCAACAACCAACTGATCCATCAAATCATCAATCCTTGGAAGTGAACACTTATTCTTGATAGTCACCTTGTTCAATTGTCTATAATCCACACAAAGCCTCACAAAACCTTCTTTCTTCTTAATCAACAAAACTGGTACACCCCACGGTGACACACTCGTACAAATGAATCTCTTCTCAAGCAAATCTTCAAGTTGACTCTTCAACTCTTTCAATCCTAATGCAGACATACGATATGGAGCCATCAATATTAGACTAGTTCCAGGAACTAGGTCGATCGCAAACTCCACTTCACGTTCCGGCGATAAAACACTTATCTCATTAGAAAAAACTTTCGGACAATCACAAATAATTGGCACACCACTAACTTCCCCACTTTATTAATACTCAAAGTTTCCATCAAAATAAACGTCTCAGTACCATCCTGCACCGACTCACCAAAACAATATGTAAGCACTTAGCTTAACTCAAAACAATTCACTGCACACGCCATCTAAGCTTGCAAGATACATCTATCCCATCCAACATGACTCCGTCTACTATCAACAAGAGATTAAGGGTGATCAGTTCCGCAATTTGTCAATAGACAACCGAAAATCATGATGGGGCATAATCCATATTTACCAAACTATAAGAGCCTTCAATCTCACTTCTACAGACAAAGATTAGAAAAAAATGTGTATCGACAGTGTTTTCACACACATGTTGCATACTAGGGAACAAATAACATTTAGACAACTTGGCCGGACGGACCGACTTGCTCTGATACCACTAATGTAACACTTTTTCTTACCCCACAAATATTATGGCAAAATATTCATATTTATCAGAGTAAAATTTTAAACACCATAAAAATCACCTCAAAGGGCGTACATTTCTCAATAAATTCAAATTAAGGTCAATGCTCCGTAAGCAACGAGTTTTTCTCAAAATTACTCAAAAGTGCTCAAATGGCAGCGGAACTCAAAAAGACAAAAATCCAAAGTTTTCCTTTTACCGTAAGGAAATCAAGATAACAAAAATCAATAAAATAGTTTGACTCAAAGACCCCAACCTCTAAGTCAACCATAATGGCCAACGACCCAAAACTAACTCCTCCTTAATTGGGCTTTTCCAATATTACCCTTACTAACTCCTCCTTAATTGTCCAATTTGTCCTTAATTCACTTATATTTATTTAAATTAATAATTATATCAATATATTCATATTATATACTACTATTAAATAAATAACCCAAAATCCATAATTTTCAATACTTCATATCAGCCACCAAAAATCACCAAAAATACGAATATTCAAATTTAAATAAATTAAATAAATATTCCAATAAATTTGGGGTGTTACAGTGGTCGTCGTCCTCATCGCCCTTTCACTTGATTTGTGGTGGAAGGGTGAATTTGATCTTGAATGTTGAATTCACCATTTCCTTCTGCTTTTCAGGTGAATAGGACCTCGTGGGTGTCGGGGACCATGGAAGTCGACGTGCAGTCGGAGGCTCCTGCTGCAGTGGTTTGTGTCTGCTATGTCGAGGACTGGGTCGCCGAGGAACCCTTAAACACGCCTCCCTATTTTGTCGACAGCGATATCGGCGCCTTCGCAACTGTAGAGGACCGTTGCGAAGGCTCTTCTGTGAAATGACAAGTGTACCGTGTAACACCCTCTTCTATACCCCCAAATAATCAATAAATCATGTAATAAAAGTTCATCAGAGTTTAATTAAAACATGGTACAAAGAGGTATGCCACATCATCACAAATTAAAAACTTTCAACACCTGCTCTTTAAAAGACATGCAACAATAGGGTAGTTTTTAAATAGAGGAACTTCGTCCTTACACCCACATCTCAATATTTGAATTAAAGCGGAAGGTTAAAACATTGAATCACTTTAAAACATGTAAATCATATAAATGCATATCATTCAGTTTGTTTTATCACGTCATTCATGTTTTACAAAACATTTGCCATCAGATACATATACAAGATGTATCACAAAAGAATGCTATACAAGCCTAACTACCCGATGCTACATATCAGAGCTGACCGGCAAAAGAATGAAGTTATACTTCACAAAAAGAAACCTCCAGCAACCTAATCTGCAATGCCTCATAGGGCATTATAAAACAGCAGAAGGGTGAGAAATATTATCATAGTAATCAATGCATATAATTATATATATACATACAATCATAGAATACATATATTCCATATTTCTCATCACATCATATATATCATAATATATATATATATATATATATATATATATATATATATATATATATATATATATATATATATATATATATATATATATATATATATATATATATATATATATATATATATATATATATATATATATATATATATATATATATATATATATATATATATATATATATATATATATATATATATATATAACAAATATGGATAACCATCAAGCACATTTCATCATGCACACATCCATAATTCTCAATTCATCAATTCACACACATGCATATTTCATATAACAATGATATTTATGCTATGTGACCCAATACAACTCAATGCAACTCAATGCCATGTGGTTCCAACACTTGTTATTATTTTTCGGTTTTTACATTTAAAGCGGGTCCACCCTTCTAGACCGATAACAACAAAAGCCCGTTCCCTAAGCTTTCAAACCCACCCTTCTAGGTTTGGGACAAGTCACTAGTCTCCATGAAACTAGCAAACATTGCCTCTTGACTAAATGATGCATATGCAATCAACCACGAAATTCACTTAAGACCGTTCTCGCATCTTAATCCCATGCATTCAAATAATTCATCACTTCAAGAATTATAACATGATTGCACACACAACATATTTATTTTATCGAAGTAATCATACTTTACATCATCACATTTATCGAAGTAATCCCATGCATTATTCACATGCATTATTCACATACAATTCACAAGCAATGCACACATATTCACAATATGTTCCCATGCATTCTTCAAACACAATCGCACACATTCAATATGCATTCATAATATCGTGCCAAGCGGCAACAAACCCAATCACATTCATCTTGCATTTTTAATCAATTTTAAACAATGCATTATAATTGTCAAAAGGCTACATCTCAATTTAATTCAACAATCTAGGATTCACGCCAAAATAGCTACCCACAACATAACGTATCACAACATAATTCTATGCCTTAAGATAAAGGGTTAATCGTACTTGAATCGGAAAACCGACCTCGAATGGAAGCTCCAAGAAAATCACAATCTGTCATGCTCGCTACCTCGCTCGCCTAGCGAGCTCCTAGCGAGCGCTCGCTACTTGTTCACCCAGCGAACAATCTCGCGAAGGCAAACAGAAGCCACTGACTTGGTTCGCTACCAAGCTCGCTACAGCGAAGGACTAACGAACCTTCGCTACCTATTCGCTACCAGCGGAGAACCTCAAATCCATTCTGCCCAAGTCTAGGACCTCTCGCTACATACTCGCTGCAGCAAACGTTCGCGACCAGCTCGCCTAGCGAACAAGCTAGCGAGCGTCTGCGAACTTAAAAACCCTCACTGTCCAACTTTCACAACTCTCCACAAAACCGACTGATTCACACCAAACCAGTTCCCATAACCTTAGTCTAATATCCCTCGACTAAATTATACCACTTATTATCATTTTTAACCGTTAAAACTCGGTTTCTACCGATTAAATCCACTTCTGCCCCAAATGGAAGTTGTAGAAAAACATCCAACAATCTAACCCAAGCATACATAACCATATACATTGACAAGATAATGATATTTCACACTCTTACCTTGATTAAATCGATGCTTGAGAGTTGTTCTTGAGCTTTTCCAAGTTTTCCTTCTTCTCCTTCTCTTTTCTCCTCTTTCTCCTTCTTTCTCTATTCTTTCCTTTATGTTTCTATCTCTCTATTTCCTTTCCATCTTTTCCTTTATATGTCTTTCTCTTCTATTTCTCTCCAATATCTACTAATTTCATTTAATTAATCATCCACTAATTAAACAATCCCCATAAATCATTTAATTAATATAAATAATTAATTAATAAAAATTAGGCTGTTACATACCGACCATAGGACTACCATCGGATATGCTCGAGCTATGGGAAGATGAGCTTCCCCATGTATGAGTTTTCTTTTTCCGCGAGGCGGTCCTTTGGCTGCCTTTTACTGATTTCCAACTGGGCGTTTTCGATTGGCTGAAGCTGGCCCTTTACAGCTGCACCCTAATCCCATAGCCTTCATTTGGGTGTACAAGTTCGTATGCTAGCATTTGGAGATCGGGGCCACTCTTACGCTGTTCTTCCGACTGTTCCACCTGTAGAGGCAGACGGTGTATGGACGACAAGGGTGGGTGTCGCTGAAGCAATCGAGGAGGATCTTCCGAGCGTATATGGACTATGTCCGGGATTTCAAAACGCACTTCTTTATGGTTCAGCCTATTTCTTTTGAGGCGTGCGCCTCCTTGTGCCAATGAAAAGCCCGTGAAGTGAACGGGCAGCGGGAGGAAGCTATGGTGCCGAGGGTGCCCTTGGAGTGGTCGGAGGAGCACTTTAAAAAGGGGACGAATCACTATATTATGCGGGCAAGGACCATGGATGAGGTGGACCTGGTGGGATACCAGAGAATAGCGTCCTTTGTGGCTAGCTTCTCCCCGGCCAAGCTTGTGACGCCCGACGAGAACTTCATCCTCGATAGTCAAGGGAACATTCTTCAACATACGAGGCTGATAAATACAAAGGCTTTGCTCGAGTGTTCGTCTGACAATGAGGCTCTTCGTTTCCTAGGTAGTGGGTGATGACATGCCTGACTATTTGGTCTTCATTTATCTGTTTGCTAGCCCTTTCTTGTTCTGTTTTGCAGGACGAATGTCGACCATCGAGGAGCGAGTGAGGAAGTTGACGACCTCTAGAGCTGCGTCCAAAAGCGGAAAGGGCAGGGTTTCCCAGGAGATGCAGCAGCCTCTCACTGACCAAGGAAGAAAGAGGTCCTTGTCTTCGCCTCAAGACAGCCACTCCCCGACGTCGCAAGGGACCGTGAAGAGGGCAAGAGTCCAGTCGTCCAATGTCTTCGTCGACCTCATGGAGGGAGTTTCTGAGGAAGGATTTCTCATCCCCCCTTGCCACCACCATCCCGGGTTCTTCCACGGTGCCAGATCGCCAGCGGTGTCGGCTTCGGAAGTGAAGGTGGTCCTTAGGGCGAGCCGCGATGCTCGACGACAGGCACTTACCGAAGATTTAACCGCGATGATGCGGGTTTTCTCAACTGCTTTAGTCTTAAGTGAAGAGTACTGCTCTTCTTCCGAGATGGCTAAGTTACAGGGAGATATCGCCTTCGCTCAGTCAAGGCTGACCAAGCTGACGGCAGAGCTGGACCTGAGCAAGGAAGAGGTGTATGTGCATCGTAAGAGGGGTATCGATACTAAGGACAGGGTGAAAGCCACCGAGGAAGAATTGTCGAGGATGCGGGCTTGCATGAAGGAGCTGGAGAAATCACTTCGTCCTGCCGATGACGAGACGGATAAGGAGAAGCTTTTGTTCTCTCGCGCTGATTTGTTGGGCAGGATCCGCGAACTAGAGCACAACTGTCTGGGGGCTGTTGAGGTTGGGTTCTCTAGTTCTGTGGAGCATATCAGGGTCATGAATCCCGAGATCACTCTGGTCACCGAGGATATTGGGCTCTACCACCAGGTCTTCGATGATGGGTGGTCGTAGTTGGTTCCAAGGTTAATGAGGATGTCACCCTGGTTGATGAGTCTGAAGAAGGTCTACTTGAAGCTTAGGCTAGGTGTTTCTGAGCCTGCGTGCCTGTAGTTTCTAGGCCTGCGTGCCCATTTTTGTTTGGTTTTTTTGACGTACCTATGTTCCCTTTTTGATGTAATTCTTGACTATTGGGCTATTGCCCCTTTTAAAATATGATATTTTGCTTTTTGTTAAGTGTGTGCTCGTTTGTATGTTTGCATGTTTTTATGCTTATATGTATTAATTTGTATTTTTGTATGTTGTTAGGAGTGTTGCTCGACGCTTTATCAATTGTGTCAGGTAGTGTAGGGAACTGGCCGGGGTGACCGGGGATGTTACCTGGTCGGTAATAAAGGGAAACCGCGGTCGTGGACCTCTCTCCGTGGCATGAACATCCCATCGTGAGCTGGGTGTTCTGCCATCTTGGTACGGTGGCGGTGGCTCTCAGTTGAGGGGTCCCCGTCGAGCAAAACGCTCTGCTCGCACACACGACAAGGCAGGCGTTTGTTTTTATTGAGTTATTTGGGAGGTGTGCGGTACCAGGGTGCGCTCCCGTGATCACAAAGTCGTTCGTCGTGAGCAGTGTTTAACTATAGTATCTTTTAAGCTTCTCAGCATTCCATGGTCGAGCAATTTTATCCCCGTGTAGATTTTTGAGGTAGTAGGCTATGTGTTCCGTCTTGTCCCGAACACGATAGGGTCCCTCCCAATTCCCGATGAGCTTGCCCTCGCGTGAGTCCTTTTGGTTTCTTCGTAAGACCAGCTCACCGATCTGGAATTTGCATCTTAGGACTTTGCTATCATAGCGAAGGACGATTTTCTGCTTTAGCGTGACCTCGCAGATAGAGGCTCCCGAGCGGATCTCTTCGACCAAGTTGAGCTCTTCTCAGAGAGCATCGTTATTAGTCTTCTCCTCGAGGGGGGATTCAGTCCTTCTAGAAGGCTCCCTTATCTCCACTAGGATTACCGCCTAAGTCCCGTAGGTGAGTCAAAAAGGGGTCTCTCCGGTGGTCGAGTAAGGCGTTGTTCGGTAGGCCCAGAGCATGTTGTGGAGCTCCTCGACCCATTTCTTGGTGTCCCCGAGTCTTCACTTTAGACCTTGGAGGATAACCCTATTCGTGGCTTCTGCTTGGCCGTTCGTTTGCGGGTGTTTGAATGACGTAAAGTGATGCTTGGTCCCAAGTTTGGTCACAAAGTCTCGGATGTTCTTGTTAGTGAACTGTGTCCCATTGTTGGTAACAATGGCCAGGGGGACGCTGAACTTGGCGAGGATGATCGTCTTGTAGAAGCGGAGTATGTTGTGTGTTGTGATCTTGGCCAGAGCTTCATACTCGATCCATTTGGTGAAGTAGTCAACACTGACTATTAGGTATTTATTCTGATAAGAGCCTATGGTAAACGGACCGAGGATTTCCATCCCCTGCCAGGAGAATGGCCATGAAGAGGAAAGGGTCTTGAGTACGCTCGGAGGGGCGAGGTGCATGTCCCCGTGCCTCTGGCACCTGTCACGTCTCTTCACATGCTTCTTAGCGTCCTGCTACATTGTCAGTCAGTAGTACCCTCGTGAATCTCTTGCAGGATGCCTGGGGCCTGGGCTTTGTCAATGCATTTGAGAAGAGGGATCGAGAAGCTTATTCGGTACATTCTCCCTTTGAGCAACACATAGAAGCAGGCTTGATGTTTGATGGTGGTGACATCCTTTGCATTGTCGAGGAGTCGACCAATTCTAAGGTAGGCATAGACCGAGGTCATCCATTAGTTGTTGTCCCTGATGGCGTTAACTTCGAGCGTTGTCTTTGCTAGTTCTGTGCTGGGACGAGCGAGGACCTCTTGGACGACGAATTTGTTCCCGCCTTTCTTCTTCGTACTTGCTAGTTTCGAGAGGATATCTGCCCTGGTATTATGCTCACGTGGAACGTGATGTACTTCCGCGGAGTCGAAACTCTTCATCCGCTCCTTGATGAGGGCCAAATATTCATCCAGGTTATCATTCTTCTCTTGGTATTCTCCCGGGGGAGGCGACCAACTGGGAGTCCATGAAGATCTTTATCTCCTTGGCCCCGAGGTCTTCTATCAGGCGGAGTCCAGCCAGAAAAGCTTCGTACTTGGCCTGGTTATTCATTGTCTGGAAGGCCAAGTTTAGGGAGACTTCCACTACCATACCCTCCTCGTTTTCGAGGATTATGCTCGTACCGCTTCCCGAGGGGCTCGAAGCGCCATCGACGAAGATGATCCACTTGTGGGCCCCGGGGGTCGGTTTTACGGTGGGAGTCATCTCAGCGATGAAATCGGCCAGCACTTGTGCGTTGGGGGCTTTCTTGCCTTCGTAGACAATGTCGAACTCGGAGAGTTCCAACGACTATTTCAACATACGTCCTGCCATGTCGGGCCTCCCGAGCAGCTGTTTGATATGTTGTTCGGTTCTGACCAAGATGGTATGAGCCAGAAAGTAGTGTCGGAGTCTCCTGGCCGCGATGATGAGGGTCAGGGCGACTTTTTCGATCTGCTGGTACCTCACTTCGGGCCCATGGAGGGCCTTGCTTGTGAAGTAGATCGGCTTCTGTTCGTTAGGGGTTTCTCGGATTAGCATGGCGCTCACGACCTCGGTTGAGACAGCCAGGTACAAGTAAAGAGTTTCCCCGACGTCAGGTCTTGTCAAGACAGGTGGCTCTGACAGGATGCATTTGAGTTAGAGGAGGGTATACTCGCATTCCTCCATCCATTCGAACGTGGCCTCCTTTTTTAGAAGTTTGAAGAATGGGAGGGCGTGTTACGCGGATTTGGAGACAAAGTTGGACAATGACGCGAGAATCCCGTTGAGGGACTGTATCGACTTCTTTGTGCTCGGCGTCGCGATCTCGGAAAAGGCCCGACATTTGTCCGGGTTTGCCTCAATCCCCTGTTCGGTCAGGTAAAATCCAAGGAACTTCCCCACGCGAACTTTAAAGGTGCACTTCTTTGGGTAAAACCGCATCTTGCACTTCCTCGCTGTCTCGAAGAATTTCTTGAGGTGGGCTGTATGGTCGACCTTAGTACGTGATTTGACGATCATGTCGTCTATGTAAACTTTGAGAAATATTGCATATCTCTCCCTAAAAGACTTTGTTCATCATCCGTTGGTAGGTGGCGCCGACGTTCTTTAGGCCGAAGGGCATACGTTAGAGTAATAGTTTCCCAAATCGGTCATGAATGTCGTCCTCTATTTGTCGACCTCGGCCATGGGGATCTGGTTGTATCCCGAGTAGACGTCCATGAAGGATATCAGTTTGAAACCCGCCAAGTTGTCGACGAGCTTTTCGATGTTAGGGAGGGGGTAGGCGTCCTTGGGACATGCCCGGTTGAGATCGGTGTAATCAACACACATTTTCCATTTTTCATTAGAATTTTTCACAAGTACAACGTTGGACAACCAGGTTGAATACCGGGCCTCCGAAATAAAATTTGTCTCTATGAGGTCTTTTACAGCTTTTTCAGCAGCCGCCAACTTTTCTGTGGACTGGCTACGTCTACATTTTACTATGGCCTTCGCGGCCTGGCATCTCGGTGGCACTCTAGGCGAAGAGGCCGGAGTTCTCAAGGAGGCAGGCCTTCAGTTGCTTCCTCGCCAGGTCGGGCAATCCTGCTCCAATCTTCACAGTCTGGGTCGTGTCTTTGCCGAGGACTACTATCTCAAAGTCTCTGTTTGAAATAGGGTGTGTTGGATGGATGGGTTGCCCATTGGCCTTTGGAGGAGTGTGTTCAGCTTCGTCCTCGTGATCTGGTTCGCCGGGAAGGCGATAGTTGAGGTCCACCATGTCAACGTGGTCTTTTGGCCTATTCTCCTAGACTGGCAGAGGCTTGGTCTCTTTGGTCAGGGGCCCGATCGTGTTAAGGCCCTTCATTGCCGCCTCAAAACACCTCTGGGCTGCTTCTATGTCCCTGTTGAGGGTGACGATGACTCCTAGCCTGATATAGTACTTCATATTTAGGTGGATGGTCGATGGCATCGGGGTGAGCTCGACCAGCGTTGTCCTGCCTAGGATGCAGTTGTATAGGGATGGACACTCGACGAGCAGGAATAGGACGTTAATTTCCCTGGCCATTTCCTATGCCCCGAAGGTGACCTTGAGCTTCATGTATCCTCCATGGTCTTGTCGTCGTCCCGTTAAACCCCTGTAGGCCAGAGCCAACCTATGGGGCCAGGTTGGTCTCGTCAAGTTGTAGTGTCGAGAATATGTGGGTATACATGATATCTACCGAACTCCCTCCGTCAACCAGGATACGGCAGACATCAAAGTTTGTCATTTGTGCCCGGATCAACAGGGGAATAACCGAGTTGAGGGCTCCTCCGGGGAGCTCTTCGAGATAGTATATGATCGGGTTAGACCGGCCGTGGAATTTGTCGAGCTTGCTCATTTTGCTGGAGCGGTTGTTCATCAGCTCATCAAACTTCCTTTTTACCTACCCGACATAGAGCTTATTAAGGGCCCCGCTTGAGATGACCATCGTCCTAGGGAAGTATTCCCACAGGCTGATGGGGCGTACTGGTTCCTCGGGCAGCTGATGCCGGGTAGGGAGGTTGTGTTCTCTTAGTGCAAACCAGTCTTCCGGACGACTAACATAGAGGGCCACCTGCAGCCCAGATTCGTTGGCGGGAGGAGGGATGTCCTCGACTCTTTTGGCTTCGTGGGCCTCTTGTCGGGGGGCATCTCCTCCCCTGGTGTATCTCTTCAAGTGTCCATCCTTGATGAATATTTTGATTGCATCCTTCCGATGGATGCAATCCTCCGTAACATGCTCGTGTCCCTGGTGGAAGCGGAAGTATTTGGACTTGTCCACGTTGGCCTTGGGGGGTGCCAGTTTGGGAAAACAGACACCTCCCCGGACGAACTCCGAGTTGGCGCACTCAACCAGTATGCGCTCGCGGGAAGCGACTAGGGTTGTGTACTCGATGAAGCGGCCTGTAGGTCCATTCTGCTCGTGGGGCTTTCGGGGACGATCTTCTCGTCATCGATCTCCACCATGTCAGGGGGTTGGCGCTCCTTCTCGGCGGGGTCCGCAGGGGGTTTCACAGTTGCAGGATTCCTGGGCCGAATTAGCAACCTCAGTTTCCTCGTACCGGATGCAGTGGCGGGCTTTCTCGAGGAAGCCTTACAGGGTGGTAGGTCGATGGATCGCCATGGCCTCGTAGAATTTGGAGCCGCAACGTAGGCCTTGCTTCATGAGGTAACGCTTTATGTCATCTAAAGTCGTCAGCTGGACTGCTTCCCTCGTGAATCTCTCAATGTAGTTTTTAAGAGGTTCACCCGGGGCTTGGATAATTGGGCCCAAGGCGGCCTCCGTCTTCGGATGCCGTCGGGACGCTGTGAAATGTTGCGAGAAGAGATCCTTCAGGATCCTCCATGATGTGATGGACTCCGGTTCCAGAAATTTGTACCAAGCCATGGCTCCTTTTCTTAGCGTCGTCGGGAAGAGCTTGTACTTGATAGCTCCCCGAACGTTCCTGTAGTCGAGCATGACCTCGATGTATTCTAGGTTGTCATCTTAAGAAGAATACTCGACTTAAATCACCACAAACATATGGAAGATGGATCTTTCGTTCACATTAAAAGAATGGCTCTAACTTAGATATAGAATCGATGAGTATGTCACATACCTCTCTCAAGTAGAAAATAATCTACATCTTTCTCGACTATGTTATGGGGTAGGAGAATCATATCTCGACTATAAATATGACTTATGTCTAATTCGCTCATGAGAAAAAGAGAACTAACTATAAGTTATTTATAGTTGAAATGGTAATCCTAAGGGAGACTTCCTAAGGGATAGCAAGTTCTAGGATTACAAGAAGTATATACAAGAAGATACAAAATGCAAATAAAAATGTAAATGACAAGAGTGTCAACAACAAGGGGTTCTCCTTTGGAATCGGGCAGCAAGAAATTATTAATTAATTTAAATATAAATCTTTATATCAAATAATAGTTATGACACAAATTTATTTACATTTTAATATAATTCAAATTAACTAATGAAAAACTAGAAATTAAAATACTAAAATAAATAATTAAAATATTTTTGGTATTTTCATCATTATAAAAGTAATTAAAACAAATTTTTTACATCTTTCTATGCTAAAATAAAGTAATTAAAAAATATATTTTTTAGTCTTTTTAATATTACAAATTAACTAATAAACTAAAAAATAGGGAAATCTTTTTGGTCTTTTTTAACATTATATAAATAATAAAAAATAAAATTGATTAATAGAAGTTACTAAGAATAATGATAACCGATATCCAAAAATTTAATAAATTTGCTTCTTTCTATTTTTCTTTTTAAAAGAAAAAACCATATAGTATTGACTAGAAAAAAATAATGAAAGAGAATCTGCTAATTATGATTAAAAGGTAATGGTGATAAAAAAAAATTAACTATTCATTAATATTTGATACGTGACAGTATATGATATATAATATTAAAATGTGATATATGTAATATATCCATAAATATATGATACATGGTGACACATAACATAAACTATAGACAACCAAAAATAACTCATGTACTTAAATTATAAAACTAAAGAAGCTACCTCAACCAATATATGTAAAACAAACACCACGTGACACTATAAGTGGTACTACCAAGACAAATATGAAATTAACATAGATACAAAACAACATCAGCTTTTCAAAATAAATGGCAAGTTTTCAATTTTACCTCCCTCAAATGGCCTTTTCTCTCGCGTCGCCGCTATCTCTGTCTCTTTCTCTCGATGCCACGTCGTGGTTTGTGAAAATTTTTACGGTTTGTATGTGAGGAAGATGAGGTATGCGTGTTTTTTTGTTGTGATTGCTTGTTTTTTCTAATCCATATATAGGACTAGACAATAGACAATAATAATAATAACAATTAACACAATATTTTTTTGCTTTTTATAATATGACAAGAATAAAAGGAATTAAAAATCATGTTTGTGTTTTTTATGACAAACCAAGAATAAAAGAAATTGAAAATCATGTCTTTGTATTTTTATGATAAAACAAAAATAAAAAGAATTAAAAATTATGTTTTTTTTTGTTGTGTTTTTTATAATAAGACAAGAATAAAAAGAATTAAAAATCATGTTTTTGTATTTTTTTAATGATAAGACAAGAATAAAAGAATTAAAAACTATGTTTTTGTGTTTTTTAAAAAGAAAATATTAATAAACAAATTAAAAATAAAATTAATTAATAAAAATAAAAAATTATATTAAAATATTTAATTAAATTGAAATAAATTAAATGATTATTTAAATAAAAACGATTAAAAAACAAAATAAAAAGTCGGGCAGAAAAGTGCTCGAAAAAAATAAAATGAACACACCAAAGTAATCAGCGCGAAATAAACATATTGAAACAATACAACATTAGTCAGATTTTGAAATAAATTTAGACCGGTTTATTTGTAAATCCAACAAATTTATTCTGACTGACATTTCAGACACTATGCAAGATGAAGTGCATGTTATGCTATGCAGATGATGCAAAATAGAATCTTAGGGTCAAAAATTAGGGTATGACAGATGCCCCTATTTAAGTTTCTTCTATCTGGAGATATAGAGATTAAAATCTTCGTCTCTATGCGATAGGAGAGACTTAAATACAAATATGCATAATTTTTTGTTCTAAGATACCACAAGATGCACATTATATGACATGAAATGACTTGATATGATATGATATGGAATGAATGCACGACAGTTATAGAATGGAAGATATGGTGAGGAACAACTTAGTAAAGTAAGACTCCACGAGAAAAGATCAAACTCCACTAGGGATGAAAATCAACTCTACCGGAGAAAAGACTACCAACTGACAGTCACAAGGTGGCTTAAACACATGGTATCTCCCAATAGAACAAAGGTGTATATTGCTGACTACCAAGAATATGGTAGCCTAAACAACAGGTAAGAAACTTGAAAGGAAGGATAACCTACTACCAACAGACGGTATCCTAAGCAAAGGTATCCAGTTGAAATGAAAGGACGTATATTACCTACTATCAAGTATATGATACTCTGGGCAAAGGTAATAGACTAGAAAGGAGAAATCACCTACAACCAAACACAGTAGCCTTAGCAAAGGTATTTGTCCAAAAGGTATGATATATTACCTACTACCAAACATATGATAGCCTAAGCAAAGTTAATAACCAAAATAAGCTTCCATGATAAAAACATGATTCAACTTCTTCTTTAACTAAATGACTCATTTAGAAAGGTAAATAAACATCCCCTCGTCTCGGGTCATAAGCCATAGATTGGTCTCAGTTTCTTCTTTAATCAAGTATTCCACTTGAAAAGGGTAACATAAACCTCCCCTCGTCTCAAGGTTGTATGACAAGAACGGGTCTCAGTTTCTTCTTTTACTTGAATATGGTAAAAATAAACCTCCTCTCGTCTCAAGGTTGTATGCCAAGAACGAGTCTCAGTTCCTTCTTTGATCAAGTATTCCACTTGAAAAGGGTAAAATAAACCTCCCTACGCCTCAAAGTTGTATGTCATTAACGAGTCTCAGTTTCTTCTTTAATCAAGTATTCACTTGAAAAAGGTAAAATAAACCTTCCAACACCTCAAGGTTGTATGTCGTGAGTTAGTCTCAGTTTCTTCTTTAATCAAGTATTCCACTTGAAAAGAGTAAAATAAACCTCCTCATGCCTTAAGGTTGTATGTCATGAGTTGGTCTCGATTTCTTCTTTAATCAAGTATTCCACTTGAAAAGGGTAAAATAAACCTCCCCACGCCTCAAGGTTCTATGCCATGATCCGGTATCAACTTCTTCTTTAATCAAGTATTCTACTAAAAAGGGTAAAATAGACCTTCCCACGCCTCAAGGTTGTATGCCATGAACGGGTCTCAGTTTCTTCTTTAATCAAGTATTCACTTGAAAAGGGTAAAATAAACCTCCCCACGCCTCAAGGTTGTATGTTGTGAGCTAGTCTCAGTTTCTTCTTTAATCAAGTATTCCACTTGAAAAGGGTAAAATAAATCTCTTCACACCTTAAGGTTGTATGCCATGAGTTGGTCTCAGTTTCTTCTTTAATCAAGTATTCCACTTGAAAAGGGTAAAATAGACTTTCCCACACCTCAAGGTTGTATGCCATGAACGAGTCTCAGTTTCTTCCTCAATGATGAATACTTATGGGAAAGTATCTTCACAGGGGATTGGAGTTTTATTGGAGATCTACGACTTCAGAGGGAATCCATAACTTATTGGAGATTAGGAAATATCACCAGGGATCTTCAGAAGAAATGCAGGTCGGTTGATATAAAACATGTCTTCTCAAATAAAGAGAGAGATCAACTGTAATAATCTTAACCAAACTTCCCAAAGAGATGCCATTTGATGGAAGTAACTTTGAATAATGGACTCACTGGGGAGAACACCACTAAGGAGCAGTATTATTATAGTTTGAAATTGCATTGAAGCAAATAAAGTCCTTATATCAGGAATTCTTAAATAAAGAGAAACACTTATAAAGTCTTCACTGAACTTCTTTGATGGATTTCTGAAGACATGCCATTTGAAGGAGGATAAGTTGATAATGTTGATAAACTCCTTAGGGATAGACAAACTTTCTTGAGGAGACTGACATTTGTCATTCAAATAGAAAACCTGAGAACGAGACAAGCTGCTTAAATAAAGAGCTCCCACTTGTTGTCTGGGTATAAATTGCTGAGAAAATGTTGCAACACTGCTGGAGAAATGTTTTTTTCTTCAATGGTGATCCTCAAATAGATTCATCCCATGGGAAAAAGTTCAAAATAAATGCACACAAAATCCAGATTCAAAAGCCTAGAGAGACTCAAAATTGTGATTGTATTCAGAAAATAACTGAAGAGAAACGGTCAAGCAAGACTCTACCCATTGAGGAATGAGCTCAACTGGGGTTTATCTTTATCCAAAAATGGAAAATAAAACTAAAGCAACCATATTCCACGAGAATCAAACTTAGTGGGGAATTAGAAAGAATGTGTTCTTTCTGCTTAGGGTTGACGACTCTACTTGGAGGGAGAAGACAAACCTAGTAACTTGGGGATAAACACGGCCAAAGTGAACAAGCAAACAAACACAAAAATACGAAATGCAGAGATGCCATGTATTATATGAATGAATGTATGTCATGTTATGTTTATGCTGACAAAATAACAAGGAGAAGTAGTAAATTGGAGATGAAATAAACATCTCGATAAGAATACTCAGCCAATCTTCACAAGATAGAACCATCACTAGTGATGAATGGGAAGCCACATATGGAATTATAGTCCTGTTTCAAGGCTTCAAACTTCTATGGGGAAAATAGATCACTTCACTTGAGGATGAACATCATGACTTCACTTAGGGGACTGTCGAGATGAACCCTACTACTCTGTTGGGGATGAGAAAAATTCACTGAGAAAGGATCAAACTCATGATTAAAAAAACTTCATAGGGGATAAAATAAATATCTGTTACGAACTGAAGTATATTGAAAGGAATTCGTTATTGGAGATGCCAAAGTTGAGGCCTCACAGGGGATAATATAAATATCCAATTCATTAGGGGAACTCAGATCAAAGTCGTAGCTGTAGATATCAGAGTTGAGACTTTATGGGGATGAAATAAACATCCACTTTTCTAGGGAAGATTTGAGTTGTAAGAAGTCTATTGAGGAGTGAAATAACATTCACTCCACCGGGAAGGTTGAAGCCAAGGAAATTCACTAGCGGATGCTTAGGTTACCAATAGGGGAAATCTTGCACCAGACATGCCATAACTGCTTGAAGTGGAGATCCACCATGGAATTGTCATGACTACCTATGGTAGATACTTAATGGGGAATCACCATACCACTTGAGATATGAGTTATCTGGGGTATGGTGAAGAATGCTACGAGAACAAAGTAGCTCTGCATTGATGAACTGTGTGGTGGTTGCTATTTCGAACAACATTTGTTGTGAATGGATAAAATAATCTTCAATTCTCAAATGCCCTAAGATCATATAGTTTATGAGAAGAAAGTCATTCCAAGAAGATTTTACAGAAAACTTGGAATCCAAGATGTTCCAATATCTTCCAACTCATGGAGAGATTTATCGAATCTTGATGTAACTTCCCTAGATTGACTGCATTCTATATAGCTGAAACTTCAAACTTGCCCCCTTAGGGATGGTTAGTATGTGAAAGCAGCAACTAGGAAACAAACTTGCCCCTGGTCAGTAGAGTCTTCAAGCAACATGCCCCTGGTTATGATCATTCTTGGAATGTTTCGCCCCTTTTTGTATCAGAGTTTCAAGTCTCAAAAGATTAAGCTCATCATTGTTGTTCGTATGCAAGCTTCTATGATGTCAAGCAATGTTAGCAAGCAAAAAAATGTTAATTCTAAAACTGCTAATGCAACACACATGCTTGTCTTGAAGTTTATTTATTTATTTATTGAAAAGATATCACAATAACTTGTGACCGAATCACTAGTTAGGATAGGAAATTAATTAATTTTACAAAGCCAACACAATTTTTGAGCTTAGCTCATAAGAGTCAGGAAACGTTATCTCGTCGAGTACGCTTTCAAAATAAACCATGCTTTAATTATGTCTTTTGAGGGTTGTATCATGGTCTGGTTCACGACTTAAGAAACAAAAGATATAAGGCTCAAAATTTATTTGTGTCCACCCATTCTTCGTGATGTTCTCCAATCCTAAATTCACTTAACCTAACACGAGCGCTCATCTCTCAAGAGGAGTTTTAATATGGTTGCGAAACCACCGAGGCTTTGGACATGGCAGTCACTCACCTTTTTGCTTTTGGTGTTTGATCACGCGACTTTGTTATTTATTGAGGATTTTTCTTGGTGATCCTTTGTGTAATACCCCAAATTTTACCCTTAGATTAGTCAATTCATGTCGCATAATATCTCATTTTTGCATCAGCTAACTATTAACAGGTTACGCATGTAGTACCTCAAATTTGTCCTACCTTTACATGGTTTCTAGTGCCACTTTATTTCGAATAAATATAATAGCACAATTGGCAAGAGACTGTGTGTAAGGAGTTGTGAGTGTGAGAGGTTGAGAGTTCGATTCCTACCTTCTTCACTTTTTGTTTTTTCTTTATGTTTATTCTAAATTTTCTATTTTTCATAAAAAAAAATAACAAAAATAGTTTTTTTAATTATTTAATTATTATTTTCGTATTTAATTTAAATTATTTTTTAAGAAATATTATTTTTTCACTTTTTTCCATATTATTCATAAAAACATCCAAAAATCATAAAATTAAAAATATTAGAAAAGATTTTATTATGTTTAGTAAAAAAATAGGGTTTTAAGTTTGTTTTAATTTGTTTGTTTTAAGTTTGTTTTAATTTGTTTTATTTAGTTTTGACTAATTATTTAAGTTGGGCCTTTAAGGTGGGCATTAGGTTAGAGATTACCCTAATTTGTTACCTATATAAACATAAGTGATGAGAGGAAACTTCATCAACATCAGAAAATCAAGAGCAGGTCATCAGGGGAAGGAGACAAAAGAGAAAAACGGCGGCCGTTCTCGCGACTTATCAGAATAGGGGAGATTTTTGAAAAAAACCATCATCGTTCATCATCAATGAACTCCACCGTAGAAAAGCCGCTTCAAACCTGGGAAAGGTGAGCAACTCTTATTTCTAACGGATGTTTTCTTTTGATGTTTTTTTTACAGGAAAAGAAGAAGGGATCGTGGCCATGCAAAGAAGGAAAAAAAAAGCTTGTAACCGTAACCCTCCCCCAATTTATCTCCTCTTATTGTTTTTGTTGTTTTCTATTTTTCTTTCTTTTTCATTTATGATTTGTTTGTCTCATTTTTTAATTAACTTGAAATGATATTATAAGGTAGTAACTAGTTCTACAATTTTTCTTTTTGATTAAAATTAAAAACTCTCTATTTTTTATAATTAATATTAAAACTTCTCTTTTTGTTATAATTAAAAATTAAAACTCTTTTTGTTATAATTAATATTAAGATTTCTTAACTCTTTTTCAAATAAATAAAAAACTTGATTTTCTAATTAAAAATTCAATTCTAACTCTTTCTTTAAAAAATTAGTTTTTTTATAAAATTAAAATCCACTCTTTTTTTTTTTTTTTTTAAATTAAAATTAACTTCCTTCTTTTTTTAAAATAAAACTTCCAACACCTCATTTCTTTTTAAATTAAAATTTACCTTTCATGTAATTAAAATTCTAATTGTTTCTTTAAGTTAAAATTTCTAACACTCTTTTTTTAAATTAAGATCCTAGCACTTTAATTTTTTCATATCATAAATTTCTAACTTTTTATTAAAACTCTAACTGTTTAACTCAAACTTTTTCTTAATAAATTTCTGACATTTCTAACATTGTTTATTTTTAAATTTCTAACATTTCACACTTTCATTCCAATCTTCTAATTAAAAAATACTAAAATAAAAATGTTTAATATTCCCGTTTAATTTTCATCTTTTGTCCTTGGGTATTAATCCAATACTTTTCGCATTTTATTCTCTTTGGGTTGTAATTATGCGAGGCCATCGTCGCAATTATTATTCTTGTTTATTTCCATGGATGTAATTTACGCGAGGCCATGGTCGCGATTTATTTTTTTATTTCGCATTTTTTTGGGATTTGTAATTTACGCGAGTGATCGTCGCGACACTTTCTTTACTTTCCGCATGTTAATTTCTGCCGTATAATAATTTGCTATATCTTGCATGATTTACCGTTAGAATTCCCTCCGAAGGAATTAGGTTTAGCCGTTTGACCGCCGAGTCAATAACCCTAATTTTTTGACTGTTTCAAACCCTAATAACCTAGGTGTCCCGCCGTGGACAAAAACGCCCTTTACCCTAGCTTTTAGGTCAAAGAGCCGCCGTGCTCTGTTTAGGGTTTCCCGCCGTGGAATCCCTAATTTAACCTTAATTCAATTAACAAATTCAACATAGAAATAGGAGTTTCAAAGACTCCACGTAAGCGTGTCCTTAAGATATGTTTATTCCCCATTGAAACCTTGACCATAGTCAAGACGTTTCTAACCTCCCTTTCGAGGGGAACTACGATTACTCTGATTCCATTCCCTATCCAGGATACGTAGGCACAAGATGCGACGTCTTGCCGAGTAAACTTAGGACTAACCCTTAGGTCTTTAGGTCACTCTATCCCTTAGCTCAATATATATAAAGCAGATAATAAATAAAAATAAAAAAGCATACAATAAACAAAAGGTTCCTGTAGAGTACTACAGAAGTTTAGGGTGCTAATACCTTCCCTAAGCTTAACCAACCCCTTACCTAGGTCTCTCCCCGCATTGTGTTTACGATGCAAAAATAGGTTTTCCCTCTTTTGACCTTTTCCTTCGGATAAATCAAAGAGCGGTTGTGAATTAAGAATTGTGATTCAAACTAATTAATAATTTGATATCCTATTTCCACCGCAACAGAAAATGGCGACTTCACTGGGGAGATGCCATAACTTTTAAGGGTTACCCCTATTTTGTTTATTGTATGATATTTTCCATTATTTATTCTCTTGTATATATTATTATTGTGCCTTGCTTGGGGGGTACCCCGTTATTGTGAGATAAGTCCTACACCCGGACTTGAGTGACCTTATTATAGGATGGTGAGATAGTCGATGAGGCTTATAGGGAGTTGAATCCCGACCAAGCTGACTCGAGAATCACCGCTCAGTTGAGACCCTTTCGAAAATGGTTCGGTTGAACGAGTAATCGTGAAAACTTTTTCCATGGTCGATTGGAGTCTGTGATACTGGGGACCGTAGTACCTTAACACCACTTTGGCCTTATCTAGGACGTAGTGCGGGAACTATGAGGGAGTAATTCCAAAATGGTTGCTACGCAATACTACACTCAAAAGAGATTCTCTTGAGAATATTATTAACCACCGAGTTAATCGGGAAATTGATAATATCCAAAAGATGGACTAATGACTTTGGGCACCGATTTAGAACCTTTGTTCGGCAGGTACATCTAACCTTAGTACATACCTTATTGGGATGGGTAGACCCTAACTCCTTGCACATACCTTTAACCTAGGACTTTGTGTATATTTGTGCATTGCATCCATAAAACATTACATTGCGTCACATTTCATGGAATTCAAACCTTATTTATGAATATTGCAGGATACCATGAATTACAATAAAAAAAACACTTTGAGATATTCTTTTAAAAAGTCTTAAGTTAGACCTAAGGAAGCTAGGAGCTTTGGTTCAAGATCAACAAAGGATTCAGAAACAAGTATAGAAGGTCGTTATCTCTGTTGAAACTTCAAGTAGACGAAGGTTTCCTTTCGAATTTGTTACAGTTCTAGGATCCAAATGATCTTTTGCTTTACATTCCTCGAGTATCAGCTTTTGCCTACCCTAAAAGAGTACTCTCAATTGGTGGGGTTACCTATTCTGAAGGAGTCTCCGTTCCCTTTCTTGGAGAAAGACCCTAAAGGACAAGACCGTTGCTAAAGCCATATGCTCGAAGTCATCTGACATCAAGGACACTAACCACCAACAATTGTGAAGACTTTTCCAACGTACCCTTGCTTGGTTTTGATGAAGGGTTTATTTTCCTCCAACTCTCGATCAACCTTTTAAAGATAGGCGCATCCTCAAAAAAAAAAAAGGCCCAACTAGAAGAGCAGATCAAGGGGCAAAACAGGAAGCTTCCTTAGGGTCATTATTAGCTTTTACTTAGCTATTATGCCAAGACTTTTCTAAGAATATTATTTGTAATCTGTTTTCAAATTAATAAATAAAGTTTTGGTATTCTGCAATATTCGTAAATATTTGAATTCCATGAAATATTTTGCATTTTAGCATCATATTTTGAATTGCATGTGTCTCTCAGTTTCTCATCCTGGGTCCTCGCCTTCCAGTTTCATCATCCTGGGTCCTCCGCATCATTACAACACTAGAGCCCAAGCTCGAAAAAGGATGGAAGAACAAGCTCAAGAGATCGACCGTGTCAGTCATGAACTCGAAGATCTTCGAGGAAGTGTGGGGAAAATTATGGAGGTGCTACAAGCTCTTAAGGTAAAGATGGAGACTCAATCTACTGTGGTGTCTGAGAGTATCAATACTGTTGTGGATCCTCAACCAGTTGTTACTGCCAAGAATATACCTCTTCGGAGTCGTCAATCCAGTTCAGTGCCTCCTACTATTGCTCAACCAGTTCAACGAGTTACTCCTCCAAAGTGCAAAACTCCGAGCTTTGACCATTACAAAGGACCTGCACGTCTGAGGAATCACTTGATGGCTACTCATCAATCTTGGCAACCTCAGCAGAATTATGTTCAAGGTTATCCAGTTCAGTATGCTCCCCAACCCTATGTAGCTACTGTTGCACCTCCTTTCAATCAGCAGCTTCCTACCTATCAGCCTGTGCAACCCGCTCCGGTCTATCAACATCTGGTAAATCAACAGCCTCCTGTTTATCAGCCTACACAGACTCCTGTCAACTATCAGCGAGCGCCCAATGCTCCTGCTAATCAACAACCTAAGAAGCAAGTACCTCGTCAGAATGGTCCCAGGAGGCAATACAAGTCTTGTCCTCCGATTCCGATGACTTTCACCGAGTTATACCCCTTCTTACTACGACAAGGTCAGATCACTACCCGAGCTTTGGGTCCACCTCCTAATCCGCTGCCTGCCCATTACAACGCCGCCGCTCAGTGTTTATTTCATGAGGGTGCGCCTGGTCATGATTTGGAGAATTGTTTTGCTTTCAAGGACATCGTCAGAGGTTTGTTGGAAAAAAAGATCCTATCTTTTGACGATCCTCAGCCAAGGGACAAGGTTATTCTCAGTGTTTCCCAGGTGCCAAGTTTAAGCTCTGCAAAGCCTATTTTCAACATATCTCAGCCAGTTACCCATACAATGAATCATCCGAAGCCGTCAGTTCTTCAGCTGCCTATGACCCTGATTGACAAAGAATTTGGGAAAGTTAGTTTGAACGAAGATTTGAAGACTGACAATGAAGCAGTGACGGATATAGCTGGGGCAAGCGAGATGGTTTGCGGTGATCCTACTCTCTATGTCCTTGAGGCTTCGCCAGAGGAAACCATTACCACCATGCCAGTCTTGACTACAAAGACTTCATAAGCCGCTTTAGACAGTTTCATTTTGTTTATTTATATTTTGTTTCTTTGATTCTGCATAATTAGCATGTACGGACTTGTTATTTTGATTAATTAATGCAACACATATTTGTCTTGAATAAATCCATTCGTTTCACTCATTAAAAATATTTTTTTCATAAACTTTTAATGCCAACTTTAACCAATCTCTTGCTATAATAAAGATTTGGGAGGAGGATGATGAACCAAAAACATCGGATCTCTTGTCGTATGCTTTCGATTGAAACCTGCTAATGATGTAAGGCATTGTTTCAAATCCTAAACACTGGAGATATAAGGATGATAACCCCTCTTTACCCCCTTTGAGCCTTGAAGTAGGAGTTTTTGTTATTTTCTAAATAAGAACCCTCATCTTAACCTGGGGCAGGGTAGTTTCAGTTAAACTGATAGAGCGCTTAGACCCTCAAAAAGGAAGAGCGAAGCTTCGAGGATCTATCCTTAGCATCTTAAGAAGTCAAAATGCAAAGACTATCCCTCGACCGCTTAAAGAGTGGGGGCAATCACAGGCCTTTCAAAGGAGTCCCACGACTCATTCACAAAAATATGGAGCCCGCTAAGTCACAACCTTTGAAGGAGACTTAGGCAAAACTGGGGCATCCCGCTGGACTCCAAAGTCAAATCCAAAAGACACCGTCTAGGCAAAAGTTAGGGAATAAAAGCAAAAAAAGAGGGTACAATAAATAATCCCTAGTAAAGAACAAAATCGTGTGACCAATTGCCATTAGAAATAAGTGAGTGACTGCCATGTCCAAAGCCTTGATAAGTTCTCGACCATATCAAATCCAATTGAGGTATGAGTGCTCGCATCCGATTAACTGAATTAGGATTGGAGAACATCACGAAGAATGGGTGGGTACAAACAACTTTGAGCCTTTATATTTTGTTTCTTAAACCGTGAACCAAACCACGATACAACCATTAAAAGACCTAATTGAAGTAGGAATTCTTTTGAAAGCATACTCGACGAGATAACGTTTCCTGACTCCTATGAGCTATGCTCAATTTAACATTGGCATTATAAATTAAACTTATATCCTGACTAGTGATTTGGGTCACGAGTTACAATGATATCTTTTTCAAAAACAAAAATTTCAAGACAAATATATTGTTACATTGATAGTTTCAGGATAGCATTTCACGCGTGTCAGTTTTTGCCTGATATCTTAGAAACTTACATATAGATGTCATAGATCCTGCTAAATAGGGGCAGATGGTTTCCAGTTTCTCATCAATGCGAGCCTGACATTCTTAAGAGCTATTTTTGAAGACTCAGTCATGTCACCGTCGATTTGAGCCAATTATGTCAAGATCTGACAAATCTCTCCAAGAGTTGGAAAACAGTGGGGCATCTGGACTCCATGTTTCTCTGTAAAATCCTCTTGAGCTCACCTTTCCTCACGAAGCAGATATTCTGGGGCATGACATTTTCAAAATGGCGACTACGACAAAGTCCATTGAGATAAAAGTTAGCTTCGTTTCACGACATTCTTCATGCACCCGATGGATTTTACTCCCGGCGGTCTTCATTCCCCAGTAAATCTCATCATTGCAGAAGTACTTTAAACCATTGCCTCAGCACAGCCCCTAGCGAGACTATAAACTGACAACAGGTTGAACTGAGTCGGTGATTTCCAAGACAACAGAGATCTTACCAGTATCTTCCCAGTAACAGTCCCCAGCGAGACTTTAAGCTGACAACACTTTTGGGATCCATCCGATAAATCCCCAGTGACTCTCAAGACTGCATAGATATCCCCGGTATCCTCCAAGTGATATATGTTCTTGAACCCCATTCTCAGCGGAGTTATCTGTTCCTTAGTGAAATTGCCTTACTTTCCTCAGGAAATACTTCCCAGGAGACTGCCATATTCTCCCCAAGAGGTCAAGATACCTTCCCCAGGAATGTCTGTTGATTTCTCCCCAGTAAGTCTGATGAACTCTCCGTAGGGAAGTTTGATATATCTTATCCCCAGTCGGATATACCTTTTCCCCAGGAAGCCGAGGTACTTTTCCCAGAAAGTTGCTACACTATCTCCATGAAGTTGTCTAGCTCCACACCTTCCCCATACAACGGATATTTATTTTATCCCCGGAAGTCTATGATCCAAGAGTTCTTGAGCTGATTATGGTTCATGATAGCAATCCCTCACATGAAGTCATGACATCTTATCCCCATGCGGAGGTCATGAATCCCCAGTTGAAGTCAGGGCATCATACTCTCCGGTGAAGTCGTATCGCATCCCCATGTGGAAGTCATGAGTTTCTCCCCAGGGAAGTTTTAACTTTGAAGCCAGATTCGGTCTTACCATCAACTATTCCTATCCTCTAATAGATGTATTGTTGCATAGGTCACTGGGTATTCCTGTCGAGATGTTTATTTCATCTCATGTCTCCTCTCTCATCTGTTTTGTCAGCATGAGAATTACATACTCATTTTCATTTCATTGTCATACACATGAACATACACATTCGTATACACTTTGGCATACACATTAGCATTTGCATGCTTGCTATTTGTCATCATCCTTGTCGTTACCGCTGAGTAACTGGGTTTGTCCGCTCTCTCCAAGTAGATCATCAGCCCTAAGCATAAAATACCTACTTGTTTCCAGTTTCCCCACAGAGTTTAACCCTCGTGGACGACAGTTATTTTCGTTATATTTCCGCGCTAGGATAAGATAATCCTCGTTTGAGTTCAGTTCCTCAATGGAGTCTTATTTGACAGTTCTTTCCAGCCCGATTCTAGATCGAACTTCGGTCTCGTCGTTCACCGAACATACCTGGATGTACATTTATTTTGCACTATCTTTCAAGAAAATCAATCACAATCCTTTACAGATGCGTGCCAGTTCACGCCTGGAAAATCTATCAATACATCTTATAGCCATCGGTATGCGACTGTTCTCGCCTGAGAAGCCTATCGGTATAACACTTTACAATCCTACATTTTACAATCGATCAACAACAGTTCTCTCCAGAGAAGCTTATCACAACCTTACACAACAGGATACGCAACAGTTCTTAGTTAAGAAGCTTATCGTAACATTCTTCAGCAGCGGTATGCAACAGTTCTCAGCCGAGAAGCTTATCATCATTATCTATACCATGACTTTCATTACAATTTACATTACAACTTTCATTACAAACCTTCATTACAATTTACATTGCAACTTTCATTACAAACCTTCATTACAATTTACATTGCAACTTTCATTACAACCTTCATTACAATTTACATTACCTGTTATCACCTCTACAAGCAGTTCTTACCTGAGAAGCTTAATATTGCCACTCTTGCAAATAAGCGACATTTCTCGCCTAAGAAGCTGATCCTATATTCGTTATGACTTGTAGCAAATGGCCATCTCCATCGAGCAGCTGGGCTTCCATTTTCCTTGTCGTCTTGAAGTATGGGGAGGTTTGAACCGAATCATATTCAGGGAGCAACAAACCTTGAAAATGAAGAAGTTCAGTTTACCCTTTAGTAAAAGAAGAAGTTGAATCATATTCAAGAGAGCACAGATCTTGAAGTATGAAGAAGTTTATTTTATCCTTTAGTAAAAGAAGGAGCAGAATCATATTCAGGAGAGTGTGAATCTTGAAGTATGAGGAAGTTCAGTTTACCCTTTAGTAAAAGAAGGAGTTGAATCATATTCAGGGAGCAACAAACCTTGAAAATGAAGAAGTTCAGTTTACCCTTTAGTAAAAGAAGGAGCAAAATCATATTCAGGGAGCAACAAACCTTGAAAGTGAGGAAGTTCAGTTTACCCTTTAATAAAAGAAGGAGCAGAATCGTATTCAGGAGAGTGTGAATCTTGAAGTATGAGGAAGTTCATTTTACCCTTTAGTAAAAGAAGAATTTGAATCATATGCCCGAGGTGCCGACCTTAGATATGAAAAGGTTTATTTATCAGATAAGCAACAATCTCTTTATTGGAGAGCTTATCCAATTTTGGCATATAAGTCCCTTCCAACGATAAGTGGCCATTCTCTCTCGAGAAGCTTATCAGGGCATTTCCCATTAAAGTCCATTTATTTTGGCATACAACCGGTTTTACCCTGTATATTTTCTACGGATTACCGAAAATTCCGTTTGATCCTGTTACGAAGGAAAAGTTTACAGAAACTCGGATGTTATTCTTTGCTCAATGCTCCAGCATTCTGTTAATCGATCCTACAGTCGTGCAGATCCAGTTTTACTTTTTACCCTAGAGTGTCAGCCGGTCACGCCTGAACCTGTTGAACATTTACTCTTAGACATTCCCCAGTGGAGGCCGTCTCATCGGTGCCATCTCCATCGAGGATCCCGTTCTTACCGTTTCCCTTTCTAAAGTTGACAGTTGGTTGTGTTTCGCACCAGCTGACCGTCACTTTAGAATTCCCCAGTGTTGTGCTGTTGTCCCGGCGCGTAGTATTTCCCCAGTGTGTTTCTTGTCGCATCTGTCCCCTATGTCGTCGTGTCGTCTGCAGCCTTGCATTTCTCATTCCATCATCCGCATCATACTAAATTCATGCCATTGTCAGCATTATAGTTCGTCCCGTTCTATCCATAGCCTTGCATGATCACTGCATCTAAGGGCAAAATTTTCGGTTAACTATATTTAAATCCCTTTCACCATGATTTCTCGAGCCTACGTCGCTCAAATCATTCGGCGAAGCTATTTAAATAGGGGCAACTGTAATACCCCAAATTTTACCCTTAGATTAGTCAATTCATGTCGCATAATATCTCATTTTTGCATCAGCTAACTATTAACAGGTTACGCATGTAGTACCTCAAATTTGTCCTACCTTTACATGGTTTCTAGTGCCACTTTATTTCGAATAAATAAAATAGCACAATTGGCAAGAGACTGTGTGTAAGGAGTTGTGAGTGTGAGAGGTTGAGAGTTCGATTCCTACCATGTTTAGTAAAAAAATAGGGTTTTAAGTTTGTTTTAATTTGTTTGTTTTAAGTTTGTTTTAATTTGTTTTATTTAGTTTTGACTAATTATTTAAGTTGGGCCTTTAAGGTGGGCATTAGGTTAGAGATTACCCTAATTTGTTACCTATATAAACATAAGTGATGAGAGGAAACTTCATCAACATCAGAAAATCAAGAGCAGGTCATCAGGGGAAGGAGACAAAAGAGAAAAACGGCGGCCGTTCTCGCGACTTATCAGAATAGGGGAGATTTTTGAAAAAACCATCATCGTTCATCATCAACGAACTCCACCATAGAAAAGCCGCTTCAAACCTGGGAAAGGTGAGCAACTCTTATTTCTAACGGATGTTTTCTTTTAATGTTTTTTTTACAGGAAAAGAAGAAGGGATCGTGGCCATGCAAAGAAGGAAAAAAAAGCTTGTAACCGTAACTCTCCCCCAATTTATCTCCTCTTATTGTTTTTGTTGTTTTCTATTTTTCTTTCTTTTTCATTTATGATTTGTTTGTCTCATTTTTTAATTAACTTGAAATGATATTATAAGGTAGTAACTAGTTCTACAATTTTTCTTTTTGATTAAAATTAAAAACTCTCTATTTTTTATAATTAATATTAAAACTTCTCTTTTTGTTATAATTAAAAATTAAAACTCTTTTTGTTATAATTAATATTAAGATTTCTTAACTCTTTTTCAAATAAATAAAAAACTTGATTTTCTAATTAAAAATTCAATTCTAACTCTTTCTTTAAAAACTAGTTTTTTTATAAAATTAAAATACACTTTTTTTTTTCTTCAAAAATTAAAATTAACTTCCTTCTTTTTTTTAAAATAAAACTTCCAACACCTCATTTCTTTTTAAATTAAAATTTACCTTTCATGTAATTAAAATTCTAATTGTTTCTTTAAGTTAAAATTTCTAACACTCTTTTTTTAAATTAAGATCCTAGCACTTCAATTTTTTCATATCATAAATTTCTAACTTTTTATTAAAACTCTAACTGTTTAACTCAAACTTTTTCTTAATAAATTTCTAACATTTCTAACATTGTTTATTTTTAAATTTCTAACATTTCACACTTTCATTCCAATCTTCTAGTTAAAAAAATACTAAAATAAAAATGCTTAATATTCCCGTTTAATTTTCATCTTTTGTCCTTGGGTATTAATCCAATACTTTTCGCATTTTATTTTCTTTGGGTTGTAATTATGCGAGACCATCGTCGCAATTATTATTCTTGTTTATTTCCATGGATGTAATTTACGCGAGGCCATGGTCGCGGTTATTTTATTTTGCATTTTTTGGGAATTTGTAATTTACGCGAGTGATCGTCGCGATGCTTTTTTACCGCTTTCTTTATCTTTCCGCATTTTAATTTCTACCATGTAATAATTCTGTTGCTTGCATGTTTTACCGTTAGAATCTTTCCGAAGGAATTAGGTTTAGCCGTTTGACCGCCGAGTCAATAACCCTAATTTTTTGACCGTTTCAAACCCTAATAACCTAGGTGTCCCGCCGTGGACAAAAACGCCCTTTACCCTAGCTTTTAGGTCAAAGAGCCGCCGTGCTCTGTTTAGGGTTTCCCGCCGTGGAATCCCTAATTTAACCTTAATTCAATTAACAAATTCAACATAGAAATAGGAGTTTCAAAGACTCCACGTAAGCGTGTCCTTAAGATATGTTTATTCCCCATTGAAACCTTGACCATAGTCAAGACGTTTCTAACCTCCCTTTCGAGGGAAACTACGATTACTCTGATTCCATTCCCTATCCAGGATACGTAGGCACAAGATGCGACGTCTTGCCGAGTAAACTTAGGACTAACCCTTAGGTCTTTAGGTCACTCTATCCCTTAGCTCAATATATATAAAGCAGATAATAAATAAAAATAAAAAAGCATACAATAAACAAAAGGTTCCTGTAGAGTACTACAGAAGTTTAGGGTGCTAATACCTTCCCTAAGCTTAACCAACCCCTTACCTAGGTCTCTCCCCGCATTGTGTTTACGATGCAAAAATAGGTTTTCCCTCTTTTGACCTTTTCCTTCGGATAAATCAAAGAGCGGTTGTGAATTAAGAATTGTGATTCAAACTAATTAATAATTTGATATCCTATTTCCACCGCAACACTTTGTTTTTGCTTTTCGCGTTTCCTTTTATTATTATTTTGTTTTTATTCCCTAACTTTTGTCTGGGCAAAGTCTTTGGATTTGAATTTGAAGTCCAACGAGATGCCTCAACTTTGCCTAAGTCTCCTTCATTAGTTTTGACTTAGCGAGCTTTTTCTTTTTTCATTTTTTTTGTGATTTATGAACAAGTCGTGTGACTCTAAGTCATTTTGAGCTTTTTGAAAGGATCGTGACTGCCTCATTCTTTAGATAGTAGAGGGATAATCATTGTGGATTTGAATCTTAGCCTCCTAATGTGTGAGAAATATATAAAATGGATTCTCGAATGTTCACTCCTCCTTTTTTAGAGTCTGGGCGCTCGATCAATTTAACTGAAAACTACCCTGCCCCCGGTTAAAATTGAGGTTTTTTTATTTGAAAAAGAAAACTCCTACTTCAAAGCTCAATGGGGTTAACAAGGGTCTATCTCCCTTATATCTCCAGTGTTTGAGGATTTGAAACAATGCCTTACATCATTAGCCGACTTTTATTCAAAAGCATACGACCAAAGATCTTGCGTTTTTGATTTCGTCATCCTCCTCCTAATTCTCTATTAAAGAAAAAGATTGGGTAAAGTTGGCATTATAAAACATGAAAAAGTATTTTATGAGTGAATACAAATGGATTTCTTCAAGACAAACATATTTATTGCATTAATCATTCAAAACAAACAAGTTCTTACATGTAAATCATGCTTTTATAATCAAAGAAATAATAATAAATGTAAGCAAACAAACAAATAACCTGTTGATCTTGGGAATAAGTTCTCCTCCTGATTTCACCGACTTGAAAGGACTCTCTTGAGTCTTCATATCCATCAGCATAAAGGTATTCCATTTACAACTGGGATTCCTTCTTTGAAGGTTAGCACCTCATCGTCAATCATCTCTTGGAATTTTTCTTGGAAAACCTTGCACTATTCAATCGAATGCCTCATTGCTTCATCATGAAGTTCATAACCGGTATCTGGATTGAACCAAATAAGGCAAGATTTCATGGCTCTGGTCTTTCTGGGTGTCATCATCGAGTTTCAGACAAAATAAAACCACAATTGATTGTAAGTCGTTGGGATTGGATCAAATTTCCTTTGGACATGACTCTAATGTGTTCTCTGACGAAGTTGTGATTGAAAATTCAGAATGATCTGAGTGGCAGGAGCAGCATCAACAAGAACTTTCTTACCACTTTCTAGTATAGCAGCATCGTTTCCATAAGGCACATGAGAAGATTTCTTATTGTTGCATGTAATTACCATTAGTTATGGCATATTAAAACGCAGAACTATGATGTTCACCCTTTCTCTAATGATATGGAGAAGTTTCTGATCCAACATATCCTGAAGATCCCTCTTTACAACAGAACATCCACGAGAATTCTTTGAACAAATTTTGCAGGAAGTATGATTATGCTCATAATGGGTAAGCTTACATAAACTGACGTGCATATCCACTAAAGATCCTCTCATTAAATTCACGTCAGAAATACAGTATTCTCTGAGGCATCCTTCCACAATGTTTCCATACTTGGGTAATAGACTTGTTGAGGTATTGGGTCCGGAATTTTCAAAAGACAAAATACCATTTTGTACCAGCTTTTGTACTTTAGCTTTCAAAGCAAAACAATGATCAATATCATGACCGAGTGCCCCTTAATGAAATGGACAAAAAGGATCTTACTTAAACCACCATGGGAGAATCTTTGGGATGGCCGACAGAGTCCTTGTATGCACTAGATCCTTCTGTAGTAAAGCAGGGTATAATTTAGAATAAGCCATCGGGATCAGGTCAAACTGATCCATGTGTTGTTTACTTTTGTTACGAGATCCTCGTTATTTCTCTCGCAAAATAGCATTAGCAACTTGTTCCTTCTTCTTGGGCAAACTCTCCCTAGGCTTCTTAGAGTTGCTAGAAGCACCAATAAGAGTCAAATAGATGGGTATTGATATGACTTCAGAAATCACGGTCCTTTGAAGTGAAGTTTGAGAAACATGAGGAGAAGGTTAATTTTGAGTAGTAACTAGAGTTTCAATCAAAGTATAGAGTCTTTCCATACCAGCCCTCAAAGCAGTCACTTCCTTACGGACTTCATGGTTTTCTTGCTCAATGTTCTTCATCTTTTTTTCGTGATTGGCCCGAGTACCGTACTGATGAATTGGTTGAAGAAAAAAAAGCAAGACTGAGAATCTGAGATGCATAGAATGTAATGCTAATGACAAATGCAAATGCGACAATGAAGATGGCTTTCAAGGAACTCAAAGGTTTTGATTGCAAACACCACAAATGGATAATACTTTTGATAACTGAAAATCTCATTTTATTGAAAATAGAGTATAATTTAAAAATCCATGGTAAAATCTATGATGTTTGTAAACAAAAGCTTTGAAACCCATGAAACGTTTATGAACATGATGTTTATGAGTGTATGTATGATCAAACATAGGTATACACCTATCCACATATACATTCAAAATAGGAAAATACTTAGGTTTGAAAACCAGCGAGCCTGGAGTAATGGTCTATCCATCCCCAAATGGTATGGACTAAGGGTACAATGTACCTGCAGAACAGGGGTTCTAAACGTTCCCAATGTCAACGGTTCATCTTTCGGATATTATCAATTTCCCAAATACTTGGTAGTTATTAATATTCTCAAGAGAACATCTTTCGAGTGTAATATCGTGTATCAACTATTTTGGGACTACTCCCTTATAGTCATTACACTACATCTTAAGAAGGGCCAAGTTGAGTTAAAGGTAACTAAAGGTTCCCAATATCACATGCTCCTAGGTCAAAAATATGAATACTCGTTCAACAATACCATTCTTAAGAGGGCCTCAACTGAGCGGTGATTCTTAAGTCAACTTGGTTGGGAATCAACTCCCTACAAACTTTCTCAAATATATCACCTTCCTATTATAAGTACGCTCAAGTCCGGGTGTAGGACTTTTCTCACCACACAAGGATAATAACCCAAAGCATAAAAAAATATATAGATAAAAATATATACAACAATAAGCACAAATAAAACAAGGTAGATGGAAACCTCAAGAGGATGTTCCCAGTGAAGTCACCATTTCTGTCGCGGTGAGAATTGGATACCAAACTATTGATTAACTTGAATCGCAAGTCTTAATTCACCACCGATCTTTAATTTATTCGAGGGAGGGGAAAAAGAACGATTAACCCCCATAAACATGCAATGCAAAAACAAAGAAAAAATAAAGCAAAAGAGAATCTAATGTTCGGGGGTTGGTTATATCTAGGGAATGTGCTAGCATCCTAAGTATATGTAGTACTCTACAGGAACCTCTTATTTTATTGTGTTATTTGTTATTTTGTCTGCTAAGGATGAAAAGAAAAAAGGAGACCTAAGGTGTTATTCCTAAGTATGCTCGCCAAGAAGACGCATCTTATGCCTACGTATCCTGACGGAAGTGGAATCAGAGCATTCGTAGTTTCCCTAAAGGGATGAGTAACTCTTGACTATGGCCAAGGTTCCAGTGGGAGAAGTTTTTTGATTGATTCTAGGAGAAAAAAAGTCGTCATCTTAAGAAGAATACTCGACTTAAATCACCACAAACATATGGAAGATGGATCTTTGCTTCACATTAAAAGAAGGGCTCTAACTCGGATATAGAACCGACGAGTATGCCACATAAATCTCTCAAGTGGAAAAGAATCTACATCTTTCTCGACTATGTTATGGGGTAGGAGAATCATATATCGACTACAAAGATGACTTATGTCTAATTCTCTCATGAGAAAAAGGGAACTAACTGTAAGTTATCTATAGTCGAAATGGTAATCCTAAGGGAGACTTCCTAAGGGATAGCAAGTTCTAGGATTACAAGAAGTATATACAAGAAGATACAAAATGCAAATAAAAATGTAAATGACAAGAGTGTCAACAACAAAGGATCCTTCTTTGGAATCGGGCATCACGAAATTATTAATTAATTTAAATATAAATATTTATATCAAATAATAATTATGACACAAATTTATTTACATTTTAATATAATTCAAATTAACTAATGAAAAACTAGAAATAAAGATACTAAAATAAATAATTAAAATATTTTGGCAAAATAACCTTTTTGGTCCCTTAACTTTAGCTCGGGGTCCACTTTGGTCCCTTATCTTTAAAAAGTGCCAAGTTGGTCCCTTAACTTTTAAAATGGTGTCACATTTATCCTTCCGTCTGTTGCCGTTAGTTTGAGTTTGAAAAAATTGCCACGTTTGTCCATGTGGAGTGCTGAGGTGGAAGTGAAGTGAAGTAGAGTGCTGAGGTGGAAGTGAAGTGAAGTGTCTTAGTGGAAGATTGAAGAAGAAGAAGAAGGAACGATTGAAGAGTGAAGACGATTCTGGTGTTCATTACCCACCATTACCCAGAAGAAGAAGGAACGATTGAAGAGTGAAGACGATTGAAGACGATTGAAGAAGAAGACCTGGTTTTTTTATAGTGGATTGAAGACGATTCAAGAGCCAATCTCAAAAGGTTAGTTTATTTCTCTCTGATTTAGGGTTCTCTGATTTAAACTTTAATTACTTACATGGTATGATTAGGTATCATGGATGAATACATAACTCTAAAAATTCATCATAGTGGTGAGTTCACAGATGAAGGTCGTAGTGTATATGAGAATGGAGTAGTAGATGATTTGAAGGTAGATGTAGACAGATGGAGTTATTTTGAGCTAGTTGGTGTATTGAAAGACTTAGGTTATATGGAGTTTAAAACAATATTTTACAAGGACCCTCAATTTGGGATGAACCAACTTGTTGATGACAATGGTGCTTTAGAAATTGCAGATCTGTATAGGGTGCACCAAATTGTTGATATTTATATTGAATACACATTGTCTCAACTTGAGTACTGTGATGTTGTTGTTGATGAAGTTGTTGAGGACCCTGCTGAAGTTGTAGAGGAGTTACTTAGTAAACTACATGAAGAAGTTGTGGAGGAAGGTGATGTTAGGGTTGATGAAGCCAATGTTAGGGTTGATGAAGCCACTGCTGTTAGAGTTGATGAGGTTCCTGCAGTGGATGATCATACTGTTGGAGTTGAAAAAGGGAGTGCTGCAGGGGAACAAGATAATGTTGGAGTTGGAAAAGGCAAAGCTGCAGTGTATGATGACTTAAATCTATCATCTGATGATAGTGAAAATGAGGACTACAATTATGATAGCACAGAAGATGTTGCTTTTGAGGATGAGTCTGATGGGTGTGATGAGATTAGGGAGGATGAACTTGATGCCCTAGTTGGTATTGAGAATGATGGTAAAGGAGAAGCTGTAGAAAATAATGGTAAAGGAAGTGACAATGACAGTGAGGAAATGCAAAGTGGTTGTGACAGTGATGATAGCAGTGGAGTTGTAAGAAAAAAACATCAAATTTTCAGACAACCAAAAGACATGTCAGATTACAAGTGGGATGTGGGAATGTACTTTAGTTCAAAGGATGATTTTAGGGAAGCAATAACAACTTATGCTGTTCAAAATGGTAGAGACCTAAGTGTCGCACCTCGAAAATTCATTTCGAACATACGACCCTCGCGCAAAAGGCGCGTAAATGCGGTTCGACAGAGTCGCCACCGAACTTTATTTTTCCCGAATATACGGGAGAGGAAAATATCGAGAAAACCTCATAAACGCAGAAGGAACACGGCCGTCACAACCATATTCCTGGGTTCGGGAGTCGGTTACACGAGGGGAAGGTATTAGCACCTCTCACGTCCGTTGTACTCAACAGGAACCTCTTAATTCGAGTTGTGATGAAAGTTAGCTAAGCTTAAATTCTTCTCTTCTCACTACTAAATACTAAAACGATAGTATCAAGGCTAAATACGCTAAGGGGGAAGGGGATGGTTAGAGGATAGGGTGCTCGCCAAGGATTAGGGCGCTTGTGCCTGCGTATGCCCATTCGGACGAGAATGAGAAATCAGAGCGTCGTAGTTCGACTATGGATAAGGATGGGGGGAAATGGAAGATGGAGGGGATTGTGCTCGCCAAGATCATCGCAATCTTGTGCCTACGTATCTTACATTCAGACGAGAATGAAGAATCAGAGCAGTCCTAGTTCATGGTAACAACCACGAAAGAAACTGGATTGAAATGGTTTGAAGTGGTACGGATGACGATTACTCAAGTCTTAAGAAAGACTTCTCGGACCCAAGTAATCAGGAGAGCGAACCAAAGACTTGGAACTTTCTCTTTTTCATCTTGAAAGAGGGTGGTGTTTGAAAGGATGAATTGAGATCGGAGGACGACTACCTAAAACTTAAGAAAGACTTCTCGGACTCCAAGTAATCGGGAAAGCGAACCAAAGACTTGGAACACTCTCCTTTTCATCGTGAAGGATTTTGTATTCGAGTGGTGTTTGAAATGATGACAATTACTTGAAGCTTAAGAAAGACTTCTCGGACCCCAAGTAATAGGGAAAGCGAACCAAAGACTTGGAACACTCTCTTTTTCATCGCAAGAGGAGTTGTGTTTGAAAGGATAGGGTTTGAAATGATGATGATTACTTGAAGCTTAAGAAAGACTTCTCGGACTCCAAGTAATCGGGAAAGCAAACCAAAGACTTGGAACACTCTCTTTTTCATCGTGAAAGGGAAGTTGTTTGAGATTGAAGTGGAGTTTGGAAGGATGAGTAGTTGGAGATAGTTGAATGATATCGAGTTGTTAATGTTATTTAAAGGCGTCAATTGCTCACATACGAATAAGATAACTCACATCCAAGCAACTAAAAGCAAGATCAAAGACTTGAACCTACTCTTTACACCTTGAAGAGAATTGAATAATTGTTAATTGATTGATAGTTTGTTTTGAAAATCCTCTTGACGTTGGATCAAGGGCTTGACTCATTATCGCGTGCAAAGCGGGTTGGAAATGAAATGGTTTGAAAAAAAAGAGACCAACTTGACTTACGCATCAAGGGTCGAGTTATAATAGGTTGATGGCGAATGCGTATGAGCACTCGACTTACGAGGTTGTTTGAAAGTGGCTCGATGATGAATCGAGAATTAGTTTGAAAATAGTTTGATCCGCTCTAGACCCTATGGGTGCTCCTAGGAGATAAACTAATAATCAAAGAAATACGAAACATACATCGGAATGGGAAAGGGGTACATGTAAGTTACACGGGATTGCACGAAATAAAGGGGTCTCATTGTCAGGTAGCCCAAGAGAAAGCCGTGTGTGTGCATTGTGTCCTAAACTACGCCTTGAGCAAAGTCGGGCACGACTTAAAATTAAGATACCTGCAAATAACCAATGATACAACAGTCCTCCAATTTGGCTTTTAGGATTTCGATAGTTTATTATGTGTTTTCGATTATGGGTGAATAAGAAAGAATAATGAGTATGACAATATGAATATAGCGAGATAATATAACAATAATATCCACAATAATATTTAATGAAAATTAGAGTTGTTGGTTAGTTTAGTGAATCGAATCGGGACACGAAAGAATAAGATCTCGTCTTAATCGCAAACATAATGCCGATTAATCGAAGGTAGCCTATCATGATCCCAAAGTACGAAAAATGACCCCAATGGTCATTCACCATAGATTTGAAATCGAGAAGGTTATCAACTTCGATACGCGACGCTTACGAATAAAAGACTTCATCAATCCAAAAATCGAAATAAAATCAGAAAAAGAAAGGTGGTCTCGGATCCTTTATTTCACGCCAATAATTTGACGGCTAAACGGTGGTAATCTCGTCATCGACCGAAAACAGATGAAATGTAAACATAAATTCTTAAAGATAAATAAGAATATTAAGATCTAACTTGAGAAAAGATATGTTAAAATTCTAAAGAGAACCAAAGTCCAAAAATATATATATATATATATATATATATATATATATATATATATATATATATATATATATATACATAAAACTCTAAAGTTTAAAATAGAAAATGTTATTATTAAAAAAAACTAATTTACATAACATAAATAAAAATTAAATCTATAAAATATATTAACAATCTAAAATCGTTTATAAAAAATATTTACAAAAAATTAAAACAAACTTTATATAAATATACCACAAACTAACTTATTAAAAGAAAATGCATTAAAATTAAAAATTAAAAGAAAAGGGGGTGTAAGCAGAGAAAAACACGGTTGGAATGTTACTATGATTCATCGTGGGAAGACGAAAAGAAAAGAAAGATTTGAATGAGGTGTTATACCGTAGTATTCCACCGTTGAGAGAGTGATTCACCATCGGAAGCTACGACATCGCCGATCAAAGTCTACACGGTAGATTCACTCGAAAGCGTGGTTGTAGCGTTTGGATTTTATTAGGGTTCTAGAGATGCATCTGAGTTCCGAGGTTGAAAGCTTGTTACCCTGGTCGATCCAATCTTGAAGCAACGACAGTGGACTCCGACTTGGAGGTTTGAATCCAGCAATTAGGCTCCTTATGTTTTGTTTCTCTGAAAATGCAGAAGCTCGAGATTCTGCTTGGATTCAGAGATTGCGTGCGCTCAAAACAAAACTGATGCTGCTGTGAAATGGTTCATTCAGTTTTACTCTCTCTTCTTTTCTCCAATTTCTGGTTTCGATTTGGATTAAGGGTGATGATTTGGGGTTTGTGATTTTCTGTTTGAGGGAAGAATGCAGGTTTTCGATTTCGATTTGTGGTGGCCTCTGTTTAGGTTGTTGTTGATGGAGAAGATTCTATGGAGCAAAGAAAGTTTGTGAAGATTGAAGAATATTACAGATTGAGGAAGGAATTTGGCTTTGTTGGTTGAATGTTGTGGTTGGGTTTAAAGAAGGGGTTTTTGTGATTGAAAAAAATGAATAAGGAGGTGAGATTGAAGGAGAAGAGGGATTGGGGTTTTTCGGGTGTTTGAAGTTATTAAAGAGGAAGAAGCCTCGAAGGATGTTTTGTGATGTTGAAGAAAATCTATGTTGGAGTGTATAAAGGTTGTTTTGAGTTTGTGTATGAAGGAAAATCTCGGTTTAGTTGTAATGAAGGGTTTTATGAATAGAATTCAGTGAAGACAGTGGGGTTAGGTGATCATTGTTCTTCCTTTTAGGTTGTAGGAGAAGAGGGTTAAATGGTTTTCTCTTTTTAGAATAGAGTTGAAGGTTCAAGCAGAATCGAAGAGGAGAGTTGAATGTCCATTTTGAGGTTCTCAGAGAGAGTTTTTTGTGGGTTCCTCTAGACCATCCCCTGAGGGTATGGAGGTTGTTTGGCTTTTATTGGTTCAATGTTTTACTAGGAAAGAGAAGGTCTCAGAAAAACAAGTTTAAAGTCGTGATCCCCCCCAAATTCACCAGGGGAAAAAGCTTTATTGTTGTCTTCAAAACAAGGGGGTCGTGTGAGCTAAAACAGAACGAGTAAGAAAAATTGTTTCTTTTTCTCCTTTAATTCAAAGTATTTTTTCTGTGAAATTATCTTGTTGCTGTTTTGACTATTCATTTTCCATGGTGCATAGTATATTGGTTATCAGGTTCTTGGCAGAGTGTATGTGAAGAGTTTTTTGCAACTTTGGTGCAAGGTTTTCTAGGCACAGGTTTTGGAGGTATATGCGCAGGGTATGCAGCATAGCTGTATGGTTTTGCAGAGTTTGTTTTGTTGTGCAGAGTGTAGCAGTTGTACCCTATTTTACAGTGTGGTAATTTTTGTAAATGTGGCTATGAGATCATGCTTGTGTTGTCTTGTTGTGGATGTGTCATGATTAATTCTGCATAAAGTTGTTTATGCAGATGCATTGCGGATCAAGCTTACTACGGTGTGAAGATTTTGTTGCAATTTGATTCATGATATCATGGTGAATCAAGACATTTTCTATCAAATCTTTGTTGTTGTCATCGATTTCTTCTAACCATCATGTGCTTTTTTAAATGTTGTGTTTAATAGTAACAAAACCTGATAATTATTTCTAATAACCACGGGCTTATTTTTTACTGAATCTTACTCTCTCGATACCAGGTTGTGCGAGCCTTGGAAGTTGGCATGAGGCTTTTAATGACGGAAACGCACGAGTGGTTACAACTTTAATGGTAGAGAGTAGGGATCAGGAAGGACTTTGGGAAGTAACCTGTCATGACGATAACTTGAAGAATAAGGATCAAAACCGTAAGTTTTAAACCCAAGGTCAACTGCATATGGCTGGTATGTTCACAATAATTCGCTCATTCTATGTTACACTTCTTTCAAGTCGAATACGTGATCAATCAAATTAAGGAAATTATGGATCCTTCGCCGTCTCTCTATGCGGGTATACTAAATTGTGAGATCAAGTTCTTAATATGAATTCTTATGTGTCTGTTGTTGGTACAGGTGAGAACTGGCGATGTCGGGAATAGCATAACTCGCGACTGACCGAGCCGCAACTTTGAACAATATCCTTTATCAATTCAAGCAGATGGAGCCTATTTCTATTTCGTCATTCTTCATAGTAATTCCTCTCTCCATTTAACTTTCTCTTTTCATCTCTTTTGATGCCATCTTTTTCTTTTGGGATATGGATCGTACTGCTGTTAGCTTCTATTTATTTGTTTCAGTTTTGAATTGCAAGCAAGGATTTGCAAATGCCATTTCCAATTGTGAGTGGGGTTGGTGTTTTTGTTGCTGTAGGTCTTGCGAGTTAACGGATGATATGGTCTGGATGCAAGTTGCTTTTTACGGCTGATATGGTCTGGAGGCAAGTCACAGCTGCGTGACCATTATCTGATGCACTTTTGGTGCACTGTGCTGCGAAGTCACAGCTTTTGTCGGCTTCTGTCATGATGGTTTCGAAAGAATGATTTTGGATGAAATATGACGGTACTAGCCTGGATGTAACGGCTTGCATCAGAATCCAACGATTCCTTGTTCTTACACTCTTGGATTGTCATGTATTTGGTTCAAATTGTATGGTTTCTATACCAAATAAATGGTATTACATACTTTAAAGAAATGTAGTAATTGTTGACACATTTTTAATGGAGTTTTAAAAACAATGGGTACTAAAATGCGTAATTGGAATTGTTGCTGCTATGGTGTATGTGTGAATCATATTATTTGAACCATTTGTATATGTAAAGGAACCAAATAATATATGATGGGATTGCTAACAGAAAGGACTTTGGATTTTCCGTTCACGCCCTCTTTCTTCCAAACCATTTGCCCTCAAATAAATCATGAGAATTTGAAATGAATTAAGCTAGTGATTCAACTGTTGAAGTCTCAGACTGAATGTGAATTATCTGCAAATAATTCATCCTTGCCCTAGTTATTTTTAATCATGTTGAATCTAAAACCTCTTGAGCAACAATCTTGTCTTGCAATCAACATCATGCACTATACAAAATCTTGATGCAATGAACCGATTCTTGATAATCCTTTACGATGGAACACTATAAACTTGGTACATCTTGAGATAAAACTTCACCTGACAGACAATTCAAATCAAAACCATTGAACCTTAGTTCAAACCACCCGTACGCTTGTCTTAAGTGTCTGCTTGAAATTTGATTTAGCCTAGTAACACCATAAACAAGAAAAACATATCCTTTTTTTTAATTTACGAATAAGTGATAGGGAGTGAATGTACAGATGAAGGTCATATACAAGGTAGGACAAATTTAGGGTATGATACTAAGGTTTATAAAAAATGACAAAGTTAGGGTAAGGGTTAGATGTAAAGTTGGTTGTGAGTGGGAGGCTTATTGTAGCAAGTTGTCAACTGAAGACACTTGGCAACTCAGGAAAGTAATTGATAAACACAGTTGCAGTAGAGAGTATAATGTGAAGCTGATGAGTACAAAGTGGTTGAGTAAAAGAATTCAAAATAGCTTGAAAAACAATCTAAGGTTGAGTATAAAGGATATCAAGGAGAAGGCACAAAAAAGTGGAATGTTGGGGTCAACAAAACTAAATCTATAAGAGCAAGATTCGCAGCTAGAGACTATGTAGATGGTTCATTTTTGGGAGATTACACAAGGGTTTATGACTACTGTCATGAACTGTTAAGAGCCAATCCAGGGTCAACAGTTAAGCTCAATGTTGAGCCTGTACAAGTAGGTGTTGAGGATGAAAGACCATATTTTAAAAGGCTTTACATATGTTTTGCTGCGTGTAAGGAAAGCTTTAAGTTGTGCAGGCATGTAATAGGTCTAGATGGGTGTTTTCTTAAGGGGATGTGTACAGGGCAGATACTAGCTGCCATTGGGAGGGATCCTAATGATCAGATGCTTCCCATAGCATATGCAGTTGTGGAGAGTGAAAACAAGGATAGTTGGACTTGGTTTTTAGAGCTGTTAATTGATGACCTTGGAGGCAAAGATGAATGCCTGACTTACACCTTCATCTCAGACCAACAAAAGGCAAGTTTTTCATTTATTCTTATGTTGTTTTTCATCTCAGACCAAATATGTTGTTATATACCAAATATGATGTTATATGTATCTTGCTGTTTACATGTATCTTGCTGTTATATACCAAACTTAAGTGTGCTGCTGTTATATACCAAATATGAACAAAATATAATCCAAACTGTTATATGTATGTTGCTGCTATAGACCAAACTGTTATATACCAAATATGAACCAAACTTATGTATGTTGTTATAAATATGCTGCTATATACCAAACTTAAGTGTGCTGCTATTATATACCAAATATCATGTTATATACCAAACTTAAGTGTGCTGCTGTTATATACCAAATATGAACCAAATATAATCTAAACTGTTATATGTATGTTGCTGCTATAGACCAAACTGTTATATACCAAATATGAACCAAACTTATGTATGTTGTTATAAGTATGCTGCTATATAATAAACTTAAATGTGCTGCTGTTATATACCAAATATGAACCTATGTATCCTGCTGTTGTTGTAGGTATTCAAACTTATATGCTACATTGTATGTTATTGCAGGGCCTGCTACCTACTATGGATGAGTTATTGCCAAGGGTGGAGCACAGGTTTTGTGTTAGGCACCTTTATAACAATTTTAGAAAAAAGTTTCCTGAAAAGATGTTGAAGGACATAATATGGAAGGCTGCCAAGTCAACATACCCACAGGCATGGGAAAAAGAGATGAAGAGAATGTGGGCCATCAATGAAGAAGCATTTAAACATATGATGAAGACCCCACCAAGGTTTTGGAGTAGATCTTACTTTAGGACTGAAAACAAATGTGATGTTGTTCTCAACAACATGTCTGAGACCTTTAATAGTGTCATTCTTGAAGCAAGGGCAAAACCTCTAATCACTATGTTAGAAGACTAGTGAGTTCTGAATCAGTAGCGGGTAAAGTTTGCTTAACGGTACTGGAGTTGGTCTACCGCAAGTCTTACTTTTCCTAACATGATTTTTCTTTGTTCAATCTCCGGCTTTGAGAACCTTGAGGAGGAACAAACACCGACTGGTGAGAGACTTCAGTTGAACGCCCTAGTTCCCCAGTATGATTGTCGCTTTTGGCGTTACTATTGACGTCCATAGGATGAGGAAGAGTCATCGGTTTCAGCTCCTTTAGTATTATCAATTCGCCTGGCAATATCTGACCGTATGACATTGGAAACAAACTCTCTGGTTTCTTCGGTCTTTGTTGGGCGTGCTGACGCGATTGACGGTTATCTGGTGGTTGATACCGAGAATGTCCTTGAGTTAGAGGAATCATCGGAGATAATGCATCCCTAGTTTCTCTGGACGTCACATGGTCAAGGTGACCTTCCTTTTTCATCATGTTCTGCAATGTCTCTAGAACCCAATTCATATGACATTTGAGAATTATGATATCCTCTTTCAGCATTTCCTGAGCTTTCAAAAGTCCCTCCATTGTTGCCAATTGTCTCGGATATGTGTTAGGTATCTCTCTCTTTGAACAAGCGGGAGACAAAGAGACGCAAGGCTGAGAAGAGAAAATGCAAAATGCAAATGCAATGCAAAGAGCAAACTGGTTTTACAAAACTCAGAAGATTGACTAGGTCAAAACCCTCATTTCATCAATCGTTGGAAAAAGTTACAACTTTTTTTTTTATAAAAAAAAATATCAGAGAGCGACTGAGTTTTACAAAACTAGTTGCGACATGATATGCTCGTGGTAATATGATGAGATGATGCACACATAACACAAAGGCAAGTATTCACAAATACAATGCATATACAAAGACCTCCTAGGCTAAAGATCAAAGCAAGGAGTTAAAGGTCTAACCATCCCCAAGGATTTGTACTGTGGGTTGATTTGTACCTACCGAACGGGTTCTTAACAAAGTTCCCAGGGTTAACAACCCATCTTTTGGATATTATCAATTTCCCAAATCACTCGGTAATCGATAACATTCTCAAGAGAGACTCACCCGAGTGTAGTATCGCGTATCAACTACTTCGGAAATACTTCCTTATAGCCATCGCACTACGTCCTAATAAGGCCAAAGTGGGGTAAAATGTAATCTAAAAGTCCACAGTGTCATGGGCTCCTTCGTCGAAAGTAGAATTGTTTTTACGAATACTCGATCAACAATACTAAACTTTCAAAAGGGCCTACACCGAGCGGTGGTTTCTCAAGTTAGCTTGGTCGGGAATCAACTCCCTATAAGCCTTCTTGAATATACCACCATCCTATCATAAGTGCACTCGAGTCCGGGTATAGTACCGTCTCACCACTCAAAGCACCCAATACCCAACATTCAAACAAATATATTGACAAATATACATGTTAAGCAAATATTCACAAATATAGCATGCAATTAAACAAAATAGGCTAAAACCTCAAGTTAAGTAAATCATCCCCAGTGAAGTCGCCATTTCTGTTGCGGTGAGAATCGTGATACCAAGCTATTGATTAACTTGAATCTTTAATTCTTTGAATTCACAACCGGACTTTAATTTATCCAAAGGAAAGGTCTAAAGAGAGAAAGAACCTTTTGCGCGATGTAACAACAACGCTAAGAGATTTGGGGATCGGGGGTTGGTTATGTATAGGGTAGGTATTTCACATCCTAAACATCTGTAGTAGTCTACAATAACCTTTTGTTGGTTTGCATGCTAAGTTTGCTAAATATTTGCTAAGGATTGGGATTAGGTAAAGTGTGTAGGTAAAAACCTAAGGATAGTTTCTAAGTTTGCTCGCAAAGACGTCGCGTCCTTTGCCTACGTATCCTAACTAGGATAGAATTAGAGCAATCGTAGTTCATCTCACTAGGATTGAAGAAAACTTGATTATGATCAAGGTTCATGGGGAAACAAACATAACAATGCTTGTGTAGAGTTTAAGGAAACTCTCTAGATCTACATTGTACACTCAAGAAAGGGGAGTAAGTAATCATTTCCATGATTCTTACATAGAGTTAACCAAACTCTATCCTAAAGTTCTATGTTCTAAGGTCAATTGGTTTTATCCAGACCAAAAGGAGGAAGAAGGGGGAAGGTTGCTCGTCAAGATATCGCATCTTGTGCCTACGTATTCTCATTGTCCAATGAGAAATCAGAGCGGTCGTAGTTCGGGCACGAACTATAGAATAAGGATCTATTGGTTCTTTCCAGACCAAAAGAGGGTGAAGGTTCTATCCAGACCTATGAGTTTAAATCCTATTGGTTCTATCCAGACCAAAAGGGGAAAGGTTCTATCCAGACCTATGATGTTTAAATCCTATTGGTTCCATCCAGACCAAAAGGGGGTGAAGGTTCTATCCAGACCTATGAGTATAATGAGCTATCTATGACCCAAGGTTCAATAGAGAGACTTTCCTTTGGAAGGGAAAAGATGACGCAACTTGGATGAGAACTAAAGAGTTCCATAACTTGGGGAAAGTAAACTTAACAAAGCATAAACATTCACATATGATGAATATAAGGGATATGGTTACAACCAAGAATGATCAAGCATATTATAATAAGCAAGGATCTAAATCAGGATGAATGGTTACAACCAAAGCAAGCATTTAAGATATTACAATATTAATGATTTCAATCAAGATAGATGGTCACAACCGAACCAAGTATCAAGATATTACAATATCAAGAAGGGTAAGTTCTTATAAGACTTAAGCATAAGGAAGTCACAACCACAAACATATCTTAACAAAGATGGGGATATATCTTAACAAAGATGGCAGGGGATCTTAACAAAGATAAAGATGTATCTTGACAAAGAATGGTTTCTTAGAGCTTACAATATGCCATATGTAATTACAATTATCAAGCGTAATCAAATAATGTCACAACAAATGTAAGTGAGAAGTTTAAAAACTTCACGGGGAAAACTTTCAAGTTTTAAGAGAAGATCAAACACAAATGCTTACAAGCAAGAGTTTTAGTCAAACTCAAGTACACAAGGATGCTAACAAGCCAAAATCATAAATTTAAAATAAAACTCAAAAGAGAATAAAATTAAAGTTTTGAAATGAATAAATGAGAGATAGGAAGGTGAAAACCCTAAAAACATTCACGGTAGCATGTGAAATGCAAGTAGAAAGTTCACATTTATGAGTTTTAGGTTTACCTCTTGAAGCAAGCTTAAGCAATAAGAAAACCATAGATATTGAGAACTCTTAGAAGGTCTTCAAATGTTCCTAGGTTGATGAATAGATGCTCCAAACAACCTCCAAGCAAGCTAGTGGACGGAATGCCTTGTAAATGAAGGAAAAACTCTAAAATCCAAAGGTTTCAAAGACCAACTCACTTAAACCTTGTTACATAAGTGTGGAAGTGATTTGGATAGCTTCAATACATCATATTTGATGTGTTTGAAGTGTTTATTGAGTTGGAAAAAGTTTGGAAATGGTTTTGGAAGGTGTTTTGCAAAAATAGATTTTGAGGGATTTTGGAGACTTAGTGAGATTTTGCAAGAATTTGGTGATTGTGTAAGGGAGAGAGTTCTAGATGGTTTCTAGCATAGAACTGGTGTCTTTGTGATGTAGTAAGTGAGTTCTATTTATAGCCAAAGACCTTGGATCAAGGTATGGGTAAAAGTGAAGCAAATTGCCAATTTTAACCTTCCATCATGAAAATCTTTGAGTTTTCCAATGCAATCTTCATACTTGTCTTTAAGCCACTCTACTAAGATATTATCCATTCCCTATATATTGTTTTCATCATGCTTGATAGGATTGAAGGTGACTTGTTGAAGTAAAGTTGATGATTTGACAAAGGTAGCCACCTTTTTTCTCTTTCTTCCCTATTCACTTTTGCAACTTGCATTAAATAATGATTTCCTTTGATCTTTGTGCCATTTTCGTGGGAATTTATATTAAAAATGTTCATTATCAATGCAAACATCATAAATGAGGTTTATTCTTTGATTAACATCGATTTGGAGAGGTTTTGGAATAAAAAAACTCATGCTGACCTAGTTTTGCGAATGTGAGTTTTTGCCAACTTGTGGATCTTGGTTCTCTCTAACCAGGAAGAGTTATGGAACCCACTTGTACTTTTTAAAAATCCTCAATTAGGTACTACAATATTTATTCTTGTGTTAGGAACTCATTCCCTTTGAAACTAGGTCAAAAACCCTTGTGTGGTTAAGGAGTTATGACTTTGCCCTTTTGAAAACCTTAATTTCCCAACTTTTCTATTACTTATCAATTCTTGATCCAATGGTCACAAAACTTCATGGGTAGGTGTAATATGTCATCAGGACCATTTTTTATTCCCATCTTGAGGTCAAATTCCTCATGAGTGAAGAGTTGACTTTTCGGTCAACCGAACGATCGATCGGTGGCTACCGAGTCGACTGTTGATGTTCTGGGTATTTTGAGGCCTTGAAACTTCTTGAGTAGACTTTACTAAGCCATAGGAACTTCATGGACCATGATCCCACCATTGGAACACCTTTTAAATCAAAAGTCAAACTACAGTTGACTTTTCCTGATCGAAAACCCTAATCGGGTATCCTGAACTGCACTGTTCTCAATTCCTGGGTGACAACCTCAAATTGGATTCATACTTGATCCAATGGAATACATTTGATGATGTGGAGACTCAATTCAAGGAGAACCAATCCAAAATGTTGACTGATTAACCCTCGAAGCCTCGATTTCGACTGTACAAAACCCTGATTCTTGTATCTTGACAAAGACAAACTTGAAATAGGTTATGGTTAGATAATCAAATGAATATGATCCTAAAATGATGATGAGGATCTAAGGGGTCAAAATTTGGGGTGCAACAGTTACCCCTATTTAAATATCTTCACTAGATGGCAATGAGAAATGACAATCCTCATTGAATCATAGTGAAAGGTATTTAAATATAGCAAACCAGAAATTTTGTCCCTTAGATCCGATGGTATGCAAAAGGACCAATACCGAAATGCAATGAGTTCTAAATGATGTTTTATGATGCTTGAATGCAAGACAGATGCAGACACACGAGCAAATATAAAAGAACGACAATACGGCGAGTAACCACTCACGAGGGACTCAACACACTAGGGAAAGATCCAAGGCAAATTAAGCAAGCTAATTCAAACATGACTAAAGATACTGTTCAAGGGAATATTTCACATAGGGGACACAAATTCCACCAGGGAAGACACATCTTCATTGGGGAAAAGGAGACACACTGTTGGGGAAGAAGGCAATTCTTCACTGGGGAAACGAAAGAAAAGAAACGCAAACCTCACCGGGGAAGAAATCCACTGGGGAAAACTTCGCTGTGGAAAAAATCCACTAGGGAAGCAAATCTTCACCGGGGAGAAGATGGAACGGAGACACGAACCTCACTGGGGATAACCGGATGAGAAATTTCCTATAACTAAGAGTTCAAACGGGATCTTCAGGAAAAGGTTATAAACAAGACTGGACGCCCCGGGGAAGCTAGTATCCACTAGTTCTCTGAGACTCGACTGGGAAAGCAAAAGCTTCAATGGGGAAACCGGTGACGACCAGAACAACAAATAGTTTCAAGTGGTGTTAGTTTTCACTAGACTTACTGGGGATGATGGTGATAACCAAACCAAAGTTCCAATTACAATTGGGGATCCCAAACAACATTGGTAAAATACAGGACTCCAGCCAGGGAAGTTGGTAACAATCAACTTTCGGTACTAAAAACGATTAGTTTTTAAGCAATGCCAGTAACTACTAGACTTAGAGGGGACTGGTGATGACCAAATCGGGGTATACCAATAACAATTGATTCTGGATAATGCTAGTAACCACTAGATTTAACTGGAAAGATTGGTAACGACCGAGTCCAAGGAGACCAATAGCCATTGGATTTGGGTAATACCAATAAATACTGGATTTTCAAAGAGTTTGGTGACAACCAGGTCTGCAAACAGGAAGCATAAGTATATCCCTCAACACTTTAGGAACAAAAGCTAATATCCTCAAATCGTTAGGATACAGCAGAGACACAACCCTCAACACGTTAGGGTTGTACGAAGACGCTTAAAACCTTAGGACCAAAAACTAATACCCTCAAAATATTAGGAACGAAAGCTGAACATCCTCAATACATTAGGATATGGAAGAGACACCACCCTCAACACATTAGGATTGGACGAAGACCCTCAAAACCTTAGGATCAAAAACTAATACCCTCAAAACATTAGGATATAGAACACTTCATGCAAATGCAACCACTTTAGTCTCTGGGAATTTCTGAACTCGGGATTCAAAGTATACATTTCCAAAGATACACAACCTGTGCTCGGGATGGCAACAAACATCTTCCAAAGGTACAAAACCTGTGCTTGGAATCCAACAATACATCTCCAAAGGTAGGAAACCTGAGCTTGGGATGAAAACCAACATCTATCTCCAAAGGTACACAACCTGTGCTCGGGATAGAAACAAACCTCTTCCAAAGGTACGAAACCTGTGCTTGGAATCAAACAATACATCTCCAAAGGTACGAAACCTGAGTTTGGGATGGAAATCAATATCTATCTCCAAAGGTACGAAACCTGAGCTTAGGATAGAAACAAACTTCTTCCAAAGGTACGAAACCTGTGCTTGGAATCAAACAATACATCTCCAAAGGTACGAAACCTGAGCTTGGGATGGAAACCAATATCTATCTCCAAAGGTACGAAACCTGAGCTTAGGATAGAAACAAACTTCTTCCAAAGGTACGAAACCTGGGCTTGGAATCAAACAATACATCTCCAAAGGTACGAAACCTGAGCTTAGGATAGAAACAAACTTCTTCCAAAGGTACGAAACCTGTGCTTGGAATCAAACAATACATCTCCAAAGGTACGAAACCTGAGCTTGGGATGGAAACCAATATCTATCTCCAAAGGTACGAAACCTGAGCTTAGGATAGAAACAAACTTCTTCCAAAGGTACGAAACCCGTGCTTGGAATCAAACAGTACATCTCCAAAGGTACGAAACCTGTGCTTGGATAGAAATGATACATCTTCCAAAGGTACGAAACTTGTGCTTGGAATCTAACAATACATCTTCCAAAGGTACGAAACCTGTGCTTGGAGTGGAAACCATCGTGACTTAGTTTGGAATGATACACAACCAAATTGTCAGTATTTGTTGTTCATGGATTTTCATAATGTCAACTGCCAACGGGCCTTACTTGAAATATGATTGGTCACCACCAAATTACTTATACCAGTATCCACTGGATTTTCAAACAATGCTGGTCACAACCATGCGTCGACATCCTTAAGATAAACTTCTCAAATGGGACTGCCACTTATTGCTGATGAAAGATAAGTTTCTCTGAAGAGATTGCCACTTATGGCTGAAGATGATTAAACTTCTCCGAAGAGACTGCCATTTATCGCTGCAGACGATTAAACTTCTCCGAAGAGACTGCCATATATTGTTGATGAAGGTTAAGCTTCTCCCAAGAGATTGCCACTCACTGTTGAAGACAATTAAATTTCTCCGAAGAGACTGCCATTTATCGTTGATGACGGTTAAGCTTCTCCCAAGAGATTGCCACTCACCGTTGAAGACGATTAAACTTCTCCGAAGAGACTGTCATTTATCGTTGATGAAGGTTAAGCTTCTCCCAAGAGATTGCCACTCACCGTTGAAGACGATTAAACTTCTCTGAAGAGACTGCCATTTATCGTTGATGACGGTTAAGCTTCTCCCAAGAGATTGCCACTCACCGTTGAAGACGATTAAACTTCTCCGAAGAGACTGCCATTTATCGTTGATGAAGGTTAAGCTTTTCCCAAGAGATTGCCACTCACTGTTGAAGACGATTAAACTTCTCCGAAGAGACTGCCATTTATCATTGATGAAGGTTAAGCTTCTCCCAAGAGATTTCCACTTACCACTGAAGACAATTAAACTTCTCCGAAGAGATTGCCATTTATCGCTGAAGACGATTAAACTTCTCCGAAGAGACTGCCATTTATCATTGAAAACGATTAAACTTCTCCGAAGAGACTTCCATTTATTGTTGAAGATGATACAAAAATGTCCTTCTTGATAGATAGTGCAAAATAAATGCACATCCAGGTAGGTTCGGCGACCGACAGGGACCGAAGTTCAATCTAGAATAAAGCTAGAAAGAAACTGTCAAACAAGACTCCAACCATTGAGAAATGAACTCGAATGGGGCCACATCTTATCCAATCATGGAAAAAGATAACTAAAGCAACCATCATCCACGAGGATTAAACTCTGTGGGGAATTGAGAAAGGATGGATGTTTTATGCTTAAAGACTGACAACTCTATTGGAGAGAGACAACACACCCAATCACTGAGGAGGGAACTAAAGTGAAACAGGAACACGTAACAACCAGAGATAGCAACAATGCACGGATACTATGCATATGCTTTATGCCATGCTTATGTTTATGCTGACAAAACAGACAAAACAAAACAGGAGTTGAAATAAACATCTCGACACAGAGACCCAACCAAAATTGGACATCAATGGGATGATCATGAAGAACAACAATTCCACTTCAAGGTTACCACCTTCTTTGGGAGAGAGTAATCTTCTCAGGCCAAAACATCAAGACTTCTCTTGGATTGCCATCATGAGTTTGAATTCTTTGCTGAAGGAAAATCACCAAGGGAAGTTCCAAGATCAACCGAAGTAACAACTTAATTGGGGAGCTGACAAAGGGTATCATGAGACCAAAATCTTTCTGCCCCATTGATAGTATAACAATCCTCTTTCAGTGAGCAACGACTCTTGCGACAAATAGTCTTCAAACCTTTTCTGCCCCAGATTACATGGTCTGTGAGAAGAAGTTATAAGGATGCTTTTACAAAAGAACTGGCATAAAGATGCTTCAATGTCTTCAAACACTTAGAGAGATTTTCAAATCTCGACGTGATTGCCCCAGTTTAACGGTGCTTGCACAACAAAGTCTTTAGACTGTGGAAGTAATGACTAGGAAACAAACTTTCCCCTGCTAGCTGGTACTTGCAAAAGATTTTCCCCAAACTAAACTGTTCATTGAGAGCTTCATCTGATCTTGACCTGGTCGGCTCTGATTAGCTGAACATTGTAACAGATGATTAACAGATCCTTCGAATTGGTTGCCCCAAGCTGAGCTTCCTTTATCATGTCGAATTCCCTAGCTGACATCGCTTGTTTGGATTCCTTTGATATTGGATTGTTTTGCACGCAAAGTTGTTTATTAAAAATTGGAAATTTTCAATGTAAAATTCATGCAATCTTTTGAAAACATTTTTTTTGATGAAACACACACACAGCAGAGTGATTAAGTGATCAAAGTGAAAGTGATCCAATCTTTTTTACAGATGATGGATAAAGTGATTAACACACACAATTAACAAAGATCATTAGGAGCCAGGTTATCCAACTTTGCTGTAACATGCTTTCAAAATAACCTTACCTCAATTAGGTCTTTTAAGGGTTGTAACGTGGCTCGGTTCACGGTTCATGAAACAAAGGATAAAGGATCAAAGTTATTTGTCCCACCCACTCTCCATGATGAACTCCAATCATACGCTCAGTTAACGACACATTCAAGTTCTTACAGACTTAAGAATTAAATTGATGATAGTTGGTGATGGTTTTCAAACCTAGGGTAGTCACGACTCCCTTACAGTATTCGATAGCTTTTGCTATTTGAGGATAAGAGTGATAACTCTTACATGACTCCTCTCTTTTTATCCCTGACTTTTGTTTGAACTTCTTTGTTCGGTTAAACAGTCAATGGGATGCCCCATTTTTGCCTAAGTCTCCTTCATAGGTTTTGACTTAGCGGTTTTTTTTTTCTTTTTTCTTCTTCTCTTTTTTCTTTTAAGAAAGGAGGTGACTACCTAGCTAAATGGATACGGCAAACCATCATCTTTTTTTATGCTGAAAAGCATCTTTGACACTTTCTTGTTGTGTACGAAAGAGAACCTGAGTGCACCACCTTTATATGAAAAGTGTCTTGTATGCACGTATCTTCGAGTTAACCGAGAACTACCCCGCCCCAGGTTTGAGATTTAAGGTTTTGTTTTTGTAAAGAAAGAAAACTCCTACTTCTAGGATCGAAGGGGTTAACGAGGGATTATCTTCCTTATTTCTCCAGTGTTTAGGGATTGAAACAATGCCTTACATCACCGGCAAAGTTAAATTGAAAGCATATCAACAGCAGTTATGGATATAATGTTCATCATCCTCCCCAATCTTTATTTTAAACAGCAGTTTAGTAAACAAAAGAAATTTTTGCATTTTTCGTTATTTCATAACAATGAAAGGAAAAAGAAAGAGTGAAACGAATGGACTTAATCAAAAGATGCACAAACATTTCATTTATCTTGCCGAATTCAAATAAACAACAGCTTACAAGCAATCATATGCAAAGAAAACACAACAAAATGCTGAAACAGTCTACAGCTGCCAGCCTTAGGGAATTAAAATTGTCAAAACAAATTTTAAATTCCAGGCCTTATGCGGGGAAACACCTTCAACAACCACATGCTCCTTGTGATATAGAATTATGAGGGGTCTCGCGGGTCCTTTGCCTTTGGATTTAAGAATCACGGCACTGTCATTTGATTTATCCTCATGAGGTTTCAACAACTCTTGCAGTCTTAGTTTAAAACCTTCACATTCTTCAACTAGGTGCCATGTTGTCCTAGTATGATATCCATATTCCACTCTTGGATGGTCTTCCTCGAGGATCAAGTGTTTGTTAATGATTAGCTCTTGTACAAGATAACTCAATGCTATACATGCATCTAAGTTATGTCCTTCAGCTCCTTTGTGAAATTCACAGTTCAGGTTCGCATTATGCCACGGTCCTGGCACAGGATTGGATAATCGCGGAGTCACTAGTGAGTTCTGAATCAGTAGCGGGTAAAGTTTGCTTAACGATACTGGAGTTGGTCTACCGCATGTCTTACTTTTCCTAACATGATTTTTCTTGTTCAATCTCCGTCTTTGAGAACCTTGAGGAGGAACAAACACCGACTGGTGAGAGACTTCAGTTGAATGCCCTAGTGCCCCAGTATGATTGTCACTTTTGGCGTTACTATTGACGTCCATAGGATGAAGAGGAGTCATCGGTTTCAGCTCCTTTGGTATTATCAATTCTCCTGGCAATATCTGACCGTATGACATTGGAAACGAACTCTCTGGTTTCTTCGGTCTTTGTTGGGCGTGCTGACGCGATTGACGGTTATCTGGTGGTTGATACCGAGAATGTCCTTGAGTTGGAGGAATCATCGGAGATAATGCATCCCTAGTTTCTCTGGACATCACTGTTAGACTAAGGCACGGATCTAGAAGGGGGGGTTGAATAGATCCCTTTTAAAAATTTGAGTGGCGCTACCAATAAAATTGGTTTTCAAAATTGTTTTCAAATGCGGAAGCGGCCTTGGAAAATATAGTCTAAAACGAACAACTATTGGAGAGCCGGATATGCGTCAAGCAGATGAATTTAAGACGATAACGGATAGTAAATCACTACACACTTTTATGCAAAACTCAGATGTGATTCACTCGTACTATTTCCTTATTCCAATGATCAAAAATTACACCAAAACTAGCAGCAAAATTAAGGCAATTTTAGTTCAGCACTTTTGTCGAACAGTTGGTGTGCACAAATACCTTAAATGATATTTGTGTTGAATGAGTGATTGAAAAAGCCTTAGTACAGTATTTCTATTGTACTTAGTAGTTAAAAAACAGTGTTTCACCAACTCACTCAATCAATACTACAATTTGACAAAATCACTTATTCTAGAATCACTTAATTTTTAAGCTGTAATTGAAAATGCAGAAAATAAAGGAACACAAGATTTGATGAGGCAGTTCCCCCAGTCGTCCTCGCGTTGGGGTACGTCTGCCCTCAATTCTACAATGAGAATTGAGATATGTATTGAATAGATATCACCTGTTTGGTAGAACAGTTATACACAAGAATCGATAGACAATTGATACAAACAATCTCAATGTTGCTGATAATTTCTACCACTTCTTGCCCCTTGATTCAAGATGAATCAAGTCCTCCAATTTGATGTGAATGACCTCCGATTGCAGCCACCTTATTGACAACTCTTCCGTTGATCAAACCTTCGGCACGGCTGATCTTAGACACACCCAAATTGAACCCGGAACGTCTTCAACCTTTCAACGCCCTAGCTACTAGATTGATCAACCTTCCGCTAATCAATCACCTTCGCACTCGCTTGATTGTTGAACCGACGATTCCGTAACAAAAGCCTTCAAAACCTGTAGTCTTGATAGGTAAAACCTCAAAGGTTTTCTCCCAAGAAACACCTGCACCAGCTTCCACTCGAACCGGATCTTCAATCACGCGTTCGAACCTTATCACCGTCGAGCAAACCACAAACCGCAGCAAAAAAAAATTGATTATCTGTAATTTGAGGATTTGTGAGTTGATTGAACGATGAAGATGAAGAACACTGATGCACCTCTTTCACGTTTCTTGACCTGAACACTTTCTCACAATGCTTTCAAAAAATGTTTTTTGTTAAAATTGAAAAGACAGCTATTTATAGTAATATACAAAACAGACAGTTGACAGATCAATGAAACATAGCAGAATTTCTGTTTCTGCGCGCGAACGGTCGACCATAGGGTCGGCGTGCGCTGAGCCGTGTGACACTCAAACTGTCATGCCCCGAGTCAGCGGTCGACGCATGATCTTCATGCGCTGAGCCGTCTGATTCTTAAACCTGCATGCGCCAAGTTAACGGTCGACGCATGACCTTCATGCGCTGAGCCGTGTGAACTGAATGAAACTGTGTGCTGACGGTATGGTCGGCTCATGGTTCAAAAATCTGCAAAAACATAAATTTCTACAGCTTTTTGTGCATTACGTCATTGTAAAAATTGAATCATAAGTAGCGTGAATGATTTAAACGAAAGAAGGATATCTCTTAGCAAGTTGTCATCATCAAAAACCAGAGGCACGCTTGTGTTGGTAGATACTTTGCCTTCACATTCTCCCCCTTTTTGATGATGGCAACCTACTGTTACGCAACACGTGATAGGTATAGGTATGCTCCCCCTTTCTTTTACAATTATAGCGGTCGTAATCATCGTCTATCTACTGCTCGGTTCTCCCCCTTTGACAACATCAAAAAGAGGTAAACTCGTGACACAATAACAACACATTGAATCATGCATAAATGAGATACCAACAGATGAGAAGTAAACAACAGTTATACATACGATGGAGATAACAGTTAATAGATTACAGAACCACAAAAATGTCATGATAGCAACATAGAAGTAAGCAACAATCATAGTGAGTTTGGGCAGAAAAGCAAAACACAACAAACAAAATGAATGCAAGCCAAAACAGGAAACAACAAATGACATATGAGCGCATGCTAATAGCCCCGTCCACGTCCGCGACCACGACCACGCCTGTCATAGTAATGAGGATGGCGTTGGGGATGAGCTAGATCAGTAAATTCTTCTGTGATGTTATTCAAAAAGTCAAGACTGTCGACAATGGCGCGCTCTTCAGCTTGATGACAGTGAGTTAGAGTCTCGAATCGAGCGTCCAGCTGAGTCGACATTCCACTGATCCGTTCATTTTGGTTATGCAGTTCAGAACGAATTTGTGCCATTCTTTCATTTTGATCCCTCATGAATTTTTGCTGTTGTTCCTGCATATTGGTCATAAAATTTCGCTGTTCCAACTGCATCGACTGCATCATTTCTAAAATCTCCGAATTGTTTGACGGTTGTTGAGGAGAAGGTGGGTCTGCAGTGCTTGGTTGATACGGCTGATAGAATTTGTCAAGGGTGGTCCACCCGGTGTATTGCCATTCACCCCAGCCTTGGTTATTCTCCTCATCCTCATTTTCCTGTTGGTTTGAGTAGGCAGACCAGTTATTGTGTTGATTGTCATCTTGATATGTTTGTTGATAGTTTTCAGAAGGCACGTATGGTTGATGACCTTCATTAATATCGTGGTCCAGCTGAGTCTCATCAGCGGTTTCTTGTGCCTCTCCTGCATTGTCACCTTGATTGTCTTCATCTTCACTTGAGCTTCCTTCTGCTTCTTCATCTTCTCCACCCTCTGACTCATCAGCACTTTCTTCACTCGAGGAGGCAGCTGCAGCCATGGTTGAGCGCCGATAAAATCTGTACTTTTTGAGCGACTGCAGAGTTTAAAGCTTCCTGAATGAATGAGCCATAGGCGAGCGCGGTGCCTCGCTTGGAGTCTCTTAGTTCATACATCCGGCTTGTAATATAGTACGGCCAGTTATGGTCGACTCAATATGCAACAAACAGCAGATTTTTGTATTTTACCATATTCAGAGGTACATGCTATGCAAAAATGATGTCATGACATATAAGAAAAAAAATATCTATATACATATGCAGTAGATGTCATACAAATTTAGCGTAGTATAAGCGATATGATTTGAGATCAACAGGATTATCAAACAAAGAGAGAGAGAAAGAACAATATCACCTTGATGCCTGATTTGCTTGATACACAACATACTTATACTTACACGAATATCAAATTGTTAGAAGTACAACAGCATGATTATTTGAATGAAATAAGATAACATCAGCAAATATTATTCCCGTTCCGAAATGTCGAGGATGCCAAGTTCTCGGCGGATATGAAAGAAAGGTTCCGTTGCTAGCGGCTTTGTGAAAATGTCCGCTAGTTGGTTTTTAGTGTCAACGTGTTCAAATACAACATCACCTTTCTCAACATGGTCCCTAAGAAAATGGTGTCGAATTTCTATATGTTTAGTGCGAGAGTGTAATACGGGATTTTTGGTAAGGTTAATAGCGCTAGTGTTGTCACATAGGATAGGAATACGTTCAAGTTTAAGATTGAAATCTAGTAGTTGTTGCTTAATCCACAGAATTTGAGCACAACAACTACCAGCGGCAACGTATTCCGCCTCGGCCGTTGATAAAGCAACTGAAACTTGTTTCTTGCTATGCCAACTAACCAAGGAGTTTGAAAACAAATGACATGTACCACTAGTGCTTTTCCTATCCGATTTGCACCCGGCAAAGTCGGAATCGGAGTAACCTACCAACGAGCAATCACTACCCTTAGAATACCACAATCCATACTTCGGGGTACCTGACAGGTATCGAAGAATTCGTTTAACAGCTTTTAGGTGGGATTCTTTGGGACATGATTGGTATCGTGCACACATGCACACACTAAACATAATATCAGGACGTGACGCAGTAAGATAGAGAAGTGAACCAATCATACCTCTATATCGTTTTACCTCTACGTCCTTGCCATTTTCATCTTTATCCAAATTTACGCATGTAGGCATTGGGGTGTCTATGGCCTTGGATTTTGCCATGTCAAATCTCTTGATCAAGTCCAAACAATATTTTGTTTGGCTCACGAATGTCCCTTCTTGGAGTTGTTTAATTTGCAGGCCGAGGAAGTATGTGAGCTCCCCCATCATACTCATCTCGAATTCGCCCTGCATGAGGTCAGAAAACTCTCTCACGAGATTCATGTTAGTGGATCCAAATATAATATCGTCAACATAGATTTGCACCAAAATCAAGTGCTTTCCTTGACGTTTAATGAAGAGTGTAGTGTCAACCTTTCCTCGTGAGTACCCCTGATTAAGTAAAAACTTACTTAGTCGCTCATACCAAGCTCTAGGAGCTTGTTTGAGACCATATAAAGCTCTTTTTAACTTGTAAACATGTTCAGGGTATTCATGAGATTCAAAACCGGGAGGTTGAGACACATATACTTCTTCATTTATGTGACCGTTAAGGAACGCACTTTTAACATCCATTTGAAATAACTTAAAATCCTTTGCACATGCAAAGGCGAGTAAAAGGCGTATAGCCTCGAGTCGGGCAACCGGCGCATAAGTTTCCTCATAGTCGATGCCTTCCTCTTGGTTATACCCTTGAGCGACCAATCTCGCTTTATTACGGGTTATTACCCCGTTTTCGTCCAACTTGTTCCTAAACACCCATCGGGTGCCGATTACTCGATGGCCTCGCGGAGGAGGGACAAGGTCCCATACCTCGTTTCTTTTAAACTGATTTAGTTCCTCTTGCATCGATAAAAACCAGTGCTCATCGAGTAGGGCCTCTTTGGGGTTTTTAGGCTCTATTTGTGAAACGAAAGCGAAGTGATAACAAAAGTTACTTAGCTTAGATCGAGTGGTGACTCCCTTTGTGATGTCTCCGAGAATATTGTCAATTGGATGATCTTTACACGACTTCCAAGCTTGAGGGAGATCATCGTTTGTAGGCGGATGAGCTTCCTCAGTTACCTCATGGTGTGCATCCTTATCCTCCTCAATTTTGACTCTATCGGGTTGATCAATCCCCGTTTCGCCACCTTTGAGTATGTCTTCTGTGGATGTACCTGCACCATGAACAACACTATCCTTTCCGACATTTCTCGGATAGGACTCATCAAACGTAACGTGCACAGACTCTTCAACAGCTAGTAATCTTTTATTATAAATCCTATATGCTTTACTTGATTGCGAGTACCCTAGAAAAATGCCTTCATCGGCTTTTGAATCAAACTTGCCCAAGTTTTCCTTTCCATTGTTTAATACAAAGCACTTGCATCCAAAAACATGAAGGTGAGAAACATTAGGCTTTCGCCCTTTTAAAAGTTCATACGGAGTTTTGTTTAGAATGGGGCGGATGAGTACCCTATTCAAAACATAACATGCCGTACTAATGGCGTCGGCCCAAAAGTATTTTGGTAAACCACTATCATTAATCATTGTTCTTCCCAATTCTTCTAAAATTCTGTTTTTACGCTCCACAACCCCATTTTGTTGAGGAGTTCGTGGAGCCGAGAAGTTATGATCGATGCCATGGTTACCGCAATATTCTTCAAATAAATGATTTTCAAATTCACCTCCGTGGTCACTTCTTATTGACACAATGTTTGTATTTAACTTATTTTGGGAGAGCTTGGCAAATCTCTCAAAAGCGGCAAACGTGTCACTTTTACTCACTAAGAAGATGGTCCAACAGAACCTAGAAAAGTCGTCCACTATTACGAATCCGTAATAGTTTCCTCCTAGACTTTTGATCCTAGACGGCCCAAACAAGTCCATATGAAGTAGTTCAAGAGGTCTCGTTGTTGAAATAATCTTTTTGGATTTAAAGGAGATCCTCGTTTGTTTTCCTTTTTGACAAGCATCACAAAGGTGATCCTTGGTGAACTTAATTTTGGGAAGTCCTAGTACTAGATCTTTTGAGACAATCTTATTGAGTAAGTCAAAGTTGACATGCGCTAAGCGCCTATGCCATAGCCATGAGTCTTCACTCATAGATATGAGACATTGATCGCTTGTTGGGGATACCACATTCAAGTCAAGCATATACACATTGTTTACTCTAAAACCAATAAACACATTCTTCTTATCACTTTCATGCACAATTTTGCAGCAATCTTTTGAAAAGGAAACATTGTAACCTTTGTCGCATAATTGGCTAATGCTAAGGAGATTATGTTTAAGGTTTTCGACAAGCAACACATCGGAAATTGTAGTAGAGGAGGGATTACCTATACTACCTTTACCTAGTATCGCTCCGCGGTTGTTATCACCGTATGTTACATACCCTTTCTTCTTAGCCACGAAGTCTATGAATAAGGATATGTCTCCAGACATGTGCCTTGAGCACCCACTATCAAGAACCCATCTTCTCTCGGTGGACTCGACACATTTCACCTGTCAAAATATAACTTAGAAAAGGGAGGTACCCAATGGCATATTGGGTCCTAATAGGTTAGCGACAAGACGGTTGCGTTTGGGCAACCATTGGTAGATGCCTTTAGGAACAAGAAATCTCCTAAATCGACATTTACCAATGGAGTGGCCTTTCTTGCAACAGTAAAAGCATACAAAGTCGACATTAGAATCACTTTCACTTGCTTGATCCCTAATTACATATGCATATTTTTGATATGGGTTTATCATACTTTTTCTAAAATCCTTTTTATCGATTGCAAATGTAATTTTAGGTTCAAGTGCCTTGTCTAATTTGGCCTTAAGGTTTCTAACCTCACCTTGCCAAATATGACAAGTATCACAACCAAAGTTGAAAGGATTATTATTGTCCTTACAATCCGATTCATTATCTTTCACAATGGAAGCCTTAAGGTCCTCTAATTTCTTTTCGGACTCTAAGACTTTGTGCTCTAAATATGTAAAAATTCTTCTATTAGAAGCAAGTTTCTTAAAGGCTTCAGTTGCTTCCTTGTGTAAAACATCGAATGCGGTTTGTAATTCGGAATGAGACATATTAGATGACATATTATATCTAGAGTGACGTACCTGTTTCTTTTTCTTTTTCTGATTTGCGGAGAGACATAGATTCACGGACTCTTCTTCATCACTAGAGCTTTCATTAGAGGAGGAAGAATCACTGTCGCTTTCCCACGCGATGTACGCCCTCCTAGGCTTTGATGCTCTCTTACGTGACTTCGATTGTTCCTTTTCTTTTCCCTTGTTGTTCATTGGACAGTCCGGTTTGTAGTGACCGGGCTTTCCACATTTATAGCACGTTCCTCTAGTCTTTTTGCCTTTTTGATTGTCATCTTTGGAGAACCTTGATTGCCTTCGGAAATTTACCAGGTTCTTCTCCGAATGTTGGATGCCGTTCTTTCTCACGTACCGGTTATACCGTTTAACGAACAGCCCCATGTCCTCATTTATGTCTTCTTCTTCGTCGTCGCTTGAAGAATAATCACTTTGCTCTTTTGCTTTAGACTTCGAGGAAGAAGCCTTAAGAGCTATGGACTTCTTTTCACTCATCTTTACTTTGTCCTTCTTTTCTTTCCTTTCATGTTGGTCAAGACTCAAGAGTACCTGTTCATGCTCTTGTAGTTTGCCAAACAATGTAGTCAGGTCTAATACCGTAAGATCATTTGCCTCTTTGATGGCGGTCACTTTCGGCTGCCATTCCCTGCTAAGACATCTCAAAACTTTATTAGTAGCAAGATCATTGGAAATAGGTCTTCCTAGTGAATGTAATCTGTTTATGAGATGAGTAAATCTCTTTTGCATGTCAGCAATGGTTTCCCCTTGCTCCATGAAAAAAAGATCAAACTCTTGTATAAGAGTGTTGATTCGAGCCAACTTAACATCGTTTGTCCCCTCATGGGCAATTTGTAGTGCATCCCACATAGTCTTAGCCGTAGGGCAATGGGATACACGGTAGTATTCATCTACACCTAATGAGGAGATTAGAATGTTCTTAGCTTTCCAATCGTAATTATACTTTCGCTCATCGTCGTCGGTCCATTGTGCTTCGGGCTTTGGCACAACTTCGTTATTCTCATTTGTCATGGTTATTTCAATCGGACCATTGAGAATAACGTTCCATATCTTTCTATCTATGGAATTAATGTGCACCCGCATACAGTCTTTCCAATAGCTATAATTTTCACCGTTAAAAACGGGAGCTCTATTGTACGCCCCTTTTGGTTCGTTAGCCATTATTCTATCAATGTTGTATTTGAAGCACCGGAGAACCGGAGCTCGTGATACCACTTGTTAGACTAAGGCACGGATCTAGAAGGGGGGGTTGAATAGATCCCTTTTAAAAATTTGAGTGGCGCTACCAATAAAATTGGTTTTCAAAATTGTTTTCAAATGCGGAAGCGGCCTTGGAAAATATAGTCTAAAACGAACAACTATTGGAGAGCCGGATATGCGTCAAGCAGATGAATTTAAGACGATAACGGATAGTAAATCACTACACACTTTTATGCAAAACTCAGATGTGATTCACTCGTACTATTTCCTTATTCCAATGATCAAAAATTACACCAAAACTAGCAGCAAAATTAAGGCAATTTTAGTTCAGCACTTTTGTCGAACAGTTGGTGTGCACAAATACCTTAAATGATATTTGTGTTGAATGAGTGATTGAAAAAGCCTTAGTACAGTATTTCTATTGTACTTAGTAGTTAAAAAACAGTGTTTCACCAACTCACTCAATCAATACTACAATTTGACAAAATCACTTATTCTAGAATCACTTAATTTTTAAGCTGTAATTGAAAATGCAGAAAATAAAGGAACACAAGATTTGATGAGGCAGTTCCCCCAGTCGTCCTCGCGTTGGGGTACGTCTGCCCTCAATTCTACAATGAGAATTGAGATATGTATTGAATAGATATCACCTGTTTGGTAGAACAGTTATACACAAGAATCGATAGACAATTGATACAAACAATCTCAATGTTGCTGATAATTTCTACCACTTCTTGCCCCTTGATTCAAGATGAATCAAGTCCTCCAATTTGATGTGAATGACCTCCGATTGCAGCCACCTTATTGACAACTCTTCCGTTGATCAAACCTTCGGCACGGCTGATCTTAGACACACCCAAATTGAACCCGGAACGTCTTCAACCTTTCAACGCCCTAGCTACTAGATTGATCAACCTTCCGCTAATCAATCACCTTCGCACTCGCTTGATTGTTGAACCGACGATTCCGTAACAAAAGCCTTCAAAACCTGTAGTCTTGATAGGTAAAACCTCAAAGGTTTTCTCCCAAGAAACACCTGCACCAGCTTCCACTCGAACCGGATCTTCAATCACGCGTTCGAACCTTATCACCGTCGAGCAAACCACAAACCGCAGCAAAAAAAAATTGATTATCTGTAATTTGAGGATTTGTGAGTTGATTGAACGATGAAGATGAAGAACACTGATGCACCTCTTTCACGTTTCTTGACCTGAACACTTTCTCACAATGCTTTCAAAAAATGTTTTTTGTTAAAATTGAAAAGACAGCTATTTATAGTAATATACAAAACAGACAGTTGACAGATCAATGAAACATAGCAGAATTTCTGTTTCTGCGCGCGAACGGTCGACCATAGGGTCGGCGTGCGCTGAGCCGTGTGACACTCAAACTGTCATGCCCCGAGTCAGCGGTCGACGCATGATCTTCATGCGCTGAGCCGTCTGATTCTTAAACCTGCATGCGCCAAGTTAACGGTCGACGCATGACCTTCATGCGCTGAGCCGTGTGAACTGAATGAAACTGTGTGCTGACGGTATGGTCGGCTCATGGTTCAAAAATCTGCAAAAACATAAATTTCTACAGCTTTTTGTGCATTACGTCATTGTAAAAATTGAATCATAAGTAGCGTGAATGATTTAAACGAAAGAAGGATATCTCTTAGCAAGTTGTCATCATCAAAAACCAGAGGCACGCTTGTGTTGGTAGATACTTTGCCTTCACAATCACATGGTCAAGGTGACCTTCCTTTTTCATCATGTTCTGCAATGTCTCTAGAACCCAATTCATCTGACATTTGAGAATTCTGATATCCTCTTTCAGCATTTCCTGAGCTTTCAAAAGTCCCTCCATTGTTGCCAATTGTCTCGGATATGTGTTAGGTATCTCTCTCTCTGAACAAGCGGGAGACAAAGAGACGCAAGGCTGAGAAGAGAAAATGCAAAATGCAAATGCAATGCAAAGAGCAAACTGGTTTTACAAAACTTAGAAGATTGACTAGGTCAAAACCCTCATTTCATCAATCGTTGGAAAAAGTTACAACTTTTTTTTTATAAAAAAAATATCAGAGAGCGACTGAGTTTTACAAAACTAGTTGCGACATGATATGCTCATCGTAATATGATGAGATGATGCACATATAACACAAAGGCAAGTATTCACAAATACAATGCATATACAAAGACCTCCTAGGCTCAAGATCAAAGCAAGGAGTTAAAGGTCTAACCATCCCCAAGGATTTGTACTGTGGGTTGATTTGTACCTACCAAACGGGTTCTTAACAAAGTTCCCAGGGTTAACATCCCATCTTTTGGATATTATCAATTTCCCAAATCACTCGGTAATCGATAACATTCTCAAGAGAGTCTCACCCGAGTGTAGTATCGCGTATCAACTACTTCAGAAATACTTCCTTATAGCCATCGCACTACGTCCTAATAAGGCCAAAGTGGGGTAAAATGTAATCTAAAAGTCCACAGTGTCATGGGCTCCTTCGTCGAAAGTAGAATTGTTTTTACGAATACTCGATCAACAATACTAAACTTTAAAGTGGGCCTACACCGAGCGGTGGTTTCTCAAGTTAGCTTGGTCGGGAATCAACTCCCTATAAGCCTTCTTGAATATACCACCATCCTATCATAAGTGCACTCGAGTCCGGGTATAGTACCGTCTCACCACTCAAAGCACCCAATACCCAACATTCAAACAAATATATTGACAAATATACATGTTAAACAAATATTCACAAATATAGCATGCAATTAAACAAAATAGGCTAAACCCTCAAGTTAAGTAAATCATCCCCAGTGAAGTCGCCATTTCTGTTGCGGTGAGAATCGTGATACCAAGCTATTGATTAACTTGAATCTTTAATTCTTTGAATTCACAACCGGACTTTAATTTATCCAAAGGAAAGGTCTAAAGAGAGAAAGAACCTTTTGCGCGATGTAACAACAACGCTAAGAGATTCGGGGATCGGGGGTTGGTTATGTATAGGGTAGGTATTTCACATCCTAAACATCTGTAGTACTCTACAACAACCTTTTGTTGGTTTTCATGCTAAGTTTGCTAAATATTTGCTAAGGATTGGGATTGGGTAAAGTGTGTAGGTAAAAACCTAAGGATAGTTTCTAAGTTTGCTCGCAAAGACGTCGCGTCCTCTGCCTACGTATCCTAACTAGGATAGAATCAGAGCAATCGTAGTTCATCTCACTAGGATTGAAGAACACTTGATTATGATCAAGGTTCATGGGGAAACAAACATAACAATGCTTGTGTAGAGTTTAAGGAAACTCTCTAGATCTACATTGTACACTCAAGAAAGGGGAGTAAGTAATCATTTCCATGATTCTTACATAAAGTTAACCAAACTCTATCCTAAAGTTCTATGTTCTAAGGTCAATTGGTTTTATCCAGACCAAAAGGAGGAAGAAGGGGGAAGGTTGCTCGTCAAGATATCGCATCTTGTGCCTACGTATTCTCATTGTCCAATGAGAAATCAGAGCGGTCGTAGTTCGGGCACGAACTATAGAATAAGGATCTATTGGTTCTTTCCAGACCAAAAGAGGGTGAAGGTTCTATCCAGACCTATGAGTTTAAATCCTATTGGTTCTATCCAGACCAAAAGGGGGAAGGTTCTATCCAGACCTATGATGTTTAAATCCTATTGGTTCCATCCAGACCAAAAGGGGGTGAAGGTTCTATCCAGACCTATGAGTTTAATGAGCTATCTATGACCCAAGGTTCAATAGAGAGACTTTCCTTTGGAAGGGAAAAGATGACGCAACTTGGATGAGAACTAAAGAGTTCCATCACTTGGGGAAAGTAAACTTAACAAAGCATAAACATTCACACATGATGAATATAAGGGATATGGTTACAACCAAGAATGATCAAGCATATTATAATAAGCAAGGATCTAAATCAGGATGAATGGTTACAACCAAAGCAAGCATTTAAGATATTACAATATTAATGATTTCAATCAAGATAGATGGTCACAACCAAAGCAAGTATCAAGATATTACAATATCAAGAAGGGTAAGTTCTTACAAGACTTAAGCATAATGAAGTCACAACCACAAACATATCTTAACAAAGATGGGGATATATCTTAACAAAGATGGCAGGGGATCTTAACAAAGATAAAGATGTATCTTGACAAAGAATGGTTTCTTAGAGCTTACAAGATGCCATATGTAATTACAATTATCAAGCGTAATCAAATAATGTCACAACAAATGTAAGTGAGAAGTTTAAAAACTTCACGGGGAAAACTTTCAAGTTTTAAGAGAAGATCAAACACAAATGCTTACAAGCAAGAGTTTTAGTCAAACTCAAGTACACAAGGATGCTAACAAGCCAAAATCATAACTTTAAAATAAAACTCAAAAGAGAATAAAATTAAAGTTTTGAAATGAATAAATGAGAGATAGGAAGGTGAAAACCCTAAAAATATTCACGGTAGCATGTGAAATGCAAGTAAAAAGTTCACATTTATGAGTTTTAGGTTTACCTCTTGAAGCAAGCTTAAGCAATAAGAAAACCAGAGATATTGAGAACTCTTAGAAGGTCTTCAAATGTTCCTAGGTTGATGAATAGATGCTCCAAACAACCTCCAAGCAAGCTAGTGGACGGAATGCCTTGTAAATGAAGGAAAAACTCTAAAATCCAAAGGTTTCAAAGACCAACTCACTCAAACCTTGTTACATAAGTGTGGAAGTGATTTGGATAGCTTCAATACATCATATTTGATGTGTTTGAAGTGTTTCTTGAGTTGGAAAAAGTTTGGAAATGGTTTTGGAAGGTGTTTTGCAAAAATAGATTTTGAGGGATTTTGGAGACTTAGTGAGATTTTGCAAGAATTTGGTGATTGTGTAAGGGAGAGAGTTCTAGATGGTTTCTAGCATAGAACTGGTGTCTTTGTAATGTAGGAAGTGAGTTCTATTTATAGCCAAAGGCCTTGGATCAAGGTATGGGCAAAAGTGAAGCAAATTGCCAATTTTAACCTTCTATCATGAAAATCTTTGAGTTTTCCAATGCAATCTTCATACTTTTCTTTAAGCCACTCTACTAAGATATTCTCCATTCCCTATATATTGTTTTCATCATGCTTGATAGGATTGGAGGTGACTTGTTGAAGTAAAGTTGATGATTTGACAAAGGTAACCACCTTTTTTCTCTTTCTTCCCTATTCACTTTTGCAACTTGCATTAAATAATGATTTCCTTTGATCTTTGTGCCATTTTCGTGGGAATTTATATTAAAAATGTTCATTATCAATGCAAACATCATAAATGAGGTTTATTCTTTGATTAGCATCGATTTGGAGAGGTTTTGGAATAAAAAAACTCATGCTGACCTAGTTTTGCGAATGTGAGTTTTTGCCAACTTGTGGATCTTGGTTCTCTCTAACCAGGAAGAGTTATGGAACCCACTTGTACTTTTTAAAAATCCTCAATTAGGTACTACAATATTTATTCTTGTGTTAGGAACTCATTCCCTTTGAAACTAGGTCAAAAACCCTTGTGTGGTTAAGGAGTTATGACTTTGCCCTTTTGAAAACCTTAATTTCCCAACTTTTCTATTACTTATCAATTCTTGATCCAATGGTCACAAAACTTCATGGATAGGTGTAATATGTCATCAGGACCATTTTTTATTCCCATCTTGAGGTCAAATTCCTCATGAGTGAAGAGTTGACTTTTCGGTCAACCGAACGATCGATCGGTGGCTACCGAGTCGACTGTTGATGTTCTGGGTATTCTGAGGCCTTGAAACTTCTTGAGTAGACTTTACTAAGACATAGGAACTTCATGGACCATGATCCCACAATTGGAACACCTTTTAAATTAAAAGTCAAACTACAGTTGACTTTTCCTGATCGAAAACCCTAATCGGGTATCCTGAACTGCACTGTTCTCAATTCCTGGGTGACAACCTCAAATTAGATTCATACTTGATCCAATGGAATAAATTTGATGATGTGGAGACTCAATTTAAGGAGAACCAATCCAAAACGTTGACTGATTAACCCTCGAAGCCTCGATTTCGGCTGTACAAAACCCTGATTCTTGTATCTTGACAAAGACAAACTTGAAATAGGTTATGATTAGATAATCAAATGAATATGATCCTAAAATGATGATGAGGATCTAAGGGGTCAAAATTTGGGGTGCAACAACAGGGCTCCCATGTGTTCATGCTCAGTCTGCTATGAAGAGTAGGAGTTTCAAAATTGATACTTACATTCCAGATTATTATAGGGTTTCAAGGTACAAGGCAGTTTATAAGCATGTGATCTACCCTGTTAATGGAGCAAATTGTGGGTTAAGACACCATACCCAGATGTGAAACCACCCAAGTTCAGGAAGATGCCAGGTAGACCTAAAAAGAGAAGGAACTTAGAACAAGGTGAAATTGATGGGTCTGCTCGTAAATTGAGAAGAACAGGTTTTCTGGTGAAGTGTAGTAGGTGTAAGAAAATAGGACATTATAAATCTACTTGTAAGGACACAACAACTCAACAACCTAGCCAACAATCAGCCCAACTCAATCAAACTCCAACTCAGACTCCATCTTAGACTGTTCAACAAACTAGCCAACAATAAGCCCAACTCAATCAAACTCCAACTCATACTCCATCTCAGACTGTTCAACAAACTAGTCAACACACTCCTACTTCAACTCAGACTCCATCTCAGCCTACTCAACAATCTTGCCAAGCATCTCAGCCAAGCAAGACACAAAAGCTGTCTGTAAGGAAGCCAACAAGACCTTTTGTGCCACCTGGTCCTACAACTAGGTTGAGTGCTGCGAAGAATGTTGTTGGCCCAGTAAAAAGGAGGTCTACTCCAATAAAGAAGACCACGCCAAAGAAGAAACTCTAAGTTGTGGAACATGTTTAGTTACCTAGAACAAGTTTATGTATTATACTGTTGTCGTTTTGGAACAAGTCTATTACATTCTACTGTTGTTGTAATGAACAAGTTTATGTGTTATAATTTGAACATGTTGTACTCTACTGCTGTCATGAACAAGTTTATAATTTGAACATGTTGTACTCTACTGCTGTCATGAACAAATTCTACAGTTGTTGTATTTTACTGTTGTCATGAACATGTTATTTTGGAAAGTATTACAGGTTTATGAAATGAACCAAATAGGCTGTTATGTTGTTATACTGCTATATACCAAATAGGCTGTCATGAACATGTTGTATTTTACTGCTGTTATGCTGCTATATACCAAATAGGTTGTCATGAACATGTTGTATTTTACTGTTGTTATGCTGCTATATACCAAATAGGTATTATGAAATATATACCAAAACTGTTATGCTAAAAGCAGTCCAAACTGGATAAAACACATTGTTCAAAATGTTATATGTATGCTGTTTTATGTATAACCAAAACTGTTATATGTATAACAAAAACTGGGTAAAACACTTTAACCTAAAAGCAGAACCTAAAAGTAGTCTAAACTGTTATATGTATGTTGCTGTTATATACCAAATACAATCCAAGCTGTTATATACCAAACATAGAAAACACATTGACAGACCAAAACTGTTATATATCAAACATAAAAACACTTTGACATGATATAATCCAAAACTGTTATATTCATTCATGTTGAACTGCAAAAACTGAAATTAACTAAACTGATACAATCCATATATTAAAATCCAACTATTACATTCATGTTGAAGTCATACAAACTTTAACTAAACATAATACTTCCAAACAAACCGTAATAACCTAACTACCCCTAACAACTAATACAATGATAATCATCACAAACATCAAATTCAAAATCTTTTTCCACTTCATGATATTCTTCATTTCACTTTCAAGTTTCATTAGCTTTTTCCCTAATTCTTCATTCTCCATTGTCGCCTTTTCAATGTCCTTTTTTACTTCAACAAGTCCCTTAGTTACCACACCCAGCCTATGCATCCAAAATTTCTCCTTCTCATCACCCATCTCCTCATAAAACCAATCAAAGAAGCCACAACCAGCTTGCATACCTCCCTGTAAGATTCATTGTTTAGAGGATGATGAATAATAAACAGAAACATCAAAAAACAGAAACAGAAACATAATTTACACAAAACCATAACTTCAACAGAGAACAAAACCAGCTTGCATACCTTATAATTTGGACAACCCCAAAAAAGTTTTCCCATATTATTCACAGTAGTTGCTTTTTGAAGAACAACCATGTCTCCACAATGGCACATGGGCTTCCATCGTGACCGACTACAAACATCTGAATCCCGACTTTTCGTTTTTGACATGGAAGAGGAACATCCAGATTTCATGCTTGCCCTAGATTAATTTACGGATTCGTGATTGGGATTGGGATTTGGGATTTCAACAGAAGGAGGAGAGAGAACGCAGACACATCATGAACAAGATTGCCATCTCAGCTGCCAGCTATACAAAACAAACGGACGTTTGGGGGCAACTGACGATGTGGACTAAAATGACACCATTTTAAAAGTTAAGGGACCAACTTGACACTTTTTAAAGATAAGGGACCAAAGTGGACCCCGAGTTAAAGTTAAAGGACCAAAAAGGTTATTTTGCCAAATATTTTTGGTATTTTCATCCTTATAAAAGTAATTAAAACAATTTTTTTTTACATCTTTCTATGCTAAAATAAAGTAATTAAAATATATATTTTTTAGTCTTTTTAATATTACAAAATTAACTAATAAACTAAAAAAAATAAGGAAATCTTTTTGGTCTTTTCTAACATTATATAAATAACAAAAAATAAACTTAATTAATAGAAGTGACTAAGAATAATGATAACCGATATCCAAAAATCAATTAAATTTGCTTCTTTCTATTTTTCTTTTTAAGAGAAAAAGTCATATAGTATTGATTAGAAAAAAATAATGAAAGAGAATCTATTAATTATAATTAAGAGGTAATTGTGATTAAAAAAATTAACTATTCATTAATATTTGATGTGTGACAATATATGATATATAGTATTAGAATGTGATATATGTAATATATATATAAATATATGATACATGGTGACACCTAACATAAATTATAGACAACCAAAAATAACTCACGTACTTAAATTATAAAACTAAAGAAGCTACTTCAATCAATATATGTAAAACAAACACCACATGACACTATAAGTGATATTACCAAGACACACATGAAATTGACATAGATACAAAACAACATCAGCTGTTTAAAATAAATGGTGAGTTTTCAATTTTATCTTCCTCAAATGACATTTTCCCTCGCGTCGCTGCCCTCCCTGTCTCTTTCTCTCGATGCCACGTCGTGGTTTGTGATTTGCCGTTTGGATGTGAGGAAAATGAGGTATGAGTGTTGTTTTTTTTGTTGTGATTGCTTGTTTTTTCTAATCCATATATATAGGATTAGAAAATAGACAAGAATGATAATAACAATTAACACAATGTTTTTGCTTTTTATAATAAGATAAAAATAAAATGAATTAAAAATCATATTTGGGTTTTTTATGACAAAACACGAATAAAATAAATTAAAAATCATGTTTTTGTATTTTTATGATAAGACAAGAATAAAAAGAATTAAAAATTATGTTTTTTGTGTTTTTTATAATAAGATAAGAATAAAAAGAATTAAAAATCATACTTTTGTGTTTTTTTTATGATAAGACAAGAATAAAAAAAATTAAAAATTATGTTTTTATATTTTTTAAAAAGAAAACATTAATAAATAAATTAAAAATAAAATTAATTAATAAAAATAAAAATTTACATTAAATATCTACTTAAATCTAAATAAATTAAATAATTATTTAAATAAGAATGATTAAAAAACCTAATAAAAAGTCGGGTAGAAAAGTGTTAGAAAAAAATAAAATGAACACACCAAAATAATCAGCGCGAAATAAGCATATTAGAAAAATACAACGTTTGGTCAGATTTTGAAATAAATTTAGACGGATTTATTTGTAAATCAAACAAATTTATTCTAAATGACATTTGAGACACTATCCAAGATGAATTGCATGCAATGCTATGCAGATGATGCAAAACAAAATCTTAGGGTTAAAAATTAAGGTACGACATTTTCCTTCACTGATAAGTTGATTATGTTATTTCTGAATTCGAATTGGACGTACCATTCGTATTACCAACACTTAGGTTAATTTTTTCTTCCTGTGTCTCTATTCTGATCTTAGGATTTTTCTTCTTCTCATCATGGATTTTCTACTTACTCTTATTTTTATACAACCCAAGCAAGTTATGTTGATGTCATGAATTAGCAATATTGAACCAATAACCTTTTTTCTTGATGATGATAACAAGTTATGCTATCATGTTGTGCAAGGTAGAGAAATCATTATTTGTTATCATAAAATATTTGATATAAATTATGCTTTAGTTAATTTCGATTAAAGCCATTACAATATTTGATCTAGATTATGCTTTACTTTGGTATAAATTTTTTGTTCAATGATTTATTCTTTTAGGTTGGAACTTAGATCATCAAAAATGAAAAAGATAATTTCCACTAGAAGACCATAATTAATCAATCTTATTAGAATTTTCCCAGAAGTAAGTTGAATCCTTCAGAATATCTATGGTATCTCCATTCTGTCTCTCTTTTTTAGTGACTTGTCTTTGACATGTTTCCGTTTTTGATAATCACTTAAAAGGTGGAGTTGCAATCATTGAAACACATATTTATGTGTTGGAAATTCACCTCACACCCTATGAAGAATTCCCTTCAATCTTGATCTCAAGATTGATGAACAAACTCACAATATGATAATGATGGTAATAACAAGTAATTATCAAGAACAACAAAAGAGAAGAAGAATAACAAACAAGAAAGAGAAGAATGAGAGAATAAGTATTTGGAGAGAATGTGTTACCCACAACTGTGGGATTTCTTATTGAACTTTCACTTGCTAACTACAACTGTGAAATCTGTTCTGTTGTGATGTAGAATACAAAACAAGGCACCCTATTTATAGTTTTAGGTTTACACTAGCCCAAAACATAAAAGGCCCAAAATATTCTAAATCAAATCTAATCATATGATATCAAATCTAATCATATGATATCAAATCTAATCATATGATATCTAATCATATCATATCAAATTAATCATATGATATCAAATCTAATCATATGATATCAAATCTAATCATATCAAATCACAATGAATTATATTTAACACACCACCTAATTCATTGTGTCTAAACTGTCTACATTCATCATGGCCCTTAGTCTTCTGAAGGCTTCGACCTGCACTCCCTTCGTCATGATATCTGCAATCTGATTCTCAGTTCTGCAGTGTTCCAACTTCATCTTCCCTTCTGCTACCCGCTCTCGGAGATAATGGAACCTCATTTCGATGTGCTTGCTTCGACCATGAGCTATTGGATTCTTTGTCAAGTTGATAGCTGACATGCTGTCTATCTTCATGGTAATTGCTCCATGGTTCTTCCCTGTGATTTCTTCGACCAAGTTCACCATCCAAGTTGCTTGACATGCACAAAGGGAAGCAGCTATATATTTTGCTTCGCATGATGATAATGCCACCACTGGTTCCTTTCTCGAATTCCAAGCAACTGGTGCACCACCTAACATAAACACATCCAGCTGTGGATTTTCGATCCTCAACATCACTACACCAACTGGAGTCTGTGTATCCCACTAACTTGCATTCTTTTCCTTCATCAGCTGCTGGAAACAAAATGCCATAGTCGAGAGTTCCTTTCAGATACCTCAGTATCCTCTTCGCCGCTGCTAGGTGTGATACCTTTGGTTTCTACATGAATCTACTTATCATACCAACACTGTATGCTAAGTCAGGCCTTGTGTGGCAAAGGTATCTAAGTGACCCAATAATTCTTCTGTATTGGGTTGGGTCGACATCATCTTTATCTGAATCCTTCGACAGTTGCAATCTGGGCTCAGCTGGAGTCGAAGTTTGGTTGCAATCTTGCATCTCAAATCTCTTGAGTATCTCGCCTGCATATCTTATTTGGTGCATCATCAAACCTCTACTTGTCTTGTAGAATTCGATGCCAAGGAAATATGAGAGATTTCCCAAGTCTGACATTTCAAACTCCTTACTCAGGCCATGTTTGAAATCTTCGATCTCCTTCTTGGAACTCCCTGTTATCAACAAATCATCAACATAGAGACATAGTATAAGCAATTCGCCATTGCTTCTTCTTACATATACTCCATGCTCAGTTGTACACTTCACAAATTCCTTCTCCCTTAAGAAGCTGTCAATTTTCTTATTCCAAGCTCTTGGAGCTTGCTTAAGTCCATACAGGGCTTTATGAAGCCTGTACACCTTTCTTTCTTCGCCTTGTTTCACAAACCCAGCTGGTTGTGCAACATAAACTTCTTCTTCTAAGGGGCCATTAAGGAATGCACACTTCACGTCCATCTGACATGTGTGCCAGTTGTTCATATTTGCTAGACCAACAACCAACCTGATTGTTTCGATTCTAGCAACAGGTGCGAATACTTCATCGAAGTCGATTCCTTCCTTCTGAAGAAATCCTTTCGCCACAAGTCTCACTTTGTGTCGAGTTACTTCTCCTTTAGGATTTACCTTCACCTTGTAAACCCACCTCACATCAATTGCCTTCTTGCCTTGCGGCAATTCGACAAGTGACCAGGTATCATTGACTTTGATGGACTCTAACTCTTCAATCATTGCTTTCACCCACTTCGAATCTTTCAATGCCTCAGTTACATTGACTGGTTCGACATCTGCGTAGAAAGCATAACGTACCAGCTCACCCTCTTCATCGACTACATCATCTGATGTGATTACACATTCTTGCAACCTTGCAGGCATGTGTCTAGTTCGTCGAGGTCTGCTTGAACCTGCTTCATCTGCAACTGGTTCCTGTCGAACTTCTATTTCGACTTCAGTGGCTGCAGTTGCTAAACACTTGTGCTCCATCACATTGAGTCCAATCTTGAAGGTCCTATTCTGAGACATTGGAGCCTTCAAGATTAGTCTACCACCTGCGTCGAGGACTCTCATCATCTTGTCTTCGACAACTACCTTGTAGTTCTTTTCGACAAGCTGCCCTATACTGAGCAAATTACTCTTCATGCCTGGTATGTACAACACATTGGAAATTGTTGACCTTTTGCCATCTTTCCTCATAATCAGAACATCACCAACACCTTCAGCTGCTAGAGTGTTGTCATTTGCAAACTTCACCGTATTCTTCGACGAGGGCTTCATGTTGACAAACCAATCTTTCCTTCCAGTCATGTGTGATGAGCATCCTGAGTCCAAGTACCACTGATCTTGGAATCTTTCTTCATCGTTTGTTGTGACCATTAGCAACGTTTCTTCTTCTTCATGTTTCGTCAGCTTTGCATCAGTCTCTTGATTTCTCTTCTTTTCTGGACAATCACTAACATAATGACCATACTTCTGGCAATTGAAACATTGAATGTGACTTTTGTCTGTCTTTCGATCACCACCTCTTCCTTTACCTGCAGCACCACCTCTTTGGTTGCCTTGGTTCCAAGGTTTCTTTTGATTCGACTGGTTTCCTCCTTTGTTGCCATTCCAGCTACCTTTGCCTTTTCTCTCCTTTTCCGTCTGTGCCTGCAAAGCCATATCTTTCGACTTTCCTGCAGCTCTCTTAGCCATCCTCTGTTCATGAGACTCAAGAGTCCCTTGAAGCTCTTCCTTCGTCAACACTGACAGATCTTTCGACTCTTCTATGGCAACTACCACGTGGTCGAATTTTGGAGCCAACGATCTCAAAATCTTTGAGACAACTGCTTTCGTCGTCAGCGTTTCTCCACATACTTTGATTTGATTCACCAACCTTGTAACTCTGGTGAAGAAATCTGTAATGCTTTCGTTGTCTTCCATCTGAAGCAACTCATAGGTTCTCTTGTGAGTTTGTAACCTCACCTCTTTCACCTTCTCTGCGCCTCCAAACGACTTTTCAAGAATCTCCCATGCTTCTTTTGCTGAATCAACATCACTAACCTTTTCAAAGTTATCAGGATCGACACACTGATGAATGATAAAGAGTGCTTTATAATCCTTCTTCTTTAATTCTTTGTGCGCAGTCTTTTCCGCCTCCGTTGCGTTCTCCCTAAGCGATGTTACTCCATCTTTCACAAGATCCCAAAGATCTTGATAACAGAAGATCACCTTAATCTGCTTGCACCAATTCTCATAATTGTCTTTCTTGAGAATTGGCAGGGTCGCCGGAAAGTTACCGTTCGGATAATTCATCGCCATCACTATCTTCCTTCCTTGAATCTTTTAACCAGAGCTCTAGATACCAGATGTTGGAAATTCACCTCACACCATATGAAGAATTCCCTTCAATCTTGATCTCAAGATTGATGAACAAACCCACAATATGATAATGATGGTAATAACAAGTAATTATCAAGAACAACAAAAGAGAAGAAGAATAACAAACAAGAAAGAGAAGAATGAGAGAAGAAGTATTTGGAGAGAATGTGTTATCCACAACTGTGGGATTTCTTATTGAACTTTCACTTGCTAATTGCAACTGTGAAATCTGTTCTGTTGTGATGTAGAATACAAAGCAAGACACCCTATTTATAGTTTTAGGTTTATACTAGCCCAAAACATAAAAGACCCAAAATATTCTAAATCAAATCTAATCCTATGATATCAAATCTAATCATATGATATCTAATCATATCATATCAAATTAATCATATGATATCAAATCTAATCATATCAAATTACAATGAATTATATTTAACATTATGTTTGTCTGTATAATTTTTGTGAAGTCATTTTGGATTTGTGTGCTCCGCATGATAGTTTCGGTGACTTATGAGGTTGAATTCTTAATCTCAGGTTAGAAGGACAATTTCTTCAATTAGATATACTGAACAATTTCCTAGACTTTCAACTGGATTTAAAGTATTTGGAAAACGGGATGCAGACATGTTTGGTTTCCAGATTTGTAATGACTACAATTTTGTTGTTGTTGTTTATCAAGATCATAGGGTTTGTTGTGAAATATTGATTTTTTGGATGCTGGAAATCTAACCTCACATTGTGTCTTCTTAAATCAAATTTTAACAGAAACTTTTCAAGTTCTCATTTGTTCACTGGCATAGAGGTACACTTTCTAACACTCCCAACCTTTTCATTCTGCTTCTGCTTTTGTTATTAATTTTTAAATCGTCACATTTGCTAATTATGCAAAAGTTGTGATTTGAGATTAAGTAACCTTTTTAGCTGAGATATATATTTGTTTTTAGTTGTTTATTTTACTTATTAATTAATTTTATTTATTTTTAATTTAAATAAAAATTAATAATTTATTTTATCAAATTAAGTAATACTGAATAGTTGTGTAAATAGTTAATTTTTAATCTCACGGATCACTATCAGTCAAATATTTATGGTATTTTAATCAACAATTACATTTATTTGATAGATAAAACCTTTATTTTTGAATATCAAAATTTTATTTATTTTTCTCCATTAGATATGTCGTATTTTTTTTCTTTTCAAATATTTATTTAATGCAATTGATTTTATATGATCATTGATCATTTAACAATTAAGTAATTTATTTTAAATTTACATCTGTATTCAAATAATTTAATATCGTATCAGCTCTATTTTTCTTTATCTATAGGTTCTTATTATGAATCATTAACAATATTTGTCAAATATACATTATATTTTGTGTAAGACAATTTACAATTCTTACATTTAGATATTCTAACTATAAATTTTCAATCTAACATTTCATTTAAAAATATATTTTAACAAATATATCTTAAAATATTATACTAATTTGAATGAAAAATTATAGTTGTTATTAACATCTGAATGAAAAATAACGTGATAGGTTTAGAAATATTAAATGATCAAAATGATTTATTTTAATGTTATAGGAACATAATAACTCTTAAATATAGAACGAACAAGAATATTAAATCCTTTTCTATCAACAGTTTAGTTGGTAGAATTTCAATTGTAAATAATTAAAGGGTTCTAAGTTAGAATCCACTTCCTAGCAATATATTCACCCAACAATTTTGTAAACTATTGTACATTTTAAAATTCTCTCCTATATCTAATTTAATCTAAATAATAGGAAAATATCATTTAATTTAATCATATTAATTTTTTTAAACTTTTTTTAAAAGTTACTTTTACAACGTTGAATATTTTTATTAAAAAAATTATAGTTAAAAAAACTATTTTCATATACAAGTTAGCTCTAACTTCACAATAATTTCTAAAATATCTAACAACATTTAATCGTTAGGAATTATCACTTATTATTAACGAGTATACGCTGAAATCTAATTCATATGCATTAATATTTTTTACATTTTGATCACTTAATTAATAGATTAAAATTTTATATTTGTAATTTAGAAGTGGGTGGGGATAGCAAAGCCCAGAGAATGTATATTTGGGCCAAGAAGAAAAAAGAAGCAGAGGATCCATAACTTTCAAATCTTATACGAAGAACACTCTCTCTCCGGCAATACCAACGGCAATGGCTTCTGTAGCAACAACCAGCACTTCACTCTTCACCCCTTTGGTTTCCCTTCGCCGCAATTCCAAATTCTCGCTATTCTTCTCAACGCACCACGTTACAAACTCCAAACCCCACGTCTTTGTCCTCTCTTGTTTTCCTCCGAAGACAATTCCGGTGACCGAGCAACAAGTTTTGCAAGCAATTGCCGATACATCAGACCAAAAGAGACTCCCGTGTGTCAGAACATACGAAAATGATTTGTCTCAACTAACTCTCGTCGGTGCTGTTGATTCCCGGCAGGCTATTACGGCAGGTGCGGCTGATGGCGGTGATGTCGCCGCGGAACATATTGACGCTGGTATGGATGCTATGGTTGTTGAAACCGTTTTTCCTGCTTCTTCCAGTGACAACGGCACCATTTCTACTCGGCTGGTACATTCTTTGTCCAATTTGGTTATTTGAATTTGTCAAATTGAAAGTTAAACTCTATGATTTTGGGTTCTTTGACGGATGCTTGATTTCCTTGAATTGTATGCCGTTTCAAAATGTGACTATATGTTATGTTGCTTTGTGTTATATATTGAAATGTTGAGGAAATAGCGATGAAAATAGGCTGAATTAAGTTAGGGTATGTTTGGATTGGTTGTATCTGAAGGAATGTAATGGAGCGGAATGGTAAGTAATCAGATTCTATAGTGCGGAATGGAACGTGATGGGTGTATGTAACGAACAGAATGAGCTAATTAGTTATGTTTCATTCTATCAAATTAACAAAAATACCTAAACAATGGAATGGGATATCTGATTCATTCTGCTTCGTTTCATTCAACTCCATTCCATTAGGTTTCATTTCGCCCCGCTCTGTTCTAGTCCATCAATTCAAACATGACATTACCTGTCATAAGCTTTTTTTAGGCTTAGATGAATTTAAAGTGATGTGTTTTGGCAGTTCTTACCTGCTAGGAAAGTTAAAGAAAAGGCTGCTAAGCTCAAAAAGTCTCTCTCAGAAGATATATTTTCCAATACCACATCTAAGAATGTCTTGACTATGACATTTAGGCAAGTGGTCTTGGAGCAGATTTGGACCTTTGATCTTACTGTCTTTCAACCAGGAGAAGAACGAAAAATGGAGGATCTTGAAAACCCGAGAGAGGTTTGGTACCTTCTGTTTGTTAAATTATTTTTTTTAAGTTTTATATCTCAATTACTTTTGGAAATGGTAATGTCATATTATAATGTCTGTCCTGCAGGTGTCCCTGATACTGATATGTTCGGTTCTTTTTATGCGTTTCATATGAGCAGGTTCCTGCATCTTTCACTCTCAGTTCACCCAATGAATATCTTATCTCCGTGCTTGCAGAAGTTGTTTGCATCTCTGCTCTCCAAAGCACTCAGAAACAATTTCTTGATAAATCACAGGGTGGCAGTAGAAATGGTTTCTTTCACTGGTTTCAAAAGCCTGAAAGGATACAATCAAAGGATTCTGTGGTCATGTTGCACAAATTATTTGAAGACGAGATAGTTGAAAATGCAAGAAGTCTATTGGATAAATATCACATGATGAAGGATGAATTCAAGCCTGTGAAAATAAAATCAGGGCGCTTCTGGTGGAAACCATCCTACTATGAAAAATTAGAGAAAATTGGCGGTTCTGATTTCAGTGCCTGGACAAGTGAGTATGTACCTGCATATCGGTTAGATATTGACCCCAAAGTAATGGGAGATGCAAAATTTCAGGGCTGGAAGATGTCTGCAGAGAATAGGTTGGAAGTTCTTTTGACCCACTCTCAAATGGTACTTTACATTTTCCTTTTGCACTGGCCTTTATATTTTTAGTGATAATTTTATATTTTCCTGGCATGCAAATGGGCACTAACATGTCTGTTTGTCCACTTTTTTCAATAGAATAATGAAAGTTTCACAACTTTATGTGATTATTTAAAAAAAAAAGAGTAATTGGTTGGGTAAAGAAAGACAATTATAAATAAAGGGTAAAATTGGTAGAAAATGGCCACACCAAAACTTGATATCCTGAATATATAGGTATAGATTATTAGTAGTTGTGGCTCAACTTTTTTCGTCCCCAGTTTTTATTATAAAAGAGAACGAAAAGAATATTCAAGACCTTTAACTTTGGTCAAATATTAATGTTTACGAGTTGTGAGGGGTCTCCCATCTTTCTCACTTCAAGTTGCTAGTTTGCCAAATGATAGTTTGCCTTTGAAGCAAAGGTAACATACTTATACAAGAACTGAACTAATGACGGGGAGACACAGCAATAACCTTTCTTGATAATTTATGATTTACTTTGTCGAAAGGAGCAAAAAAGAAAAAGAAACATGGACAATTAATTGAACCTTATTCAGTCTTAAAATTTTTCTAATAATAATTTGAAATATGAAATAAATTTTGAAAGTCTCAAAAAACTTTCTAAATTGATCAGATTCTTAAATTAGTGAGTGTTTGATAAACATTAGAAGAAGGCAAAACAATATGTTTTATTCCGTGTTTGATGAATAATACAAGTAGAATAAATTGGATATAACGCAGAAAAAGTGGTACATTTTGGTTTCATACCTCAAAGAGAACTTAACAGAATATGTCTTTCTGTCCCATTTGGTCTGCATGCAAGCACTACCTTAATCCAAACTTCTATGTTTTGTTTGGTAAGTTTGAATATGGTGCCCCTAGTTCAATACTTTATTATTGCACTGTTTATTAGATTTTACTTATTGCCTATACTCTATGCTATAGAAGGCTGTACTGCATAGTTCTTAGCATCACCTAAAGTTATGTCACAACTATGCTATCAATATCTTGTATACAATACATACAATAGACATACATTCTCTTACATATTTAACGAAATCGCAGGTTGGCTTGGCAGAAACGTTAGATATGTACTATGTGGATCCCTATTCGTTATCGGATAAGGAATTATCCTGCGGAGTGGTGGCTAAGTATGCCAATGTGTCCAACAGAAAGGTAATCAAGTGTCTGTTGTTTGTTCTTGAAACTTTCTAAATGTAACTTTCAAAAGACTTGTTTTTACGAGATATGATAAAATCCAAGGGACTTGTGGTGTGGCTGCAAAGTTTCAAAGCCTGATAAAAACGTAATCACGTGTCCCTTGTTGATTATTTAAGTGTTTCAAATTTCAACTCTCTTAAGTGGAGAGGAAGATCAAACTCCGGGCCCAACTGTCTTCTGTGTCAAAAACTAGTGTTCAAGTTTATGAAAGCATTGATTAATTCTCTCTCATGAATGGTAAATGTGTAAAACAATATCAATCGTTAAGGCATTTAATACCACAGCCAACTTTATTAAATCCTGTGTTTTATTCATAGGGGTCTTATATTTATGGACGGAGGAGGTAGTACAAACTTTTATTTTGTGCCTCAAAAAAGGAGGGAAAACTAAATTTCCAATTTTACAAGAGAACAGTGTAGAAGTAGAAATTCACCTAGCTTCTGTTGCTGAAGGAAAGTATAGTTTTCGTAAATTTATTCTCATAAAAATAAGGAATCCTAGACAATTCTCATTAAAATTAATGGAAGTTATATTTTTTGCTCATGGGTTGGGTTTTGTTTATATGACTCTGTTGGGATGGCGTATCTTGCATTCTTGTCATATAGCTGATTGTCATATTTGTTTGTAGGGGGGTTCTTTATCAAAAATATTGTCAGCCATTCTTGCAAGTGGCATGTTTCTTGTAGCAATCAGTGCTTTGGGTCAATTTCGTTTACCTCGTTTAAGCAAGGAAAGGAAACATCCTGTAGAACAGATGTCTCTACCAACATCTGAAGTCAACGTTATGCATGACTTTTTGGATACAACAAAGGTTTGCTGTCTATCCTTTTTTTCTTACTAATTATATTAGTATATGCAAAATCTGCATGCTATTTAGGAATAGGTAAATACAATGTACCTTATATGTCTCATTCTTTCTTTTATGCATTGTTACTCTCTTGGAACTTACATATGGTCTGTACAAAGGTTATATCTCATGTTAAGGAGGCTTTGCTCCCACATTCCGCGTGGCAATCAATTACACTGTCTGTTATCTTTTTACACTTAAGTGTCTTCTACTTTTGTCTATAAAGTTCTTTCTTTCGTCTCTTACATGGATAGGTGGAAGAGTTTTGTGTGTCAACTGTAGCTAAGGTGAAGGATGCTTATGGCTGGTCAGATGAAATTAAGGTAGAAGATGGTATCAGTGCTTGGATTGGAGAATTGCCGGCTTACTTGCAAGGTGAAAGCGTTGATTCACTTTCTACGTCTTCAGAGGCTATAGATGCTGATGCAAAAGCGTCCATGCAGGATATTGCTAGTTACCAGGTACTCCATATTTTTAGAACACTGTATCTAACACACTATTACATCTTTTGTTTCCGTGTCTCTTCGTTACATTAAAGCATGACTAATCATTAGAATTTTAAATTCAGGAGTTATTAGAGTCTCCTGTTCATGGAGGAAAATTTGTTCTGTTTGCTTTGTATTATTCAACTAATGCTTGCTTTCCCTTGCAATTATTTGAAATTCAGGTGGTTTTCACTAGTGAGGGGAAGATAGTTGGTTTTCAACCCTTGAGTCGGGTGGCGGTTAATCAGTGGGCTGATAATCCCCTGGCAAGGGAGCTGTATGGGGGGAAAAAGCTTTCCCCAGGTAAATTTTAATTGCTTTCGATTTTCAATGCTTAATGTTTTAGCATAAACTGCTATTAAAGCTGATAAATGTTCTCTTGGATTTTATCAAGCAGGCATCTTTGAACCAGGTCTCAGGATTCCCCTTCCAAAAAAAGTAACTGTTGTAGAGTTGCTCATGTCAGTTAAACCAAATGCTTATTTTGCATTGGCTAGGCCATATCAGTGATCCTTTTTCTTGGTAAGTATATTCAACAAGACTAGAAGTTATGCCTTAGTAAAACTGGATTACAAATTGAAGATGAACCGAGTCTGGGAATATGGCAAGAGTTAAAAGATTAGAGTTGTCAATGCGGGTTTGATTTTTTGCAGGAAATGGCAGCTTTGTGTAGTTTTTTAGTCTCATTTGTTTGAACCACTGATGTTGTGAAAGTGAGCTGTGTAAGGGTTAGCAAAATTGACACTGTATTTGGGGTTTTTCCCATAATATTGATTTCACTATGAACTTTTGTAAATAGAAAAGTACAAATAGATGGCATCAATGGAAAATCAAAAAAGCATTTGTATTGATAACTAGAAAGTAAGATTTTCAGTCACTGCCAAACATTCCCTTAAACTCCTCAAATTCGGTTATTGCCAGCTGCGTGTAATCTCCCATGTGTTATTTTGAATCTCATGAGTATAGGAAATTACTTTGTTCGGACCAGTATTGCTACAAAAGTTAACCAGTATTGCATGTTGGGGTTGGGGTTGGTAACAGAGTGAATGGTAGTAGAGACTAATGATTTGAATGAGAATTTGGTGATTAAGAAAGATTTGGCTGATGATAGAAGAGAGCAATCTGGTCCTGATCCTGTCGTTATAGAAAAATAGTGGTAAGAATTCAATGAGAGATCCGTTTGATGGTTTGCATTTGAAGAAGAATAATAATCTTTGGGGTGATGAAGATAATCTTATTGAGTCACATCAGGAAGAATTTACTTTGGACAGTAAAAAGGGTAGGGGAAGACATAAATTTACTCAACCTAAAATAAAAATCAACACCTTGAGTCATGTCAGATAAACACAATTGAATGAAAGTCAATTATTGAAATGTTCAAGGAGTAGGAAATTTGATATTAGGTTGGCTATTAAAAATATTTATGATCAACAAAAGTCTAATTTGCTTTTGATTGTTGAATCAATGATTCCTTATACTCATTTTCTTGAAGTGTTTTAAACAAACCAGACTTAAGATATTTACAATAAATTTTAGATAGAATCATGATTTATACATATAAATTTTTTGTACAATATATATGAATCCTTTTATCTTGAGTTTGTGTGAACATGTAACTTTTCCTATAGCAATGGATCACATTAAGTTCTTCGTTGCAACTATATATGCAAGTAACTCCCATGTGATTCAAAAAAAAAATTATAGAATAAATTTACCAATCTTCAACAGGCTAATCCTGACCCTTAGTGTATGATAGACGATTTCAATGCAGTTATTGGTTTTTATGAGAAACTTAGTATATTTCCTAAGGAAAAAAAAACCTTTTACTAATGAATTTTTTAGTTGCACAAATCAAAATAAGCTTATGCGTCTTGACACTAGTGATAGTTATTACACGTAGACCAATAAGAGAAAAGGTGGTGCATACTATTCTATTAGGTTTGCCAGAGTTATTTGTAATGAGAATTGGTTAGATGATTAAAATAGAATCAATTGTTCCATTTTTATTAAGAATAACTCAGATCATTATTCTATTCTTTTTCATTGTGACAAAGGTTTGATTCAACTAGGCAATTCAAAATTTTGAAGGTTTGGACTTTTGATGATACTTGCCGATAATTGATTATTGATAATTGAAATACTAGTGTGATTGGTTGCCATATGCTTATTTTATCTGCTAAGTTAAGATATCTTAAACACATTTTTAACAAAGAGACATTTGACAATATTCATCTTAAAGTCACTCAAGCTATTGATGAAGTTGACATAGTATAAAATTTGATTAATGAATGATGATATTGAATTGGAAGAAAAAAATGTTCAACTTTTATTTGATAAGACATTGCATATGCATACCAGTTTTGGAGAGACAATTTAAAGAATAAGTGGTTTAAGGATGAAGATAAGAATACAAAGTTTTTCAAAATTCAATTAAGCTGGATATTCTAGTAACAAATCACTAGAAAGAGGCATGACGATATTTTATTGGAGGACGACATTGAATTAGATAATCATGCTATTAACTTCTAATAAAATTGTTTAATTCAGAAAACAATTGTAATTATACTCATATGGGGGAGAGAACCATCGTACATCTTATAACTCACGTGCATAATGAATATCTCACTAGAATGACTCAGCGGGAGGAAACTAATAATGCAATGCACAATATGGATGATAATTTTGCTCCATGTTCGGATGGCATTAGGGGATATTTTTTTCAAGCCTATTGGGATATAATAGGGACAAATATGATCAATTCAGTGAATCAAATTATTGAACTTGGATTCTTCCTAACCTCAGTTTTATCAATGTAACTTTGATACCAAAACAACATGAGACTGATTCTATTGAACAGTATATACTTCTTGCACTTGTAAATTTTCAACTCAAAATCATCACTAAGATTATTGTGGACAGGTTGGTCAAAAATTGTTTCAGAACACCAAAAATGCTTCATTAGGGACATGCATATTTATGAGTGCATTGAGATTACTTCCAAAACCATTAATTTGTTGGATAGAAAATTCTCTAGAGGTAGTATGACTTTGAAGATAGATAATAGAAAAATCTTTGGTACTTTAGACTTGCAATATCTTATTAAAGCTCTTGTTGAATATGACTTTTATCAAAAGTTTTGTGATTGAAATCTTACCATTCCTCACTTAGTAAAATTGTCAATCATGATGGGAACGCTACGGTTTTTTTTCTTACTCTAGAGGAGTGAAACAGGGAGATCCTCTATCTCCGTTGCATATAAGTTGGTGGGTCATGGTAAATTGACATGCATATAAGTTGGTAAGACAATCATTCTTAACCACACTTTTATTACATGTGGCCTTATGATATTCTACAAAGCTGCTAGAAAAAATGCTCAAGTCATTAACCATTTTCTTCATGAATATGAGTAGAATTCTGGTCAACACATCGGTCCAACTAAGTGTAAGCTTTATAGTGGAGGTACTTATGGATTTAAGATAAGGCACATTACATATATTACATATATGCTTCAATTCATTGTGAAACATACCATTTAACTATCTTGGAGTTCTATATTTAAAGGAAAGCCTAGAACTCATCATTTTTAGAACATAGCAGATAGAGTATTGGCCAAGCTACATGGAAGGACCTTCTTCTTTCTATGATGGGAATAAATCTATTGGTTTATTCAGTCGTACAAGGAATACTTATGTATAGTTTTAGGGTTTATGAATAACCAATCAATCTCCTTAATAAATTGGATTCTTGCATCAAAAGTTATGTGTGGACAGGTAACATAGTAAGTAGAAAGCCGATTACTATATCTTGAAAAGTTATTTGCTCACCTTTGTCAGAATAACGTATTGATATGAGAGATATTATGATAATAAATAAAGCTGGATGTTTATCTACTGGCTGGAAATCATTGATTACCAATAATCAATGATCTTCAATGCTTATTAATAGATATTTCAAGCATAAAAAATCAATCATACATCATATTTCTTCTTTAACATGGTTTGACATTAAACATTAATTTTTCTCTCTAGAGGAATATAGTAGATGGTGGGTTGGTAATGGAAAGGACATTGATTTATGGACTGATAATTGATTGAGATACAAAATTAAAAATTTACACCTAGTATTGTCGGTGAATATTTAATTTATTCAAACTAATAAGGTAATTCAATTATCTAAGACATAAATTGGAACATTTTTCACGGCTTATCCATTTTTCCTCTTCAAATTGTTGAAGACATTTTGAAGATTAACTTGTCATTTGATAATATTACTATTGATGAACTCATTTGGACAAAATATGTAAATGATGATCTATCTTTTAAAGATTCCTACAACTGTATCAGGAGGGATCACATTGAGCCTTATTGGATAAAGTTCATTTGACATCCCTACATAATTCTTGTCAAGTCATTAGTGACTTGGAAGATAATGCATAATGTTATTACAACAGAAGACAACTTGATTCAAAGGGGAATGCATATAGTTTCTAGGTGTTCTCTTTGCAATCATGATGTGGAAACTGCACACCATTTATTTCTTAGATGTAGGTGCACCTTTCTTTTTTCGAATTGGATAGTGCAATTATTTAACATTAACGTTGACATAGCTAGTTATGAAAGCTAATTCAAACTTGTTGGTAGAAGCTAGGGCTCTCAAAATCTGATCATGACTCATCATAATAATTATTTTGAAAACTTGACACAAGAAACGATATCAGGTTTCAAAATGACAAAATTGACTTTGATAAAGACATTCTTCATGTTCAATTAATCTATATGACATCTACTTTTTTCAAAGGACACGTGTATTCTTCAATTTATGAACTTACAATTATTAAATGTTTTGACATCAAATATCGACCTCCTTCCACACTTAGAATCATACAAGTTAATTGGTGTTTTCCTAATCATAATTGAATTAAGTGTAATACGAATGAAGCTTTAAGAGGAAATCTTAGAATATCAACTTGTGATGACATATTTAGAGATAATTTAAGAACATTCTTGAGAGATTTCTCATATAAAATTGGAGTTTGAACATTTTTCAAGTTGAATTGCATGGAATCATTCTTTATATCGAATATGCTAACATAAGAAATTGGAGAAATCTTTGGCTTGAATCTGACTTAATGTTCATACGTGCATTTTATAATGTGAATATTGTCCTTTGACATCTTTAAAAGAAAACTTTACACGCTATACATTTCTTTAGAAGATATCTCACATTTTTATAGAGAAAACTAAATGTGCAGATAGATTAATCAATGTAATTTTTATTTATTTATTGATGATAATACTTTGTAAAATTCACTGTCTATTTGTGTTTTTGAAATTTTTTTAAAAGATAATTGAATATGTCAAACTATCGCTTTTACTAATTGTTTGATGGTTGAATTTTATATTCCAACCTTTTAATTTTTTATTCAATAATTTATCTTTAATTTAAAAATATAAGGGAGGGGGGAGAATTTTGGGGGTGAACTTGTCAATTTTGTTGGAATTTTTGAATTATTATTGAAAAATGTTTGCACAATACATCACTTGTATCTTTTGTGCATGCAGAATTTGGAGAATCTAGCTTGCTCTGCTTATATCTGACACCCATCATTTATAGAAATTTTATCGCTATATTTTTGGATGAATTTTGGATGTTTTAAAAATTTACAGATTTTTATCAAAAAATTTTAATCTGTACAAATTTTTTAAAAATTTACAATTTTTTATGCAAAATTATCAGAAAATTTTAAATTTGTGAAATTTTTTGTCAATATCCAATATGAGTTTAGATTTCACAGGAAAATACCGGGTTTTTATTTTAAAATTTTCGATATTTTTTATCCAATATTTTTTTTTAATTTCCAATATTTTTTATCGAAAAATTCAAATTTCTGATATAAATGCGAAAATTTTCAGAAAACAAAGAAAATGCATATCAGAAATTTCAATTGTACAACCAAAAATTCTATTTTTTATATGTTGGTAATAAATTCCGTTTTTGATATATCAGTGATAGTAAAAATTTTGGAAGAAGAATAAAATTTAGTGATAAATTATAGCAAAAATATTTTTAAAATTTTAAAATTATAGAAATGTCAAGTTAAATTCTTCGAAATTTAATTATATATATATATATATATATATATATATATATATATATATATATATATATATATATATATATATATATATATATATATATATATATATATATATATATATATATATATATATATATATATATATATATATATATATATATATATATATATATATATATATATATATATATATATATATATATATAATACGAAGACATTGACAATTTTTTCTTATATTTTACTTATAGATCGTATGCCATAATAAAAAAAATTTAAGATTAAAAAAAAATATTTTATAAAAAAATCAATTATTTAAAGTTTTAAAAAGGGTCGGAGCATTCTTTAGTATTTATATATTGTAAGTTTATATTACATACTCACAGTTTGACTCACTTTCTCTTTGTTAAACTATTTAATTAGAATATATTGACTTGATAAAGATTTTTTATAAAATTAATTAATAATAATAATTGATCAGTTTAAAAAATTTGACTTTAATTTTAATTATTTAAAAAGTACTAACCAATAATTATGATACATCGATAATATAATTTTGAATTAATTAGTATTTTACACTAACAATATATAATTATAAATACCTTTTTAAAAAACTCAAATTTGTCTCTCATAATTTACTTGCGACCAATCAATATCGTCATAACTCATTTGATTTAATGGCGAGATTCGATAATTTAATGATAAAAATATATTTGTATTAAAGTTAAGAGAGTTTCTTTTTCCACCCCGTTTGTTAGCTATCTTGCAAGTTTTTAAAATATTACTTATTTTTAAAAATATATTTTCGAACACATTTTAATATTTATATTTTATTTGTTTTTGAGTCACACTCCAATTTCATAAATAAATGTTGGAAAAATTGCAAAAATATATTTCCCAAAACAACAATATATTGGCTATTGCTATTTGGTATCACTCTGCAATTTGCATATTGACTATTCACAGTTCAGTTCATTGCAAACCGAACTATAGTAAAAATTTATTCGAATTGAATCGAACTGTTTCAGTTTATTCAAAATCGAATCGAACCAAAATAATTGGTTTAGTATATCATTTAAAAATTCCAAACCGTTATAAGACAATTTTTTTCAAACCAAACGATTAAACTATTTTTCATTTTTTTAATTTAAAATTTATTTTTAGTATTTTTCTTTTTCATTTTTGGTTCGATTCGGTTTTAGTTTCGACTCGATTATAGTTTCAGTTCGGTTCTAGAACCGTTTTATACAATATAATTTGATTTACTAACCAAATATAACTATTCGATTATTTTAACTTCAGTTCAATTTAGTTCGATATGTCAATGTAGTTCATAGTTTTTTTACCCGCCCTAATATTGGCTATTGCATGCAATATCATATATTGGTTGTGTTATATACAACAAACAAACATAATACGATCCTTATATTATGGATGTGCTTTTTGAGTCATGACAAAAACTCAGAATGACAGTGTTGGTTCAATCTCTGGACGCAGATTAGTGCCATTAGCAACAGTCAAACATTTCGTCTAGGGTGTTATTAGTACCATTACTAATAGTGTTCTTTATATTTTCAGAATTTTTTCAGATATATTTGAAATAAATTTATTTATAAAATGAGAGTTTGATTAAAAAATAAATAAAATATGTGTATTAAGATGCATTAAAAAATATATCTCCAAAAGTATAGAATATTTTTGAAAACTCGCGAGGTTAAGAAACACGTGGGGTGGAAAAAAAATATATAGAACGTCCTTCCATTGGATAGATTATATTAACACCAAAAGAACGTATGTAAATGTACTGATCTAATTTAATGGAGGCATTTTGTTTTTTAGACTAAATGAGTAAATATACTACCAACACTTACAAATACGATCATACAATTAACAAAAGAACATGTAGTCCATTCGAATTCGATATGCTAATATGGTTTAATTACATAATGCATACCAGATAAATTATTTTCTCAATTTTCATGTTCAACTTTTGTTATTAGTGTGAAATGTTAATTGCAAATTTACTATAGTTGAGCTTTGGCATGGAAAAGGTCATGACAAAACCACTTCTAGAAAAGTGGATAAGCACAAAAATTTCATGATTTTTGAAAAATGTTAGCTTTGTTTACATATCATTCATATTCTTATCTCATAGTTTCTTTGTTCCATTTTTCAAACAATTATTCATGCAGTGCATATCATATTAGCTCTTAGCTTAGCAAGTGTGCCACATTTATGCGATTTCGGATTGTTTACATATCCTTAATTCCTTTTTATCAACTATGGCTGCCAACAAATTTCATGTTGCAATGTATCCATGGTTTGCATTAGGCCATCTTACCTCATATCTTCATATATCCAACAAACTTGCTGAGAGGGGCCACAGGATTTCTTTTCTTATGCCCAGAAATACTATATCTAAATTAGAGCATTTCAATCTCCACACAGATCGCATCTCCTTCATTCCAATCACCATACCAGATGTCGACGGTCTTCCTCGTGGATCAGAAACAACTGCAGACCTTCCTTTCTCGTTGCATTCCCTTCTCATGACTGCAATGGACCTCACTGAGCCTATCATTGAAGAATCTCTAAGAGAGCTTAGACCCCATATGGTGTTCTTTGATTTCACATATTGGTTACCTGCATTAGCAAGCCGGTTTGGCATTAAGGCTTTACATTACTGCACAATAAGCCCTGCCACTGTGGGGTATCTGATAAGCCCAGAAAGAAAACTTCATGAGAAGCCATTAACAGAAGAGGATCTGCTTGACCCTCCACCAGGTTTTCCACCGTCATCTATCAAGCTTCAACTTCATGAAGCAAGAGGGTTAGCCGCTTCCACTTTAAAGGATTATGGCAAAGATATTTCATTTATGGAGCGACAATTGATCTCTCTCACCAGCTGTGACGCTATCATTTTCAAAACTAGCAGAGAAATGGAAGGCCCTTATTGTGATTATCTTGAAAAGCATATGAGAAAGCAGGTGTTTTTGGCAGGGCCAGTTTTGCCAGATCCACCAATCTCTACTTTAGAAGAAAAATGGGTGACTTGGCTAGGAGGTTTTAAACCCAAAACAGTGATTTTTTGTGCCTTTGGAAGTGAATGCATTTTGAAGAGTAATCAATTTAAGGAACTGTTATTGGGTTTTGAACTTACAAGAATGCCTTTTCTAGCTGCCTTGAAACCACCAATAGGAGCTGAAACAATGAAACTAGCTCTGCCTGAAGGATTTAGTGAGAGAATAAAGGGAAGAGGGGTAGTTGAAGGGGATTGGGTTCAACAACAATTGATCCTGAGCCACCCATCTGTGGGTTGCTTTGTGACTCATTGTGGATCCGGATCATTAACAGAGGCCATGGTAAATGATTGTCAATTAGTACTTCTTCCCCACGCAGGGGATCAATTCATCAATGCAAGAATAATGAGCGGCGATTTAAAAGTAGGAATAGAGGTAGAGAAAAGTGAAGAAGATGGACTTTTCACCAGGGAAGCAGTGTGCAAGGCAGTGAGAACCGTAATAGACGGTGAGAGTGAATTGGGTCATATAGTGAGAAAGAATCATGCTCAATGGAGAGAGTTCTTGCTCAGTCAGGGGCTGGAAAACTCCTATGTGGATGACTTAGTTCAGAAGCTACACAGTCTGCTCAAGTCTTGATTCATTACACATATCGACGATAATCACGCAGATGAATGTGATGTCTTATTTAAAAGCTATAATTGTCCGTTGACATGCAAAATTTGCAGTCTTTTATCATATCTTAATCATAGAATATATATTGTATTTCCAAATTAAATAAAGAAATACGAAGGCTGAAAATGTTGTAGCATAATCACAATCTTAAGCTTTTTAAAGACATATGAAGAGACTAAAATAATAACGGTAATTCAATCGAAAGCAGTTATTGGCTCTTTCACCATAAATATCAGTGCATAACATGATGTAATAGTGCTAAGAAAATTCACAAAAAAAAAATGGTTCAGAACATGATCTTTTCTGGGATTTTCCAAAAAGGTAACTTGCATGAAATACAAAATCAAACCTCCTTGTAGAAGCCAGAAGAATCATTTCTTTTCACCGGCCTCTGGATTTTCCAACCCGAACCGACGTCTGAACTTGGCAATCTGTCCCAAACTCTCAGCCATTTGACGCTTAGCTCGAAAGTGGTAGACTTTACCAACAGGGTGTATCTTTGTCATCATCACGTTCATCAATCTGCCGGTTTGAGTAACATACGAAATCCATTGCTTTTGTGGGTGCACTCCTTTCTTCATTTCCTAGCAATTTGAAACCCCGTCACCATACAGACATTTCATCAAACACTTAGTAGGCTATGCTATACTAAAATTGAACATAAAATTATTAACCCAAGTAATCAAAAATAAAAAGAAGATAGATTAAAAGGAAAACTGAGGTTTGGAGTAAAATTACAAGTTATGATTAAACAGAAAAGAGATTTGTACACTTACCGTAGCAATATGTGGATTTCTAAAAGAGAGATTCAATTTACCTACTGAATTTCTTCTCGGAATTCAAGAGTGTAGACACACAAAGAGAAGAAAACAATTTCCGCCGAGGTTAGTATACAAATTTTTTTTCACAAAATAGGTGTAATGTTAAATTGTGAAAAATGTTGGTCTTTGAAAATTGTGTATTATTTTGGTTAAAACTTCATAATTGATTTATTTATGAAAAAAATAGATATGAAGCAATTTGAATCCGCTTTAAAATTGACGGAGAAAATTTATTCTGACTGGGTTTGAGTTTGGGTTTGAATTTTTCTTAATTAAAAAATATGGAAACATGCCGAGTAAAAGGGGTACTAGTATCCAGTCCGAACTTGTCCCGTTTATTTAATTAATTTACTTAATTTAGAATATTTAATATGTGGTCAATGTTTTAATATTTTGATTTGTATTAATTATTTAAAATATTTGAAATGCATGTGTAAATTTTTTGAGATTATTTTATTTTATTATTTGTAATGTAATGATTTTGGAAAAAAATTAATTTTTCTAAATAGACGATGGTGGGACGGGAATACCTGAACCCGTTTGAGACGAGTTTGAGTTTTAATTCTCCATTTTCGTTTAGGTTTGTGGTGGGAAACGAAAATTGTTTGAGAAATCGGATTTGGATTTGGGGAGGCAAAAATTGTCCCCGACCCGTCCCGTTGCCATGCCTATATGTATTCTTTTAAAATAATTTTACAGAATCAATCAACTAGTATAATGTATCAAACTATAATTTTTAAATTAATGTTATAATACGATATATTGACAAATTTCTATATCTATTAGATAATAGTATAAAGTTAAGGCATACCAATTCAACTTTTTATTTATTTATTTTTTCAATCTAAATTTTTTATTTATATTTTCTTATTACAAGTTAGCATTTTCATTTATATATATATATATATATATATATATATATATATATATATATATATATATATATATATATATATATATATATATATATATATATATATATATATATATATATATATATATATATATATATATATATATATATATATATATATATATATATATATATATATATATATATATATATATATATATATATATATATATATGTGTGTGTGTGTGTGTGTGTGTGTGTTTTGGAGATCAACTTATTCGAAGAGTAAGTTTTTTTAACTTACTCTAAATCATAACTTTTGAATTAAATCTAATCCAATGAATAAATTAGCTTTTTAGTTAATTGACCATTAGATTAGATATAATTCATAGGCTAGTTAATCTCCACACACACACGCGCACGCACACACACACACGCACGCGCGTGCACACACACACACACACACACATATATATATTATTGAAAATAATTTTTTAGCATTTCAGTTGTGGTAACCGATTACGGGTTTTGGCGTAACCGGTTACAGAGTTATATTTTGGCTGGGAATTGTAAGTATCGGGCTCGTAATCGGTTACAACATTTTGCGTAATCGGTTACGGATGCGTTTTTCTGTTTTTTTAACTTTTCTGTTGTATCAACTTATTTGATTAAACTGTTTTGTTATATCAAATTGTTTGTGTGTACTCGCCATATAAAAGACCATGTAAGCTCCCACATTATGGTCAATGCCAATTATTCTTCTATACAGTAGGAATGAAATGTTTGGGTTTCCATTATCTTTTCTTGCGGACAAGGCTCGAGAGTTTGTTAAAAAAGGTTGTTGGGTGATATCCAATGCTATATTAGCCCTGTGTATCTATAGCATTATGTTATTCCCGAACATCCCAGATTTTGTAGATGCTGATGCATTCAATATCTTTACTTCAAAGAACCCTATACCCACTCTGTTAGGAGATGTTTATCATTTCGTGCATTACAAGAACGAGAATAGGAGAGGGAAAATTGTATCTTGTTGTGCACCTTTGTTCTATACTAGGAGCCACCTTCCCAAGACTGGTCCGTCCTCTGCTACTGCTGGCACTTTGGAATGGTCTAAGCGCTTGATGAGATTGTCTGCCGAAGACATTGTGTGGTTTGATAGGGATGTATTGGGCATTGAGATTATCTATAGTTGTGGAAGCTTTCCTAACGTCCCGCTGGTCGGAACGAAAGGTTGCATAAACTATAATCCGGCTATTGCTATCAGACAGTTTGGATATGCACTGAGAGGTCCTCCGAAGGATGAAGAGATACAGGAATCTCTGTATCTCACTGGTTTGTTGGAGGGGGATACTTTGGCTAGGGTTGAACATGCCTGGAGAAATGTCCATAGGTGAGGAAAGGTTGCCTTGGGAAAGACCAATAGTCAATCATATGCTCCATATTTGGTTTGGATACAGAGTAGAGCCAAAGAGTTGATGATGCCATATCCGTCTATTTAGCCTGTGCATCCTCCTGAGATTATAAAGCCGACCACAGTGGATATTCAGAGGTATAATCAGGTTTTGCTTGAGAAGGAAGAATTGAAGAGAGCTATTGAAGAATTGGAGAAAGAGATTATCCAACTTCGTAGTGAGAAGATAGAAGCAGTTCATTCTTTCAGAAGACAAACCGAGCTTGTGAATAAACTGGGTGCCGATCTGACAAAGGAGACTAAGGACAGAGAGCGCACATGCCAAGATTTGAATGCTTCCTATCGTGTTCTGGCCACGAAGAAGGAAGAGTTGAATAAAGCCTATTTGCAGATTTCCAAGTTTGAGGCTCAATGGAACGTTGCCATGTCTACTAGCAAGCAGCGTGAAGACAAGTTGAAGGCGCATATCATCAAACAGAAGGCCCAGCTCGAAGCTAAAGATGAGGAGATCTCAAAGGAAGCCGCACTCAGAAGACATAGTGACTGCAAACTATATGAAGCGCTTGCAACCTTGGAGAGCATAGAGAGGAAGGTAGTGCTAAAAGGCGTAGACTTGAGGAGGTTGTGGGGAAGGAGGACTCGGTCGAGGATCTTCAGTCCACTATCAGTCAGCAGGAGTTGCTCATACGTGGTTTTCTCACTAGGCCAGACCATCTGGATACACAAGCGTTGTTGAAGGATTTCCAGTCTCGCCACCCAGTTTGATTTGTTTCTTTGTATTCTGTAGCGTAGACTTTTGTATGGACCATCACCAGACCTGTTGGTTGAGGTCCCTTTCTGTTTGTACTCATTTGTTGTTTATACCTTGCCTATGGGCTTATGTTTGTATATATGAGGAATTTCTATTCTGTGCTTGCCTGCGGGGCTCTCCATCGTCTTGGTTGTTATCCCGAAACTAGAATCAAGGGGGAAATGTCCCTATTTGCATAAATACATGTCTGCATTTTAGCATGTTTCTCGCATTTGCAGGTGCATCGGAACTGTTAACCTTATCTTGTTTCTTGTGCCACTAGTGTTTCAGGATTGCAGAACAGAAAACTCACTGCTACGGTACTAGAGGTAACTAGAAACGGATGATGGATCAAATACAAGTGGAAATGCAAGAGATGAGGGATCGTATTGCACAATTGATGGAGATGATGCAAGGGGTTGCCAGTGGCCAGGCTCAACTTCATACTTTGGTGCAACCTCTGATGGCACGAGTTGATGATGATAGGGTGTTACACAGTGGGATCGCTACTAACCACCCTCGAGTAGAGAACCCTCGTGCAGGAAATTCTATACCAACTTTAGTCATCCCCAATGCTGGCGGTAATGGTAACAGGAATGGCCATGGCTTCGGTTTTGATACTACAAGTGCCATTCATGGTTGTTTGGACCATACATGGAACGAGGATAGGCAGGAAGATATATTCACTCCAAGGTTTGTAAATGATGCAGGACCTTCTGAGGCTGATAGAAGGATTCAAATGATTGAAGAAAAGATGCGATCTCTTGAGTGACAAAATTCCATGGGGCTAGATATGTCCAATCTGGGGCTGATCCCAAGCTTGAGAGTGCCTCACAAGTTCAAAGTTCCCGTCTTCGATAAGTACAAAGGCACTACTTGCCCGAGGGTCCACCTGCACTCGTACTATAGAAAGATGTCCACGTACTCGGACGATGAAAAACTCTTGATGCACTTTTTCCAGGATAGCCTGTCCGGCCCCTCTTTGGAGTGGTACATGGGGCTGGAGCCCGCTAATGTCCGCAGCTGGAAAGAACTAGCCGAAGCTTTTGTAAGGCACTATCAGTACAACAGTGACCTTGCACCAAATAGAGTCCAATTGCAGAATCTTTCCCAAAGAAATAACGAATGCTTTAAAGAATACACCCAGAGGTGGCGAGAGCTTGCTGCTAGAGTGCAACCACCAATGGTAGAAAGGGAGCTAGTGGACATGTTTGTTGCTACTTTACCAGGGGTGTACTATGAAAAGCTCATAAGCAGTATGTCCGGAAGTTTCTCAGATTTGATAATCACCGGTGAAAGGGTGGAGAACGACATCAAGCTTGGAAAAATTCAGGTGGGAGAGGTACCCTCATCTGGAGGAGGAGGAAAAAAGATATTTGGGAACAAGAAGCGTGAAGGTGACGTCAGTTCAGTGACAAGTTCTAGAGGAAGAGGAAGAGGTCAGCCACAGAATCAATATCGCCAACAGCAAGTGGCCAGTGTCACTATTCCTGTGCCACAGCAACAACGACCACAACAACAACAACAACAAAGACAGTATCAGCCACAACAGCAAAACCAGCAAGGTTATAGGAGGTATCCTGAGAGGGCCAGACCGAATAGAGTATTTGACACTCCACCGATGCCCTATTCTCAAGTGCTTCAGACTTTATTGCAGATACAATCAATTCAGAAAAGGACTCTTTCTCCTTTGACAGGTGATCCCCCACCCGGCTATGACGCAAATTCACATTGTGAATTTCACTCTGGGGCGCCTGGTCACTCTATTGACGATTGCAAGGCTTTTAAGCACAAGCTGCAAGATCTCATTGACAGTAAAGCCATAAATTTCTCGCATGATGCACCTAACGTCGTGCAGAACCCTATGCCAAACCATGGGCAGGCTAGGGTTGGTGCTATTCTGGCGGAGGAGGATTTAGACTTGATAATGGATGTGAATGAACTGAAAACTCCATTGAAGTTTGTGAAAGATAAATTGCTGGGAGGAGGTGTATTCCCAGGTTGCAATGAGGACTGCGTTGATTGCTTAAGTCATCCTGATGGATGCGTTGATTTGAGAAGGTGTATCCAAGGAATGATAGACGAGGGGATGTTGCAGTTTGAACGGACCGCAGAAAAGAAACCTGTTGAAGAAGTAAGTGAGGAGAGGAATGAGGTCGCTACGATCTCGATCCCATATAAGACTATAACTATTTCAGCGCCGCCTAGGCCACCAACAATCACTATTACCAAAGCAAGACCTGTGTCTTATGAAAGCACCAAATCCATCCCGTGGAATTACGGGGCCGAGGTGTATTGTAATGGTCAGAAGATAAATTTGAAAAGTTTTCCTGTGGAGTCAGCAGAGAATGTTGTGGGAGGAGGGGCAATTACCCGAAGCGGCAGAGTCTTTGCATCGCATGAAATGGTAGCTGAAAAAGCAGATAGAGGGAAGGGTAAGATGGTAATTGAAGAAACCTCCCAGTCTGGTGAAAAAGGATCTTTGGAGAATGATGTGAAGGAAGTCATGAGGCTGATACGTAAAAGCGACTACAAGATAGTCGAGCACTTGCAGCAGACACCTTCCAAAATTTCGATATTATCGCTGTTGTTGAGTTCTGAAGCTCATCGAAATGCATTGATGAAAGTGTTGAGTACCGCTTTTGTGCCTCAGGAAATATCAGTGAATCATCTTGAAGGGGTCGTTGGGCATGTAAACACGGGAAATGGCCTTGGATTTACAGATTTAGACTTAACGCCAAGGGGTAGAAACCACAATTGTGCGCTGTACATTTCTGTTGAATGTAGAGGAGTGGTTATGTATCATGTCCTTGTTGACACAAGGTCATCTTTGAATGTGCTTCTAAAGAAGGCACTTATGAAACTGGATACTAGGGGCATTACCTGTACACCAAGTGATTTGGTTGTACGTGCTTTCGATGGTACTCAGAGGTCTGTCTTTGGTGAGCTGACTTTTCCTATCCAAGTGGGTCCAAAATTTTTCGACGCTGTATTTTATATCATGGACATTCAGCCCGCTTATAGCTGTTTGTTAGGCAGACCATGGATCCACTCAGCTGGGGCTGTCACATCGACTCTGCATCAGAAGTTGAAATACATGATTGGTGGCAGTGTCGTGACAGTATGTGGAGAAGAGGACATCATGGTTAGTCATCTGTCTTCTTTTAAGTATGTTGAAGTAGACGGGGAAATTCATGAGACCCTGTGTCAAGTGTTTGAAACCGTTCAGTTGAAGGATAAGGCGCCAGTGGTGAGAAAAGAGCCTGAGGTGGCTATGTCTTCTTTCAAAGAAGCGCAGGCTGTGGTGCAAGCTGGCTTAGCCCATGGCTGGGGGCAGGTGATTGACATGCCTCAGAAGTAAGAAAATTTTGGTCTAGGGTACCACCCATCCTCTTCATAAAGCATACCGAAGTTCAAGGGGCCAATCAGGTTTACCAGCGGAGGTGTCTTCTTCGAGCAGCTTAATGCCATTTCTGATGATGAAGCTGGAGACAGTGACTGCAACATGGATGCCTGGATCAAGCCATGCATTCCAGAGCAGCGCTTATGCAACTGGTCCATCGAGGAATTTGTCTAAGTGACCAATGAACAATAATGCTTTGTTTTTCAATTATTGTATGACCCTATGTTCTACCCGGAGCATAGTGGTTTGTTATTTCAGGGCTTGTCTTGTTTATGTTTGAATATTGTTTCATCTATTAATCAAAGGGCGTTTTTCCATTCAAATTTTGAGATCTCTGTTTTTCTTGTTTTTTATTTTTAACAATAAAATGGCAATGTGTTTGTTTGCATATCATTTAAAGCACTTAACCATTTCCATTGCAGGTCTCATATCATTGCAGATGACACCGACCAAGAATCTTCTATGACTCGCTTCGACTTTGATAACCCGGTATTCCAAGTTGAATAAGAGATTGATGAGGATGAAGACTTGCCCGAGGAATTGGCTAGACTATTAAGACAAGAAGAAAAGGTCATTCTGTCTCATGAAGAAGAGATTGAGATCATCAACTTGGGTTCTAAAGAGGTTGTTAGAAATGTCAGGATAGGGGTTGCCTTGCAAGAAGACATCAAGCAAAAGTTGATAGAGATACTTCGAGAATACAGTGACATCTTTGCTTGGTCTTACAAAGATATGCCCGGACTTGACACTGACATTGTGGTTCATCGATTGCCACTTCGGGAGGAATGTCCACCTGTCAAGCAGAAGCTTAGGAGGACGAGAGCAGACATGACGGTAAAAATCAAAGAAGAAGTTCAAAAACAGTTGAACGCTGGATTTTTAGCCGTGACAACTTATCCTCTGTGGGTCGCCAACACTGTACCCGTACCTAAGAAGGATGGTAAGGTACAAATGTGCGTTGATTATAGAGACTTGAATAGGGCGAGCCCAAAGGATGATTTCCCGCTCCCCCATATTGACGTATTGGTCAACAATATGGCTCAATTCTCGGTGTTTTCCTTCATGGATGGCTTCTCCGGTTATAATCAGATAAAAATGGCACCGGAAGACATGGAGAAAACAACATTCATTACACCGTGGGGAACATTTTGCTATAAGGTGATGCCGTTTGGGTTGAAAAACGCAGGGGCAACTTATCAGCGGGCAATGGTGAATTTGTTTCATGATATGATTCATCATGAGATTGAGGTCTATGTTAATGACATGATTGCGAAGTCCCAGATGGAGGAAGAACATCTGGTCAACTTATTGAAGCTGTTTGAAAGGCTGAGGAAGTTCAAGTTGAGGTTGAATCCAAATTGTTGCACCCTAATTTTTGACTCTAAGATCCCGCATCTTTTTGCATCATCTGCATAGTTTATCATCTCTTACATTTTTCATAATACTCAATTTATCAGCTGAAATAAACTTTTTGGACAGTTTAAACCGTTTTAGCGGATAAAATTTATTTTAAAATTTGACAAAACGCTGTATTTTTCTGAATCATATATTTTTTGCTGATCACTTTGGTATATTCATTTTATTTTTTCGAGTACTTCAATACCGGTCCAATTATTATTATTATTATTATTTTACCATTTTTATCTCTATTTTTTAATTAATACATTTTTAATTAATCGAATTTTATTTAGTTTGTTATTTTAAATAGTTAATACTATTTTTATTTTATACTTAATTTTAGTCTCAATTTTAATTTTGTTTTTTTTATTTGTAGATGAGTTTTTAGGAGTCTATAATTTTATAGTATATATTTCCAATAGATTTTGTTCAAGATTTTGGTAATATAGTACATAAGTGACACCACTTTCCCATACATAAAAGCTACTACTACTACACTTCAAATCCCACAAAATCTGTATGAAAAAGTTAAAGGAGGCATTGCTTGTTGTACTTGAAAACTTACTTTAGAAGCTTGTATTTGAAAGAGATACACATACACACGCTACATACTCCCTTAATGCTCACATACCACATACTTTCTCCTCTCTTAACTAAAGACAAAAAAAAGAACCACTTTTTAACTTCCTCATTTTACCATCCTTTTATATGTTATAAAAACTACAAAACAATTCACAAACTTCAACTCAACGGTCACTTTTTTTCACCACCATTTTTTCACCTCACCTATGGCACATACCTCCTTCATGAACTCTCCTTCATAATCCAACCCACTGCACCTCCCTCTCACCATAATATTCTTCATCGCTAACTCACAACCTTCTGTTATAACACTTCTCACTACAAGGCCAACAACCATCATTTTTTTCCACCACCATTTGTTCACCGAACTCCTCCATTCTTCTTCCTCGTTTTGTTTGGCAATAATCTCCTCAAATCATCGAAGAAGATGTTGAAGATGGCAGCGAAGGATGAGTAGTATCAATGTCATGGATCTAAAGTGAAAGAAGAATACAATTTTTGGCATTTGAGATAGGTAAATATTCTTTTTTTATTTGTCCAGTTAATGAATTACACCTGCAATGATTATGTTCTTGATATGGTTTTCCTTTTTAATTTTCTTTTTTTTTTTAAAAAAAGGGCCAAAGTCTATGTATGTACCATTTAAATTTTTAAATATTTTTGTTTGTTGTTACTCTGAGTGTGTGGTTAGTATAGTTGAATTTAGTAGCATGTATGTGTTTAGTATCATGTGTTATGTGTTGTTTATATATACTTATTGTCACTTTGAGTTTATAGATATACATATGTATTTTAGAATTATATATATCATTCAGTTTAGAATTTTATAAATATACTTATTGTCCTTAAAATTTTATACATATATTTATGTTTTTAGTTTCATATATATCCACTTCTGTTTCAATTTTTAGTTATGTATATATCCACTTCTGTTTCTCATTTTTTATTATATATACTTACTCTTTTTTTTAATCATTAAATTATGTCTATCTATTTAGTTTGTTTATTTTTAGTTTATTTATATTAGAAAAATATAAAAAAATATTAGTTTAGTTTTTAATTTATTTAAATATTTTTATTTAATTTGATTAATTAAACTATTAAGTAATCTTATTAAATACTTATATTTAACTTGATTAAAAATTCTTTTTCATCCAAATCTATTTTGTAACTAATTTGCTCTCATGTTTTGAGCTCACTAACAGCTAACTTCCCGTTTACCTTTACAATTTAAGTTTAGAGTCGTCGTGCTCTATTTAGTCGTCCCGCCGTGGACATTCCCCTATTTGCTAACATAACTTTAGTTTAGAGTCTCCGCACTCTATATAGATGTCTCGCCGCAGACATTTACTTTCCCTTTGGAACCTTGACCACAGTCAAGAGTTCTTTACCCCTTAGTTAGGGGAACTACGAACGCTCTGATTTCTCGATGAGAATACGTAGGCACAAGATGCGATATCTTGGCGAGCTCATTAACCACTAACTTCCTGTTAACTTTCGCAACTTAGGATCGGAGTCGCCGTGCTCCAGGTAGTTGTCCCGCCGTGGATATCCTTTACCTTTACCCTTTATCCTAGCCTTAGGATCTGAGTCGCCGTACTCATGTTTAGCGTTCCGCCGTGGACATTCTATACCATAACAATCTCAACGTAGATTCAGGAGTCGCCGCACTCCATGTAAGTACTTCCCTATGAATGCTTACATCCCCTTGGAACCTTGACCACAGTCAAGAGTTTCTCACCCCTAGTTAGGGGAACTACGATTGCTCTGATTCCATTCCCGTCAGGATACGTAGGCACGAGATGCGATGTCTTCGCGAGCAAACTTTGTACATACTTTATATATACTTTATATCTTTAACCCTAGCACTTTTCCTTTAGCAAGCAAACTTTAGCAAACACAAATATTAACAAGAGGTTCCTGTAGAGTACTACAGATGTTTAGGATGTGAAATACCTACCCTAGGCATAACCAACCCCCGAACCTTTAGATCTCTCTTTGCTTAGCTTTAAGCCTTGCTTTTTGCTTTGCATTTTAATAGGTTTTTTCTTTCTTTAAACCTTTCCTTTTTGGATAAATTAAAGTCCGGTTGTGAATTTAAGAGTTAAGATTCAAGTTAATCAATAGCTTGGTATCACGATTCTCACCGCAACACAAATAAGTGCACTTCACTGGGGAAATTCCCTCCTAAGAGGGTTAAGCCCACCTTGTTTATATTTGTGTTTGCTATATGATTGTTTGCTTGTATATTTGTATATATTTGTACATATATTTTTCTGTGTCTGGGTTTTCTGTATGCAGGGTTGTTACCTTGAGTGGTGAGGATAAGTCCTATACCCGGACTTGAGTGCACTTATGATAGGAAGGTGGTATATTCAAGAAGGCTTATAGGGAGTTGATTCCCGACCAAGCTAACTTGAGAAACCACCGCTCAGTAGAGGCCCTGTTGAGAGTTATTTTTGTTGAACGAGTATTCGTGAAAACATTACTACTTTCAACCTAGGAGCCTTTGACACTGAGGACTTTTAGTTACCTTTTACCCCACTTGGCCTTTTAGGACGTAGTGCGATGACTATGAGGGGGTATTCCCGAAGTAGTTGATACGCGATACTACACTTGGACGAGACTCTCTAGAGAATATTATCGACTACCGAGTGATTTGGGAAATTGATAATATTTGAAAGATGGGTTGTTGACTCTGGGAACTTTGTTAGAACCCGTTGTGCAGGTGTTTTACCCCTAGTACATACCCTGTGGTTGGTTCTTTACCTAGACCTCATGTTGTGATCTCGAACCTTTGATCCTGTTATGTGTGTTTTGCTTCCTGTCTTGCATCGCATTGCATTGCATTTGCATCTTTGCATGGTTTGTAGCATACCTCTGTTTGTCCAGTCGCTCATCTTCAGTTGTCTTCATCGTCCAGTGTGCCTTTGAGTCGCCAAACTGATTCCTCGACACTGATATCGGACTAGAGCTAACTATAGACGCAGGATGTCAGAACAGGAAGCACACAATGCAGAGGTCCGAATGGAGATCGATGAGTTGAAGTCAGGCATGACTAAACTTACTGAGATGCTTCAAGTATTGATTGCCAGAGGAGAGCCATCTCAAAGGACTGTCATTCAAGAAGTTTCAAATGCTGACCCTCCTCCTGTTCAAATGCCACAATCTACTTGGCCAGAGTTTGGTTTACCTCCTAACTACTCTCCACCTCTTGCATCTACTGCTATGATTGGTCAGACTGTCAGACCAGTTTTTCAAGCTCCCGTCTTTGCTGAGCCCAGACCTGTGGTCCACACTGTTAACCAGACTATCCGAACTCCCTTTGAGAATCCTCTTTATGAGTACAATGCTGCCAGTGCTCAAGGAGAAGACCATGAAGATTTTGTTGAGCCTTAGATTGTCCGCGAACAGTTTCATAATATAGACAAGAGACTCAAAGCTGTTGAGGGAACTGACTTCTTTAACATTGATGCTGACAATATGTGCTTAGTCTCTGGCCTCGTCATGCCTCCTAAATTCAAGATTCCAGATTTTGTGAAATATAAGGGGCACTCATGTCCAAGAGCCCATTTGGTTATGTACTTCCGAAGGATGGCAGCTTACACCAACAATCAGAAGTTGCTCATCCATTGCTTTCAAGACAGCTTGAGTGGTGCCTCTCTCAAATGGTATATGAACTTAGAGCATAACAGCATTCACTGCTTCCAGGATCTCGCCAACGCTTTTATGAAGCAATACAAATACAATCTGGACATGGCTCCTGATCGCCGCCAACTTCAAAACATGTCTCAAAGTGAAAGAGAATCATTCAAAGAATACGCTCAACGTTGGAGAGAGTTAGCTTCTCAAGTTGAACCCCCCCTGGCAGAAAAGGAGCTAGCTGGAATGTTTATGGATACTTTGTCTCCCTTCTATTGGGAAAAGATGATTGGGAGCGTCTCTTCGAGCTTTACAGATCTGGTAACCATCGGCCAAAGGTTAGAAGAAGGGCTGAAAAGTGGTAAAGTGTCCAAAGTTGCTGAATCTTCTAACGGTGCAAAGAAATCCTTTGGGAATTTCCATAAGAAGAAGGAAGAGCAAACCAACGCTGTCATGGTTGAAGTGAGAAATCCTCGTCCTCAGCCAAGGTATAACCACCCTGCTATTGCTGCCGTTACTGCTGCTGCTGCTCCACGACCAGCTCAGATTCCTCAACGTCTAACTGTTGGACAAAACCAGTATCGAAATAGGAATCAATTTGATCCTATTCCCATGACATATACAGAACTTTATCCTGATCTGGTTCAACAACGGTTGATTACTACAAAGGCTTTGCAAACTCCTAATCCTCCTCCAGCTGGATTTAGAGCTGATCTTCATTGTGCTTTCCATGAGGGTGCCCCAGGCCACGACTTAGAACATTGTTATGCATTGAAAGCCAGAGTGCGGGAGTTGATTCGAACTGGAATCCTTGGTTTTAAGGATGACCATCCGAATATCCAGAACAATCCATTGCCATAGCATCAAAAGTGAAGCTTCAGTCCGACTCCAGCAGACTATCTTTTTTGAGCGCCAGTGTTTCAGACAAGACAAATTTAGTCACTAGGCCTTTTGTTTATCATTGTTTGCATTTTCCTTCATTTTGTTTAAGCTTGTTTGCTTTTATTTAGTGTTTGTACTTTCATCTTAATGAATGAGCATCACAACTTTTGATTCCAAATCATTTTGCCTATTGTTTGCACTTTTATGCTTTATCGTTCAAATATTTACTCCTTGTCCAAACTTTTGATTATGCAAATTTTTGAGGGAGGATGATGAAAACGTTATACCCATAACTGCTGTTAGTATGCTTTCAATCAAACTTTGTTGATGATGTAAGGCATTGTTTCAACTCCCAAACACTGGAGAAATAAGGAAGTTAATCCCTTGTCAACCCCTTCGAGCCTAGAAGTTGGAGTTTCTTTCTTTACAAAAACCCGCAGTTTTAACCTTGGGGTGGGTAGTTCTCAGTTAACTTGGATGTGTGTTCATGCAAGACACCTTTTATATAAAGTTTGCAACTACATTTTTTTTCCTTCGCACACAACAAACAAGTGTCAAAGATATTTTCCAAGCCAAGAAGCCGATGATGGTTCACCATGATCATTAAGCTAAGCAGTCACTCTCTTTCAAAAAAAACAAAAGAAAAACCCGCTAAGTCAAAACCTATGAAGGAGACTTAGGAAAAACTGGGGCATCCCGCTGACTGTAAGCTTCAAAAGAAACAGTTCAAGCAAAAATTAGGGACAATAAAAGGGAGGAGATCTTTAAACCCTTCATCATGAAAACCCTTTAATTTCAAAACAACCAAATGTTGTAAAGAAGCGGTGACTGCCTTTTCAAAAAGTCTGTTGACTTCCGAACCATCATCATTACTATAATCAGTGCAATTCCTATGGGAACCTGAGCGCATAGTCTGAGTTAACTGAGCATAGGACTAGAGATCATCACGTAGATTGGGTGGATACAGATAAACTTTAAGCCTTTATCCTTTGTTTCTTAAACCATGAACCAGGCCACATTACAACCCTCAAAAGACCTAATTGAAACAAGGTTATTTTGAAAGCATACTACAGCAATGTTGCGTAAACTGACTCCAAAAGATCTTTGCAAATCAATTATTTTGACAGTACACCTTTGCTTTAAACTTTGAGTGTCTTGAACCACCGTGTTCCGACCAATGACTCATTTATTTTGCATCTTTCAAAAATGATTTTGATTTCAAAAGTTGCATGAACTTTACATTACCATGTTTGTATGAACACTTTTGTTTGCAAATTGGCTTTCCTCTCAAGGATTTTTCAAACATTGAGAAACTTGGTCAAGTGATCCTATCAGGGGCAAGTTCCTTTTACATCCTGTCGAAGAATTAGTTCAATATTTGTTCAGGACAAGGTCTTCTCAGATTTGGTTTATCCAGAATATATTTCAAGACTCAGACTGAGGCAAGCTCTCCAAGCACTCAGTAAATTAGTCATCTTCAACATCAGACAAGTTGAGGCAGTTATCAACTCATCTACAACAGACAGCTAAACTGGGGCAGTTTACTTGAAGAACCCTCAAGCAGATCTTTATCCTTCCTACAAGGATCATCTATTTATTAGTGTGGCAGAGATGTGTTCATCAGTAGCATCTTTAGTCCCCAAGCAGATTGAAAGTGATCTTCGTGTTGAGGAATCATGTCTTCCAGTATTATCTTCTCACCAAAAGAGTCGAGTCTTGTCGTTGACATTTGCATTTGCATTTGATCATATGTCATTTGCATAATTTATACATGCGTATATCATAAAGCATAATTCATATACATGTGCACATCATGGGTGTTTTATTCCCCATTTTACCTTTCCTCCCGAGGTCGTGTTTTACTCGCGTCTTACCTTGTGGACGAATTTATTTTACCTGGGTGTTTTATTCCGCATTTGCTTTTTCTCCCGAGGTCGTGTTTTACTCGCGTCTTACCTTGTGGACAAATTTCAATTTACCTAGCATCATGGTGTTTTATTCCCATTTGCTCTCTTTCTCCCGAGGTCGTGTTTTACTCGCGTCTTACCTTGTGGAAGAATTTATTTTACTTGGGTGTTTTATTCCCCATTTACCTGGCATCATGGTGTTTTTATTCCCATTTGCTCTCTTTCTCCCGAGGTCGTGTTTTATTCACGTCTTACCTTGTGGTCAAAGTCCAACTCACTTGGCACCTACCAAACAGTTTGTGTCGTGACTTATCTGATGGTTTTCCAGATATTTATTTCTCTCTCTGATGGGTTTCCAGATTGAGTCTTTGTTCTTTGTTCTGATGTTCTTCCAGAACTTATCTGATGGTTTTCCAGATATTTATTTCTCTCTCTGATGGGTTTCCAGATTGAGTCTTTGTTCTTTGTTCTGATGTTCTTCCAGAACATATCTGATGGTTTTCCAGATATTTACCTTGATTCTGATGTTTTACCAGAATTTATTTCTTTTGCCGTCTGATGTTTTTCCAGATGTGTCTGTAAATTCTGATGTTTTACCAGAATTTATTTCTTTTTCCATCTGATGTTTTTCCAGATGTGTCTGTAAATTCTGATGTCTTACCAGAATTTATCTCTTTTGCGTCTGATGTTCTCCTAGATGTGTCTTTTGTTCTAACGTTCTCCCAGAACCCCTTTGTGTCTATCTGACGTTCTTCCAGATACGACCCTGTTTATCTAATGCTCTTCTAGATGTCTTCAATTTATTTCTGACTTTGGTTAACAACTGCTGAGTTTTATTTTCAAATCTGTTTCTATACTCCATCCAATGCTTTTTAGATGTGTTCCGAAGTTTATTCAACGCTCTTCTGAATATCTCTGGTGGCTATTACTGTTCTTCTCCAGAGTTTTGTTCAATGCTCTTCTGACAAAACCTCTGGTGACTGTGACTTTTTCTCCAATAAGTTTCTTTTACTTTCTGGATGTTTTTGTTATCTCACTGTGTGTTATTTCCAGCATCTGATGCTTTTCCGGATGTCTGTGTCTTTGTCTAGGGTTTGTCCCTCTCTTTCCAAGTATTACTGGATACTCTTTGTCACCTTAACACGTGTCCATTTTTTTTGTTTTCCTCAGTTGTGTCTGCTAGATACTTTTTCCCGTGAAGTTGTCAGTCTTTCCCCAGTGGAGTTGCAACATCTTCCCAATATATATTCGTCTCCTATGGCGTCTTTCCTCATAGAATCTTTGTCTTGCATATCATATCATATCATAAGTATTTTGTGGCATCTTAGGGTCAAAAATTGCGCATGTTTGTATTTAAGTCTCTCCGACCGTGTCGAGACGAAGATTTAAGTTTTCACCTCTCCGGATCGAAGAAACTTAAATAGGGGCATCTGTTGCACCCTAATTTTTGACTCTAAGATCCCGCATCTTTTTGCATCATCTGCATAGTTTATCATCTCTTACATTTTTCATAATACTCAATTTATCAGCTGAAATAAACTTTTTGGACAGTTTAAACCGTTTTAGCGGATAAAATTTATTTTAAAATTTGACAAAACGCTGTATTTTTCTGAATCATATATTTTTTGCTGATCACTTTGGTATATTCATTTTATTTTTTCGAGTACTTCAATACCGGTCCAATTATTATTATTATTATTATTTTACCATTTTTATCTCTATTTTTTAATTAATACATTTTTAATTAATCGAATTTTATTTAGTTTGTTATTTTAAATAGTTAATACTATTTTTATTTTATACTTAATTTTAGTCTCAATTTTAATTTTGTTTTTTTTATTTGTAGATGAGTTTTTAGGAGTCTATAATTTTATAGTATATATTTCCAATAGATTTTGTTCAAGATTTTGGTAATATAGTACATAAGTGACACCACTTTCCCATACATAAAAGCTACTACTACTACACTTCAAATCCCACAAAATCTGTATGAAAAAGTTAAAGGAGGCATTGCTTGTTGTACTTGAAAACTTACTTTAGAAGCTTGTATTTGAAAGAGATACACATACACACGCTACATACTCCCTTAATGCTCACATACCACATACTTTCTCCTCTCTTAACTAAAGACAAAAAAAAGAACCACTTTTTAACTTCCTCATTTTACCATCCTTTTATATGTTATAAAAACTACAAAACAATTCACAAACTTCAACTCAACGGTCACTTTTTTTCACCACCATTTTTTCACCTCACCTATGGCACATACCTCCTTCATGAACTCTCCTTCATAATCCAACCCACTGCACCTCCCTCTCACCATAATATTCTTCATCGCTAACTCACAACCTTCTGTTATAACACTTCTCACTACAAGGCCAACAACCATCATTTTTTTCCACCACCATTTGTTCACCGAACTCCTCCATTCTTCTTCCTCGTTTTGTTTGGCAATAATCTCCTCAAATCATCGAAGAAGATGTTGAAGATGGCAGCGAAGGATGAGTAGTATCAATGTCATGGATCTAAAGTGAAAGAAGAATACAATTTTTGGCATTTGAGATAGGTAAATATTCTTTTTTTATTTGTCCAGTTAATGAATTACACCTGCAATGATTATGTTCTTGATATGGTTTTCCTTTTTAATTTTCTTTTTTTTTTAAAAAAAGGGCCAAAGTCTATGTATGTACCATTTAAATTTTTAAATATTTTTGTTTGTTGTTACTGTGAGTGTGTGGTTAGTATAGTTGAATTTAGTAGCATGTATGTGTTTAGTATCATGTGTTATGTGTTGTTTATATATACTTATTGCCACTTTGAGTTTATAGATATACATATGTATTTTAGAATTATATATATCATTCAGTTTAGAATTTTATAAATATACTTATTGTCCTTAAAATTTTATACATATATTTATGTTTTTAGTTTCATATATATCCACTTCTGTTTCAATTTTTAGTTATGTATATATCCACTTCTGTTTCTCATTTTTTATTATATATACTTACTCTTTTTTTTAATCATTAAATTATGTCTATCTATTTAGTTTGTTTATTTTTAGTTTATTTATATTAGAAAAATATAAAAAAATATTAGTTTAGTTTTTAATTTATTTAAATATTTTTATTTAATTTGATTAATTAAACTATTAAGTAATCTTATTAAATACTTATATTTAACTTGATTAAAAATTCTTTTTCATCCGATTCTATTTTGTAACTAATTTGCTCTCATGTTTTGAGCTCACTAACAGCTAACTTCCCGTTTACCTTTACAATTTAAGTTTAGAGTCGCCGTGCTCTATTTAGTCGTCCCGCCGTGGACATTCCCCTATTTGCTAACATAACTTTAGTTTAGAGTCTCCGCACTCTATATAGATGTCTCGCCGCAGACATTTACTTTCCCTTTGGAACCTTGACCACAGTCAAGAGTTCTTTACCCCTTAGTTAGGGGAACTACGAACGCTCTGATTTCTCGATGAGAATACGTAGGCACAAGATGCGATATCTTGGCGAGCTCATTAACCACTAACTTCCTGTTAACTTTCGCAACTTAGGATCGGAGTCGCCGTGCTCCAGGTAGTTGTCCCGCCGTGGATATCCTTTACCTTTACCCTTTATCCTAGCCTTAGGATCTGAGTCGCCGTACTCATGTTTAGCGTTCCGCCGTGGACATTCTATACCATAACAATCTCAACGTAGATTCAGGAGTCGCCGCACTCCATGTAAGTACTTCCCTATGAATGCTTACATCCCCTTGGAACCTTGACCATAGTCAAGAGTTTCTCACCCCTAGTTAGGGGAACTACGATTGCTCTGATTCCATTCCCGTCAGGATACGTAGGCACGAGATGCGATGTCTTCGCGAGCAAACTTTGTACATACTTTATATATACTTTATATCTTTAACCCTAGCACTTTTCCTTTAGCAAGCAAACTTTAGCAAACACAAATATTAACAAGAGGTTCCTGTAGAGTACTACAGATGTTTAGGATGTGAAATACCTACCCTAGGCATAACCAACCCCCGAACCTTTAGATCTCTCTTTGCTTAGCTTTAAGCCTTGCTTTTTGCTTTGCATTTTAATAGGTTTTTTCTTTCTTTAAACCTTTCCTTTTTGGATAAATTAAAGTCCGGTTGTGAATTTAAGAGTTAAGATTCAAGTTAATCAATAGCTTGGTATCACGATTCTCACCGCAACACAAATAAGTGCACTTTCGGAGTTCGGTCCGGAAAGTTATTGGGGTTTATCGTCAGTAGAAAAGGAATCGAGGTAGATCCTGCAAAAATAAGAGCTATTCAAGAAATGCCAGCGCCGAAGACTGAAAAAGAGGTCCGTGGCTTCTTAGGGAGGTTGAACTACATCGCTCGGTTCATATCTCATCTAACAGCCACGTGTGAACCAATGTTTAAACTGTTAAAGAAAGATCAGGCGGTTGTCTGGAACGAGAATTGTCAAAAAGCATTCGACAAAATAAAACAATATTTGCAAGAGCCTCCAATTTTGATACCCCCAGTGGCCGGAAGACCATTAATCATGTATTTAACAGTTCTAGAGAATAGTATGGGTTGTGTTCTCGGTCAACATGACGAGACAGGGAGAAAATAGCATGCAATTTATTACTTGAGTAAAAAGTTCACAGATTATGAGTCCCGTTACTCAATGCTTGAAAAAACGTGTTGCGCACTCGCTTGGGCGACCAAACGTTTAAGACAATACATGCTCAATCATACAACCATGCTAATTTCGAAGATGGATCCGATTAAATATATCTTTGAAAATCAGGCACTTTCTGGAAGGATTGCCAGATGGCAAATGGTATTAACAGAATACGACATCCAGTACGTTTCCCAAAAGGCCATTGAAGGGAGTGTTTTGTCAGAATACCTTGCTGAACAACTAATTGATGATTACCAACCGATGAGATTTGAATTTCCTGACGAGGATATTATGTACTTGAAAGCAAAAGATTGTAATGAGCCATTACCCACTAAAGGACCAGAGAGGGGATCTCAATGGCAGATGATATTCGATGGTGCAGTTAATTCATATGGTAGCGGAATTGGGGAAATTATCACAACTCCTCATGGAACGCATATCCCCTTCACTGCTAGATTAACTTTTCCTTGTACTAACAATGAGGCCGAGTACGAAGCATGTATCATGGGCTTGGAAGAAGCTATTTATCTGAGGATCAAGAATCTCGATGTATATGGCGATTCAACGCTAGTTGTTAATCAGATCGAAGGAGAATGGGAAACTCGACAGCCCAATCTGATCCCTTATAAAGATTATGCAAGAAGACTGTTACCATTTTTCGACCGTATAGACTTCCACCATGTGCCAAGAGCAGAGAATAAAATGGCATACGGTTTGGCTACACTGTCTTCAATGTACAAGGTTAGTTTTTGGAATGAAGCGCCAAGGATTGTTATATCACGCCTCGACAGGCCCGCTTTCATATTTGCTATTGAAGGAGCTTTCGATGGTAAACCGTGGTTCTATGACATCTAGAATTTCCTTAAGAACCAGGAGTATCCACCAGGGGCATCGACCCAGGATAAGAAAACTCTTAGAAGATTGTCTGGAAACTTCTACCTTAACCCAGATGGTGTGCTGTATAGAAGGAATCATGATCTGGTACTACTCAGGTGTGTGGACGAAAAAGAAGCAAGCTTGCTTATGGAAGAAGTCCACGAGGGTAATTTTGGCACGCATACCGGCGGACATGCCATGACTCGAAAGATTCTATGAGCTGGTTATTTTTGGATAACAATGGAGTCAGATTGTTTCAAATTCGTGAAGAGATGCCATAAATGCCAGATTTATGCTGATAAGATTCATGTGCCGCCATGCCCGTTGAATGTAATGTCATCCCCTTGGCCGTTTTGCATGTGAGGCATCGATATGATTGGAAAGATCGAGCCCACTGCTTCCAACGGACACCGATTTATCCTGGTAGCCATCGATTATTTCACCAAGTGGGTAGAGGCAGCATCGTATGCTAATATGACCAAGCAAGTGGTGGCAAGATTTATAAAGAAGGACGTCATCTGCAGATATGGAATCCCCGAGCGAATCATTACTGACAATGGTTTGAATCTGAATAATAAGATGATGAAGGAGTTATGCCAGAACTTCAAGATTGAACATCATAACTCATCGCCCTATCGGCCAAAGATGAATGGCGCTGTTGAAACGGCCAACAAGAATATTAAAAAGATAGTGCAAAAAATGGTTGTCACATACAAAGATTGGCATGAAATGTTACCTTTCGCCTTGCACGGTTATCGTACGACGGTTCGCACATCAACCGGGGCAACTCCTTTCTCACTAGTGTACAGTATGGAAGTTTTCCTACCGCTAGAGGTTGAGATTCCTTCTTTAAGGGTTTTGGTTGATGTAAAACTTGATGAGGCAGAATGGATCAAGAATAGATTGAATCAACTTAGTCTGATGGATGAAAAGAGGCTAGCGTCAATTGCATATGGTCGGTTGTACCAGAGCCGGATGAAGAAAGCTTATGATAAGAAGGTGCGCCCTCGAAGCTTTCAGACGGGCGATCTTGTGCTGAAAAAGATTCTCCATCGCAGTCAGATCACAGGGGCAAGTGGACTTCCAACTACGAAGGTCCATTTGTTGTATGAAAAGTTTTCTCTGGAGGAGCTTTAGTACTATCCACCATGGACGGTGAAGATTTTGCATCCCCTGTGAATGCAGACGCAGTTAAAAAATACTTTGCCTAAAAGAGACCCGCTGGACACAAAAAGAAAAGTCTAGGCAAAAAATGGGGCATCCCGGCGAACCATAAAAAAGGAAAAGAGGTTCGGGCAAAAATTAGGGATAAAATTAAAAAAGATGTAAACCCGCAAAGTCGAAAACCTGGAAAGGCGACTTTGGCAAAAATTGGTATCCCGGTGAATCGAAAACCCGAAAGGGCGGTTCAGGAAAAAGTTAGGGATTGAAAAGCAAATGACAGTGGTCTGCGTATGAACATCATTGCTTAGTGGATTGGGAGAACTCGAGAGCCGTTTATCCGAATCAATCTCTTCTGAAGACGAAGCGTCGGGGTCAAGCGAGTCATAGAGGAATCAGCTCATGGTGTTTGTCTGCGCCATATTACCGACATTGCTGTACTTTTTGCTTAAATGTACACTTTTGTATTTGCTTTTATGCTTACTTGTAGTTTTGCGCAGCTTCCTCTTTTCAGGAGTTGCATCTGTTGTAAAAAAACTTTGCCTATTCACAGGCCGATTATCAATAAACATATACTATTTAGTACTTTGGTTGTGCGCTTTGTTTTTATGCTTTTACTGTTTTGTTTGTGAAAAACGGCCGATGTTTTTAATGAACTTGCATACATAAACTGGCAGGCCTTAACCAATAATTGCTAAAACTTTGACATTAATTGAACAATGTCACGGACGATGACCAAGATAGTCTTGTTGTGTAGGACGTCTTGTCTGTTTGTCTTTTGCAGGGTTGTTACCCTTAGGGGCAAGGTCTATGAATATGGATGGATTCATCTGTTCCCCCAAACAGTGTTGTTCTCCAGCAGTTGAGGTTGCATCTCTATCCTAGTAGAGTTTCATGCAGTGTTTATCATGTCCCTGACAGTTTGCCAGTGCGCTTTTAATCCTCCGCAGAGTACAAGTATGTGTTTACATCCCAGCGAGTCAAGATTCGGGCATATCCCCACGGAGTAGGTGCCAAGTTTTCCCCGGCCATGGCCTGGCATTTCTCCCTCTCATTCAGTTAGATGGTAGGAACTCAGTTCCTAGTAGTGCAGACTGAAGCCTCCGGTAGTTAGGTCTTTGTTCCCCAAGATAGTTGCGTCTTGGAAGGCTCTTCAGGGCATTCTTGTTCTCCATCAGGTAAAATAGGCTGTTTAGCCTGGATGTTTCAGGTACTCGGTGAGTTATCTGTTCCCCAGAAAGTTTTGTATTCTGGAGAGTCAGCCCGGACATTTACCTCAGCAAGTGGTGATCTGCATCCTCATTTGATTTTTGATTTGCTGCTCTTGTATGAACTTTGTCCCCGGTAGGGGAGCCTTTCAAGGCCTTTTCATTTCGGAGTAAGTCCAATCGTTATTGGCATGGGTGAGCTTTTCCCTGCAGGGTTGTTTGTTGCTCCTGACAGGATGGTTTCTGTTTCCCTAGTATTTACTTTGCTGTTTCAGTTCCGATGCATCTGCATGTGTGCATATCATCTACCCAAACGCGTAGCATTTCCATTTTGTATGGAGCATTACACCATTTTCAAACATTTGCATGTGAAACATAGACCAGGTTGTTATCTCTTTGTTTCAGGTGTTTCTCCGGAGGTTTGATCTTCTCTTTTGGTGTCCAGACCATGTGTTTTCTCTTAAGCCCGCGTGGTATCCAAACCCTGGCTCATGTTACTCCCAGCGGTATCTTCGGATCTGGGTGGGTCATGATAAGTATGGTGATGATTTCCTTTCCCTGTTGAGTATCCAGACTCCGGCTCATACCCAGTTGATGAGGTTTTCCTTTTTTCGTCGAGTATCCAAACTCCGGTAAAGATGGTTGTGGTATCCAGACCACGGTGACCGATGTTATTTTGCTTTCTCCGCTGAGTATCCAGACTCCGGCTTTTTTTTTCAACAGGTATTTTCTTGATCCGTTGAGTATCCAGACTCCGGTCAAATTCCTTTGTGATGTCCAGGTCACAACAAGTGTATTTGTGTTCTTTTTTCCTTATGGTATCTGGACCATGGCTTATGCTCGTGTTATTATGCTTTCTCTGTTGAGTATCCAGACTCCAGTAAAGGCAGTTATGGTATCCAGACCATGGTAGTTTCTCTGATGCTCCGTGATATCCAAGTCACAGTAGTTGTGGTTATCTCCTATCGCCGTGTGGTATCCATACCTTGGAACGTAATGTTTTCTCAGCCTATATAGTATCCAGACCACAACTAATATTGTTTCCCAGCAACGTCGTTTGACATCCAGATCCTGATGAATATATTTCTTTTGCATCGAGCATTCAGGCTCAGATTGCATTGAGCATCCAGGCTCAGGTTATTGAGTATCCAGACTCAGATTTATTAACCGAGTATCCAGACTCAGGTTATTTGCATAGAGCATCCAGGCTCAGATTGCATTGAGCATCCAGGCTCAGGTTTTGAGTATCCAGACTCAGATTTATTAACCGAGTATCCAGACTCAGGTTATTTGCATAGAGCATCCAGGCTCAGATTGCATTGAGCATCCAGGCTCAGGTTATTAAGTATCCAGACTCAGATTTATTAATCGAGTATCCAGACTCAGATTTATTACCGAGAAGTCAGGCTCCATTTATTGAGCATCCAAGCTCCAGTTCTAGGTTTATTGAGCATCCAGGCTCCAGTTTTGTGTTTGTCGAGCATCCAGGCTCCAATCTTTGAGTATCCAGACTCAGATTTGTTTCTTTGAGCATTCAGGCTCCGTTTATTGAGTATCCAGACTCAGAGTTATGTTTTGAGCATTCAGGCTTCGATTTCTATGGAGTATCCAGACTCCGGTAACTTGGATTGTTACCTTTTGAAAATATGTTATCCAAACCATAGCACCGCTCTTGATGTTTGCTGAATACCATAACACCGTTCTTGATGTTTGCATTCTCTTTCCCCAACAGGGTGGCTTTGAGATCAGTACTGTTATATTCGGATTTTCCGTGGTTGGCAGATTTCCGGGTTCTTTGGTATTCAACCGTCTTTTACCTTGATTGCATGAAAGTCGCTCGCTTTTCACTCATTCAGGTCTAGGTCGTTTGAATTGGGGCAGCTGTTGCACCCCAAAATTTGCTCAACCTTTTCTTAACTTGGTTTATGTTTCATTTCATTTTGTTCTAGCATTTGCATTGCATAGCATTTTTCATGGAAGAGGGGATCAAAAGGATGTTCATAGAAAGAGGAGTCTTCTCAGAGCATTGAACCAAGGCAAGGGTTGTTACTCAAGCTTGAGTGGTCATCAGGACATCTTGAAATGGTCATTGTCTTGTGAAAGGATAGATGGATGTGTATGGGTCAGCTCCTAACTTGGAGGCCAACTGAAGAGCATCAGGAGATTGTGAATGCATGATTTTGGGTATGAGATGTTGAGAGAGCTTATTGAGCGCTTTGAGGGTCATTTTGGAGTTTATTCAAGTTGTTGTGTGAAGTGGAACAAGCCACAGTTGAAAGTGTTGCAATTAGGGTTTTCATCTGGCAAATCCTCAATCAACTGTGCAATGGAAGGAGATTAAAACTCAATTCAAAGTCTCTATGGTCATGGGATGTTGTGTTAAGACATATGAGACATCATTTCAAGTTCAATTCATCAAGGGTTAAGTGTGTGAGAAGTTACTAAATTAGGGTTCTCAGGGTAAAATCCCCTATTTAGTGTCTGACTTCAAGACCACCTACCTCAAGATACAAGTCTCATCTAAATTTTTGGCCAACATGGCACTTTTATATCAAGTTCTTAGCTTTAATTTGATTACTAGAAGTCCTTGATTGGATTTATAGAACTCAAGTTATGATCCAGACAAGTTACAGGTCATTAGAGGTATGTGATTTTGGTCAACAAAAGTCAACCAATTTCCAAGCCAGTTTTGACCTATAAGGATGTTTCTCCTCAACTTTTGGCCGACATGGAAGTTGTAGGTCTTGATCTTAGCTTTCCAAATTGTACTAGAAGTCTTTCATCTGATTTGTGGAACTCAAGTTATGAGGTTTACAAGTCAGGGGTATTTTGGGAAAGTAAGATTACAGGTCATAAAATTATAGGTCCATTTCACCAACTTGCACACTTCAAATGGAAATCTTTTCAACATGAAACTTGCTCCAAATGAGGCTATTTGCATTACCAAATCATCTCTTGTCAAGGTAGGAGCTTGGATTGAAGAATTGGGTTTTGAATTTTTCATAAAGAAGGCTTGAAATGAGAAGTTGAGATTTTAAGGATTTTGAACTTTTTCAAGGCAAGTTTATGCATTTTCTGAGTGCAAATAATAATTCAAAGACATTGCCATTTTCACATTGGAAATTTGGGGTCTCAAAATTGGCCATTTTCATGGTTTCTTCCTCTTGAAGTAACAACTTGGAAATCAACCATAGGATCAAAATCAAGCTTTAAATCTCATACCTTTGATCAGCACAAGTGATTTGCAGTTGATTGGAATCACAACCCAAGCTGGTGCAGTGGAAAATATGTGTATGGCAACTTGGAAAAAGTGTGAAAAGTGAATTTGCGAATTGGGCTGTATGGCTTGAATTGGAGCTCCATTTCTATCCAAACCCAACATATATAACACAAGGAAACATTCTAGACCTAGCGGGTTCGCTTTTGTGGAGGTTTTGGAGAAATAGAAAGTTGAAAAGGAGAGAAAAAATTGAAATTTGTTTTCTGATTTATACACATTTTCAAGCCAAATTGAGTGGATTAAGAGCTTCCTCAAGGAATTTGGAAGGATTCTGGTTGGTTTGCTCAGAGTTTTAGATCAAAACAAGACCCAGTGGAGGTGCTCCACTAGGTAAATTCAAAATCATTTTATCTCTCATTCTAAGCTATGATTCTGCACCATTTTTGCATTCTTGAGACATAGGAACAATGTAGATTGATAATGGATAAAACGAACTGACATTAGTTGTGTTTGTTGGATGATGCTCATTTATGTTTGGATCTGGTTTGACTCATTTATGCATGATTTTGTTCGTTTGACACTTGATCTGTGATGTGTGTGAGCTCTAGATGATGTTAGGATAAAATTATTTGAGTTTTGGTGAACTTTTAATTTGGTGCACTTTGCTTGTTGTTTAATTTCTGGAGTTATTATGGATAATTAGTGGAAATAGATGCTAGATTCATGATCCTAGCGATGAGTAGATGAATTTTCATCTAAAGTTTGTGCAAAACGGTGCAAAATTGACGAAACCACGTTGTTGTAGTGAACCCGCGGCGGCCGGACTTAGGGAAGAAGATGACCGGAAAATCCAGTTCGGCCGACCGCCTCTCCCTTGTCTGATCGGAGAAGAAAGCCCACATGTCAGCATATCACGCGTCTGATCGTGAGCTTTGTGCGTGGACGTCCATAATTACACCTCACCGTGTTCTGTTTTGGCTCATATGCATGCAATTAAAACTCCAATTCATTAATTGATGTGTCTTGATGTAAGCCACATGATGAGATTACTTGAGAATCAATCACACGTTTCACAATGCTTTCCACCGTATACCATAGTCAACACAACCACATTGGATTGATCAGAATTTGTTTAATTTTTTTCCTCATTGGGCCTATACCGCGCGCTGCTTTCCACACCCCCTGGGAGGGCCCATGCGCGTTTTGCACTAGTAGAACTTGCTGTTTGCACCACTTAATTTTCATTTACTTGTTAATTTCTTTTATTTTTCTGTTTTGTGCTGTTTCCAATTTAATTCAAATAAAATAGCTCCAATAGGTTAAAAATTCACCAAAAATAATTTTCACAAATCTTGAGATGTCTACTTTTTTTCAGAAATTTTATTTTAATTTTTTTCACTTTATTTTCAATTAAAAATGAATTAAATATTGGAGCTGTTTTAATTGGATTAAATTGAGATCATTGCTTGTTTTTATTTTGTTTCTCTCTTTTCTTTTTGGTTCAATAAGTGAAAATTGATCCTCATGTTCATCATGAGTTGAGAGATTTTTGAGGACCATTTTGCCCCTGGTTGTTGACTTTTGGGCCTTTTCTTTTTGCACTTGTTTCTTCCATTTCAAAGTGGTACATCCAAATGATTTAATTCTTTTGATGGTATTTTGAAAGGATATTTGTCTTGATTTATTGGCCTTTGTTTGCCAACATGTCTTATTTGTGCATTTTATTTGGTAATTTTTGAGATACCTTGCAAGTTAGGTCATCCCATATGGAAGCTCACACAAGTACATGACCTAGTTTGGATTGGAAATGACCTTTGTGGATCCAATAAGCTCTCAACTCTTTTTGTTTCACATTCTATACATGTTGAGCTTGCTGTAGGTTCATTTTTAGGTCAAAATTTTGTTCAATGCTTGTTGAATTGTGTGTTTCCTTTTGTGCTTCCAACTTGAACTCTTATGAGACACATGTTTGCTTCCTTCATGCTTTTGCTTGCATTTCTTTTTATCTTGCTTTGATATTGATTGTGAGCTATCTTCTCCTCATCCTCCATTCTGTCCCATGACTTTGGAATACTACTTAAGGTTGCTTGGTTCCTCCTGAGGAGGAACCTGAAACTTGCCTAAAGTAATGAATCCATGAGGACTTTTTCTCATTGTTTTTGTTACTTGTTTTTTATGCATCTTCTTCTCCTCTTCTCTTGCATTTATTCATACTATGGCTTGAGGTTAAGATGAGCTTGTGGAGGCTCCAGCCCCACACATATTTCCTCCCTCACTTGCATTGCATCCTTGCCTTCCATGTTTGCATTTCATGTTTGCATTCTTGTGCATGTTGCTTTCTTCTTCCTTTGTCTGTTTCTTCCCTTAGGATTTCCATTCCTTCTTGTTTAAGTTGGAGTGTGATAGACATTAGGGTTCTAACCATGCATGATAACATTAGGTAGAGATTTCTCTTTTGTAATCCCGACTTTAGGTGCACCTTGCATGACAACTTTTAGGGTTTGGTCTAGTCCCCCTTAGTTGGTCTCTTTCTCTTCTCATCTTCAAACAACTTTAATCCACTTAATAAAGGATGACAATTGTCGCACGCTACGAGCCTTAAGCCATTTGGGAAATGATGATTGGGTGGTTGCCTCTCAATTATCTAGAATGTTAGTGTATGTCCTTCGGATGATATATGAAGCATTCGCTCCTAGATCATAGTCTTTAGTGCAACATGAGTTACAAACCAAATTCAAAACACTTCTTCCTTAAAAAACACAAAAACACTTCAAACCTTTTTATCCTTCGGGATCTTAATCAGGAAAACCTTTTTCATAAGCAAGAGTGTTGTTAACTTTCAGTCCTATCGCAAACGGTAACGCCTAAGTCTCCAATGGTCGAGCTGCATACACCAACTGCTAGAACTGTCTGTTAACCCTACTCGGGTAAAACTTTTGAACAACCTGTATTCTCGTAAGCCCGAACTATGTTTGCTCTGATCTTTCATACCAGATGAAAGTACGTAGGCATAAGACGCGATGTCTTAGCGAGCAACCTTTCCCCATTCTTTGGCCGTAGTTAGGTGAACTACGTTGACTCTGACTTTCCCATTGCACGAGGGAGTACGTAGGCACAGAGTGGCGATGCTCTGCCGAGTCAATTCTTTTTCTTTTTCTTTTGTCCCTAAACCATTAGCATAGATAGTTTACACACCCTTTTAGCTAGACAACACATGCGTGGATCTCGTCGAGTACGACGGACGTGAGGGGTGCTCATACCTTCCCCTTGAGTAACCGACTCTCGAACCTAGGACTTGGTTGCGATGACCTCGTCTTTTCCCGTTTTCGTCAGGTTTTCCTGATCGTTTCCTTTCCCTCTCTTTGGGATAAATAACGATAGATGGCGACTCTGTTAGTCATTGTCGGCCTCTCTTTTTTCGCAGTAGCGACATCTTGCTAGAATAAAGACAGATCCTACCACACATGTGTATGGTACCAAGATCATCAGACTCAACTGCATAATCTCTGCTGATGGAATGTCTAAACATCTGGTTGAACATCAGACCTTTGAAGTTGACCATACAAAACAAGGGCCAGATGCTTTGTGCAATAAAAGAGATCCTTCGTTCAGAAGAAAAACTTGGATCATCCACCTGATGAACCAACATAACTTTGACAATGTTGATCATTATGGATAATCAATTAAATACTTGTGCATTCCACAAATAGAGATTGATCTTAAATCCATACAACTTGTCGAGAAATCCAGATGATTACACTTCAGCAATACCAAAAGTATTCTTTAGTATAACTATCTTTAACAAGGCTGTCACCCTCTCTTATGACTTCCTATGCTGATAGAATCCTTGCAAGTTATGAGTGGTGAAAATAAATCACTTCCCACACAACAGAATAGTCAAAGCATACAAGCAACAACCCAGGCACTCAAACAACACAGCTACAACATTCAGCAATCTGAGTATAGGGCAATCTTCTTCTAGGGCTACCAGAGTTCTTTCATCAGAAAAATATGCAGCATAACCACCAAAAGAACATCTTTAACATGCCCTAAATAAGCTGTCAGAACATCTTATAGGACATTGTAGCAACTCCTCCTTTGGCAAAATATTCAACAGGTCACAGAAGCTCAGAGGGCACAGCAGCAGAAACACAAAATCCTTAAACTCCACAAGCAATAACTCAAACATTTAGCAAGATCATCAAATCAGCTGCCACTTCTCCTTGTTCAAACCACAAGAAAGTATCTCCCAAGATCTCATCTAGAACAGACAGGATGGCTGCTCTGGTACCAATTGAAATTCTGGTATGCAGATCTCAGATGTCCCAAGAACATTAATCTTTGCTCGAACAAGGATGAGGACAGATCATGACTAATTTAAATTCCTTTAAATTGTCTCAATGTCATGACCAATGTCATGACGTCTGTTGTAACATCTGCAGTCTGACAGAACTATTTATCTCACTATTTAAGTTATGCAGAATTGTAAATGCTGAAAGATAAATAACACAATGAATTGTTAACCCAATTCAGTGCAACATCACCTACATTTGGGGGCTACCAAGCCAGGAAGGAAATCCATTATTAACAGAATTAATTCAGAGCTAAACTTCCCCGTTTGCAACCCCTAACTTAATCTCTACCCAATGCAATTTCTGCCTAGAGACCACTAGACAAGAGTATGCGCACTCACTCCCCCTCAATCACAGCAGTGATATACAATTCAATACAAAAGGCAAACTTTAGAAGACACTCTTTAAAGTCACAATACTTGATTTTGCTTATTAGCTTCAATCAAGGACAATGAACACAACAGTGCATGCACACTAACCAAACCAATTATACAACATACAATTGCTTGGCACACAAGTATCCTAAGACACATGTGAAGAACCAAACTTCTACACTCACACAACACACGTGAAGAGTAACACTCTTCACTCACAAAACAAACGTGAAGAGCAACACTCTTCACTCACAAATATGTCTACCACAATGTATCAAAAGATACAAAGGGTGACTTACACACAAGGGACTCTCAAACCCTAGACCTTTATTTTACACTCAAGTTGTTCTTGATGTGAGTGCTTAATTTCCTCTGCTTCTGCTCCTCCTTAAGTAGTAGTGCAGACTGGGCTTGGGCTATTTAAAAGTAACAAACATTAGGTTTAACCAAGATAACCCACTTTGTATAACTCAAGGTGCTTTCAAATAGGTCATGATAAGCTCATCACTGATTAGAATCTCGCTAGTGATAACTAAGGAACCATAACAGGTTTCCTGAATTCTAGCCTGAGATATATCAGGTATCATAACAGAAAAACAAACCCTGCACGCCTGATGTCATACGATTAATGTCATAACATTCAGTCATGACATTCAGCTTCACTTACTCTTAGCTTTCCAACTTGCCCTGCTGAACACTTCTGCAGAATCTTCTTCATGACAGTAGAAACAAATGTTTTATAGTTTCTTAAAAATTCTCAAAGATCCTTTTTATGAACACCAATTAAATCTGCACTTTGTTTCTAATAACTCTCTTTGGCCTGCACATACTGATGAGATATATCCAAAGCACTTCTGTCAAGTGATAACACAGAAGCACCTGCTATACCAGACAACGATGTCATGACATTCAGTATGACATCCATGACAACAGTTCTGTCATCAGCTCTTGCTAGCTCCTGCTGCACCAGACAACAATGTCATGACATTGGTAATGACATCCTGTTTAAAACACATGACAACAATACTGTCATCATCTCCTGCTGCACCAGACAGCGATGTCATGACATTGGTAATGACATTCTGTTTAAAACACATGACAGCAGTACTATCATGACAACAGATGAATGTCATAACATTCAGCTTGGCACCAGTGCAGAATCATGTTTTACCAAAATTTAGCCAATCATAGAACCATGGACAATCATGGAACTAACAATTAAGAAGAGAATTAAGTATTTTTATTGTATTCTCATTATAAAAACCAGCCTTTGGCTGAGGAATAAAATTACAATAACTTTTATCTATTTCTTCGATAGGCTCTGTCACACCCTCATTTTCACCTTTAGCCTTTCATACTCTGCATTCGTCATATCACACATTATTCCATTGCATATCGAGCATGTGGGTTCACAAGGTAAGGATTGAGTCGATTTGTTATTTTCCATTTCATATGAGACAATTTGCTTATCATGGGCTACTTGAGAGAAAAGGTCCATCACCTAAGTTTTGATCTAAGGTGGAAAGTCTACTCATGTAGATTTCTTCAAGGAGAAGTTACTTGAAAAAATATTAGGATATTCAAGATATATTCCTAATGAACATGAAATTCAAGGCCTAAATTCAAGATTGCTTCATCCAATTTTGTTTCAAATTCTTGATAAAGTGGAGTCCAAATTTGCAAAGCATGAGTCAAGATCACAAGTCCATAATTCAAGACTTCATCCATTTCAAGTTTAATGGTTCTAAGGAAATCCATCATGAATTCATGAATTAGAGGCAAGAATATTACAAAGAGAAATTTTATGACATTACAAGAATGTCATTTGTTGCAAGATTTCCAACTCTAAGTAATGTTAAAAAATTAATTTATTTCTAATCTTCATTCAAGTCTCTAATCAAATTCATGTTATGGTAATGCCACACCAAGTCCACATTGTGCTTACAAACATCCAAGAAATATGCAAGAATTAAATCAACATTGGAATGTTTTAAGACCAAGAATATGTATGTTTAATCATGGGCAAAACAACCCCATGCAAGAGGTGGCAAATTACCTCATGTCACAAAATATACATGTCACAAGACCAAGGTAATAACATGTGACAATGCATCTAAATATCATATTTTCAAAATGCTGTCAAAAAGTAGTAGCATTGACCAAGAGGAGCCGTCCAAGCACAAGCCAACAAAATGGGTGCAAAGCACAAAGTGCTGCAAAAAAAAAATAGCATAGGCAAAGTGCAACAGCAAAAATGCAACATAACCTCTTGCATGGAAATGGAAAGAAAGAGAGTGACATGAGAAAAGGTGGTAAGAGACATTACCCCATGAAAAAATATGATATGTGGGGAGAAGAGAAAACCCTAGAGTGGAGAGATAAGAAGGAGGGGCTGTAAACAAAAAATTCATTCATTACACATTCTACACACATTGCAAAAACCAGAAAATAGAGAGAGCAAGAGAAACCCTAAAAACCAGAAATATAGAAAGGAAGAAAAACCAGAAAAAAGAGAGTGACATAGAAGCACAAGAGGATCATTGAGAAGCAGAACCTTCACAATATAGAGTGAAGAGTGGAGATCACATCCAACAAAAATCAGTGGAGGACTTGCAAGAAGGATAGAAAGCTCTTGGGTATCCATTTCATCAAACCTTTCTCTCTTTACTTTTTGCTTTTATATTCATTTTACTTCCTCTTTTATGCGTTGTTGTACTGAGTATATCATGTAAGGTTCTAAGGGGACCAAGAAACCATTTTTAAGAACCAATAGGAAGGAAAGAAAACCACAAAAGACAGCAAAAAACAGCAAATATTGCATTTTTCGCCTCAGGTCGCGACGCGAACATGCAAAAACCAGAATGAAAACTTTCCTAGTTTGCGGTGTGAACATGCAAAAAACAGAATGTTCACTTTTTTCAGTTCGCGGCTCGAACTGATTAGTTTGTTTTTTTTTTTTTGCTGTTTTTTACCTTAACAATTTTTTTTCAAGAAGTTCGCATGGCGAACTCCTTGATGGCACTCCGCACGGCGAACTCCTTGATGGCACTTCGTGCCTTTTTTTTTGCATGTCTCGATTTTTTTAGCCGACTAGCCCCATATGTTTGTATGATTTTAGTGTGAATATTGCTATTTTCCTTGTTGACTTTTGATTCCAAAAACCATTTTCAAAAACAAACTCTCGATTTTATCGAGGCATTTTTAACCTTGTAGGTCGATTGCCTTGCGCATCGCCATCGACCTTGTCCGTATCGCTTCAAATATATCTTTACAAACAATAAACCTTGATCCAACATCAAGTGATCCTTTTTCTTATAAAAAACCCAAAACACAATGAAATATACTATTAGAATTATGCACCATGAACTTTAAAGTGGTTGAGAAGGAATGAGAATGGAATCCTCCTACACTCGTTTCGAATGTTTCGAATACAAGGTGCTCGACTTGGTTATTCGAGATATTTATCTCTATCCAAAGTCTTTTGTATAATCCTAGTCAAGAATAAATTCTTCCCTAAAAAACCTAAAAACAATATCAACTCATCAAAACTTCTTTTGCCTTAGGGCGTCAATCCGAAAACCCTTTTTCAAGGTATAAAATCAACCAACTTACAATTATTTCTTATGTGGCCGAACTACGGCTGCTCTGATTTCTCACACATGTTGAGAATACGTAGGCATAGGATTGCAATGATCCTAGCGAGCACAATTTTCTTTCTTTCCCATCTTTAATCATCCATACCCTTTACCCAAGGACATGTTGCATCCGTTCTACCACAAACAGGTAACGCATAAGACTCCAAGAGTGAGCCGCAATACATCTAACTGTTAGAATGCGCACGATAGCATCGTCCACCCAACATCCCGTTTTCCACCGTAGTCCCATGAACTACGAATGCTCTGATTCTTCACTTCATATAAGTGAATATACGTAGGCACAAGGGCCCCAATCCTTGGCGAGAATTAATATAAAACCAACCCCTCTTTCTTTAAACAAGCAAACTTTTAGAATAAAACACCCATTCACGCCAAACAAACTAGGAGGTTCCCATCGAGTACGATGGATGCGAGAGGGTGCTAATACCTTCCCCTTGCATAACCGACTCCCGAACCCTAAGACTTGGTTGCGATGACCATGCTCTTTTCCCAAAGGTTTTATTGTTATTTCCCTTTCCCCCGTGGGATAAATAAAATCCGGTGGCGACTTTGTGTCATTTTTCGCGTAGCGACAGCTGGCGACTCTGTTGGGGACTCTTCCCTAAGCGAGACAAACCTAACCTAGTTTGTTTTTTCGCGTGTTTGGGTCCTTTCCTTTTATTTGTTTGTTTATCACTTTCCCTTATTTATTCAATTGTATCTCACCTTGTTTGGTTTCATTCTTCGTGGTATGGATTGGATACATTGGCGGCAAAACTTGAGGGAAAGACTCTATACCCGAGTCTAGAATGTTAAAATTGAGATAGGAGAGGTTGAGTAGTATGGGTTTTCGAGATGCTCATCTCGTGATAGTCGATACGAGAACCTCGCTTAGAGTAGATTTCTTTGAGAATGATGGAAACCGTCAAGCTCTTGGCGTGTTGAACCAATATTTTCTTGGGAATCCATTACTCTAAGGACCTTTTAGAACCTTAAACCATTGGCCAACTAAGATTGATGGTCACGTAGTATGGGTCCTCGAGAAGCTCTTCTCGTGAGGATCGATACAAAGACCTCATCCAGAAGAGACTTTCTTGATGGTTTGTTGCCTGGCAATGACTGACATACGTAACAAATAGTCAAGGAAGTCCATGACTTTGAAATCCTTGTCTAGAACCCAATGTCGATGTGTATCATAGTATGGGTCCCCGAGAAGTTCTTCTCGTGTGGGTCAATACGAGGACCTCACCCAAAAGAGATTCATGTGATGGAGTCATCCTCCGACATATTCCTGTCATGTATGATGAACAGTCATGTGGATCCATGACTTTGGGATCCCAATTAAACCTTAGATCACACCTGGTGAGAACCTTGTGTTACGATCAATTAACTTTTATCCTTGCTCCGTACCTGTGATCCTGTGTGCTAAAATTAGATTAAGTACATTGCATCCCAGTGCATTCAATCCATTTCATGTGCATTGCATCTGCATTCTGCATATCATTTCCTGAGAACCTCATATCACCTTTTGTTTCTAATTAACTGGCTGATTTTCCGACACCCGCTCAGAACTGGCAACATGTCTCAGATTATTATGGGAGAGCTTCAGAAAGGTCAAGAATTGTTAAAAGAGGAGGTCAAGCAACTGAAAACTCAGGTGAACTTGATTATGGAGATCCTGCAAACACTGATGAGGAAGGAAAGTAACTCCGCACCAGTTGTTGCCACAAAAATGCTTGATCCTATGGAAGTACTTAAGTCCCCCTCAAGTCAAGAGATACCTCGTGAGCATGACCTACCACTTGGACCTATGAAGCGTACTTATCAATGACCATTACTTAATCCTTAGTCAGGTCCAAGGAATCAACCGCAAAGTAAGAATCCATATCCAAATCAACGTCGAAGCTCTGCCCAACGAGGCCCGAACAGACCAAGGAGGCCAGAGAAACATTTTGACCCAATTTATATGTCGTACAGTCGACTCTTTCCTTTATTGCTCAGTAACTCTTTGGTCCAGCTAAGAGAACTTGGTCCTCCTTTAACACCTTCTCCTCTAGGCTATGATGCAAATGCCAGGTGTGTATTCCACTCTGGAGCGCCTGGACACACGATTGAGGATTGTAAAAGTTTGAAGTACCAAGTACAAGGGTTGATTGAGTCTAGATTGATTTCATTTACGCCTCAAGGCCTTCAAATTAACGTTAACCCTTCATCTGGTCGGGCAGGTTCACCAGTTTCTGGCATGGAAGAAAATTTTGAAAGTGGGCATGGAAAAGGTTATCATAGTGGCCCTAATGAGCAAGAAGGCTAGCCTGACTGCGAGTCAAGAAAGAAAAAGCCCAGTACCCAATGTCGACAATTTTTATATCTTGTCTTTTCTAAGCATTTTGTTATTTATTTCCTGTTATTTGCTACTTGTTTTTGAACATTATTTTGTTTTGAATGGTAATATTAATGAAGTAATCATGCTTTTTGAATTAATCATGTCGCATTCGCTCATCTTTTCTTCACTTACAACAACAACAAAAAAAACGAAAAAAATATATAAAAAAAGGTTGCATCTACCCCTCGTCCACTTATTTTATCAAACCTTTGTTTTAGTAAAATTGGAGGGAGGATGACGAAAGCGAAATACCCATAATTGCAGTTGTATGCTTTCGGATAAAATCCTGCTGATGATGTACAAGCATTGTTTCAAATCCCCTAAACACCAGAGATATAAGGAGTTAGTCCCTAGTCAACCACTTTGAGCCTAGAAGTAGGAGTTTCCTTCGGATTTAAACCCTTATGATAAACCTGGGGCATGGGTAGTGTTCAGTTAATCTGATTGCACGTTCAGTCGCAAGATGAAATCCTTGTTATGGCATTTGTTCTTCAACGACCAACGACTTGGCAGTCACAAGCCTTTCAAAAATATATATATGTTAAAATAAAAGCCCACTAAGTTGAACACCTAAAGAGGCAACTTAGGCAAAAGTTAGGGATCAAAAACAAAACCAAAAGAGGTCCTCAAACCCTCAACAAAAACAAAATAAGATTCGGTGGCTACTCAAATCAAAAAGGGTCACTGACATCCATCAAAATCAAATAAGGTGACTGCCACGTCAAATGAACCTTGAACCGTCAAGCTTACACTGTCAAGATAAGCACGTGTGGAATTAGCTGAACATAGGACTGGAGATCATCACGAACAAAGGGTGGGGACAAATAATACTTTGAGCCTTATATCCTTTGTTTCTATAACCGTGAACTAGACCACATTATAACCCTCGAAAGACCTAATTGAAGCAGGGTTTATTCTGAAAGCATGCTACAGTAAGGTTGCGTTAGCTGACTCCCCACATATTTGCTAATCTTCAGTATTGGTGTCATATTCTTGCTATATTTTTCACACACCAATAAATCAACACTATGTTTGGATTAATGGTCCATTCGTCACACACTTCCACATCATTCCTAATAAAATGATCTTTCAAATTTGCATGAGAATCACATTAAAATTACCATTTGTGAATAGACAATTTGAATTGCAAGTCGACACTTGACATCAAGGAAAGGCTAACAAAGAGTAATCAAAGAAGATTTGACCGTTCATCAAAATGGACCGGAATCAAAAGCACCTTATGGTCTTGTGGATCAGGGGCATTGGCATCCAATGATGATGAAATAGGCTAGTCTAAAGCAAGCCCCCAAGCATCATTTGATTAGGGGACGAGTCTTGCAAAATTGGTTGATCAGAAGAGAATCATCACAAGACTCTACCAACTAGGGACAGGTCATCCGAAGGTTCTTTGATTAAAAGAAAAAGTCCTTCAAATGCTCAATCAGCGCAGGTCGAATCGCTTCAACGCTCATTCTGGGGGCAAGCTACTTCAAGAGTACGTCGAGGCCCATCACTCCAAGAGTCGGTTAATCAAGGACTAACCTCTTCATCACACAAGATTCTGAGGCAGGCCATCACGAGGTCATCTCATGACGAGCTACCTCCAATCTCTCTTTTAAGGAGAAATTCTCCAGAGACCCTTTCAGACTGGGGCAAGTTGAACTAAAACTGGGGCAATTCCTCTCCGTGTTTCAAAGGAAAATTCTCCAAAGACCCTCAGACTAGGGCAAGCTGAACTAAAACTGGGGCAAGCTCTTTCCATGCCTTTAAGCTTATCAAGCAAGCTCTTTCGAGTTCAAGACGGGTGTTGGGGAATCATGCTATTAGCCCACCCGACCAAATCACCCTTTTCTTTAGCCTACTTTTAGACCCCGATTCCCGTTTGGTAGTCAATTTTCCTTTCAAAGTCCAGTTATTGTCTGGAAAACCGTAAAAATAGTTCCCATTTGACAATAAAACAAGGAGTCAGTTTCTGGCATAACAACCTAACCGTTTTGCCACAAATTCTCGTATGGTAATTCACCTTCAGAGTCCAACCATACTTGGCACGACCCTCACCCGTAATCACCATGTCCTTGCATCCCCGACATTTTTGCATACATCCTGCATTTTTACATACGTGCTTAGCCGGTCGTTCTCAAAGATACAAATTTCCTATGGACATCCTAGTAGGATCCCTTAAGAGTGCTATCCCTTCACTTACCTTTTGTAAGTCCATTTTGAGATGTCTTCTCACCTTACCTTTCGTGAGGGATTTCATGGCCTTTCGCATGAAATCTTATCCTTTCGCTTCCCTTTCGTAAGCGTTTTCTCGCTGTCTTTTACATGCGACAAAACTTTGTGTTGGGTATCTTCGATCAATTTGGATGATTGATGCCTATGTGGCCAAGAACTAAATGGTCGTCATACTTAAAGAATGTCATCTTCGCCGTTGTGCCTGTGAGGTCAAATGATGTTCTGATACCCTTTTCAAAGTCCCTCTGCCTTTGTAAGAGGATGGTTATTAGCCTTCACTTACCTTTTGTAAGCCTTTCCGTGTCTTTTCCACGAAGTATCTCCTCTCTGCCTTTCGCATAGGAGTCTCCTTACCGTTCATAAGGGATTTCATGGCCTTTCACATGAAATCTTATCCTTTCGCTTCCCTTTCGTAAGCGTTTTCTCCCTATCTTTTACATGCGACAAAACTTTGTGTTGGGTATCTTCGATCAATTTGGATGCTTGATGCCTATGTGGCCAAGAACTCAATGGTCATCATACTTAAAGAATGTCATCTCCGCCGTTGTGCCTGTGAGGTCAAATGATGTTCTGATACCCTTTTCAAAGTCCCTCTGCCTTTGCAAGAGGATGGTTATTACCCTTCACTTACCTTTTGTAAGCCTTTCCGTGTCTTTTCCACGAAGTATCTCCTCTCCACCTTTCGCATAGGAGTCGCCTTACCGTTCATAAGGGATTTCATGGCCTTTCGCATGAAATCTTATCCTTTCGCTTCCCTTTCGTAAGCGTTTTCTAGCTGTCTTTTACATGCGACAAAACTTTGTGTGGGGTATCTTCGATCAATTTGGATGCTTGATGCCTATGTGGCCAAGAACTGAATGGTCGCCATACCTTAAAGAATATCATCTCCGCCGTTGTGCTTGTGAGGTCAAATGATGTTCTGATACCCTTTCCAAGTTTCCTCTACCTTTTGCAAGAGGATAGTTATTGCCCTCAACTTACCTTTTATGACTCTTTTTGTGTCTCTTTCACGAAATATCTTCACCTTGCCTTTCGCAATAGATTTAACTTACCTTTAGTAAGACCCACCGTGCCTTTTGTACAGGTTCTTGTCAGCTTACCTTTTGTAAGTATCCTCTCTACCTTTTGTGGAAGGAATTTTTCTCCTAACCTTTTGTTCAGGGGTCTGTTCTGCCTTTTGCAGAAGAAAGTATGATCGTCCTCTTCTGAGGGAGTTTCCTATCTACCCTTTGTAGAAGGAATTATCTCCAAACCTTTTGTTCTGGAGTCCTATTTACCTTTTGTAAAAGGAAATTTTTCTCCTAACCTTTTGTTATGGAGTCCTTCTACCGTGATAGAAGGAAATACGATCATATTCTCCCAAGGGAGTTTCTGCTATTTGATGTAGAAGGAGTTACTATTTCTCCAAACCTTTTGTTCTGGAGTCCTCTCTACCTTTTGTAGAAGGAATATTTTTCTCCTAACCTTTTGTTCAGGAGTCCTCCTTGCCTTTTGTAAGAGGAAAACAATTATTTTTGGAGTCCTCTCTACCTTTCGTAGAAGGAATATCTCACAATTATTTTTAGAGTCCTCTCTACCTTTCGTAGAAGGAATATCTCGCAATCTTTTATTTTTAGAGTCCTCTCTACCTTTCGTAGAAGGAATATCTCATAATCCCTTATTTTCCAAGTCCTCTCTACCTTTCGTAGAAGGAATATCTCATCGCAGTTATTTTTGGAGTCCTCTCTACCTTTCGTTGAAGGAATATCTCATAATCAGTTATTTTTAGAGTCCTCTCTACCTTTCGTAGAAGTAATATCTCATAATCAGTTATTTTTGGAGTCCTCTCTACCTTTCGTAGAAGGAATATCTCATAATCAGTTATTTCCGAGTCCTCTCTACCTTTCGTAGAAGGAATATCTCACAGCTATTTTTAGAGTCCTCTCTACCTTTCGTAGAAGGAATATCTCACAATTATTTTTGGAGTCCTCTCTACCTTTCGTAGAAGGAATATCTCACAATTATTTTTAGAGTCCTCTCTACCTTTCGTAGAAGGAATATCTCGCAATCTTTTATTTTTAGAGTCCTCTCTATCTTTCGTAGAAGGAATATCTCGCAATATTTTATTTTTAGAGTCCTCTCTACCTTTCGTAGAAGGAATATCTCACAGTTATTTTTAGAGTCCTCTCTACCTTTTGTAGAAGGAATATCTCACAGTTATTTTTAGAGTCCTCTCTATCTTTCGTAGAAGGAATATCTCACAATCGTTTGTTTTAGAGTCCTCTCTACCTTTCGTAGAAGGAGTATCTCACAGTCATTTATTTTCGAGTCCTCTCTATCTTTTGTAGAAGGAATATCTCCTAGCCAATTTTTGATTCCCTATTATGAGACAACTCTTTGACTTTTTGCAGAAGGAGTTTTAGATAACTTGTTTGTGGTATAACTTATCCTCTTGGAATTCTACAGGAGTCCTCCTCTTCCGGCCGACAAAGCATTCATGTTCGTTCTGCATTGTATCTCAAGCATATCATCATATTCCCCTTAACCTTTGTTCGCTAACAGACACATTCTTTAAACCATCTCGCTGACCATCTACTTCAATCCTACACCTCTCCAGTTGAAAATCCCAGGTATTCTAGTATTTAATTCTCTTCTACCATGAATGTCCGAGCACCTTTATCCTCCAGACATTCAGGTCCAAGAGGATTAAATAGGGGCAGCTGTCACACCCTCATTTTCACCTTTAGCCTTTCATACGCTGCATTCGTCATATCACACATTATTCCATTTCATATCGAGCATGTGGGTTCACAAGGTAAGGATTGAGTCGATTTGTTATTTTCCATTTCATATGAGACAATTTGCTTATCATGGGCTACTTGAGAGAAAAGGTCCATCACCTAAGTTTTGATCTAAGGTGGAAAGTCTACTCATGTAGATTTCTTCAAGGAGAAGTTACTTGAAAAAGTATTAGGATATTCAAGATATATTCCTAATGAACATGATTCAAGACCTAAATTCAAGATTGCTTCATCCAATTTTGTTTCAAATTCTTGATCAAGTGGAGTCCAAATTTGCAAAGCATGAGTCAAGATCACAAGTCCATAATTCAAGACTTCATCCATTTCAAGTTTAATGGATCTAAGGAAATCCATCATGAATTCATGAATTAGAGGCAAGAATATTACAAAGAGAAATTTTATGACATTACAAGAATGTCATTTGTTGCAAGATTTCCAACTCTAAGTAATGTTTAGAAATTAATTTATTTCTAATCTTCATTCAAGTCTCTAATCAAATTCATGTTATGGTAATGCCACACCAAGTCCACATTGTGCTTACAAACATCCAAGAAATATGCAAGAATTAAATCAACATTGGGATGTTTTAAGACCAAGAATATGTATGTTTAATCATGGACAAAACAACCCCATGCAAGAGGTGGCAAATTACCTCATGTCACAAAATATACATGTCACAAGACCAAGGGAATAGCATGTGACAATGCATCTAAATATCAGATTTTCAAAATGCTGTCAAAAAGTAGTAGCATTGACCAAGAGGAGCTGTCCAAGCACAAGCCAACAAAATGGGTGCAAGGCACAAAGTACTGCAAAAAAAAAATAGCATAGGCAAAGTGCAACAGCAAAAATGTAGCATAGCCTCTTTCATGGAAATGGAAAGAAAGAGAGTGACATGAGAAAAGGTGGTAAGAGACATTACCCCATGAAAAATATGATATGTGGGGAGAAGAGAAAACCCTAGAGTGGAGAGATAAGAAGGAGGGGGCTGTAAACAAAAAATTCATTCATTACACATTCTACACACATTGCAAAAACCAGAAAATAGAGAGAGCAAGAGAAACCCTAAAAACAAGAAATATATAAAGGAAGAAAAACCAGAAAAAAGAGAGTGACATAGAAGCACAAGAGGACCATTGAGAAACAGAACCTTCACAACATAGAGTGAAGAGTGGAGAGCACATCCAACAAAAATCAGTGGAGGACTTGCAAGAAGGATAGAAAGCTCTTGGGTATCCATTTCATCAAACCTTTCTCTCTTTACTTTTTGCTTTTATATTCATTTTACTTCCTCTTTTATGCGTTGTTGTACTGAGTATATCATATAAGGTTCTAAGGGGACCAAGAAACCATTTTTAAGAACCAATAGAAAGGAAAGAAAACCACAAAAGACAACAAAAAAACAACAAATATTGCATTTTTCGCTTCAGGTCGCGGCGCAAACATGCAAAAACCAGAATGAAAACTTTCCCAGTTTGCAGCCCGAACATGCAGAAAACATAATGTTCACTTTTCTCAGTTCGCGGCGCAAACTGATTAGTTTGTTTTTTTGTTGTTTTTAACTTAAAAAAGTTTTTTTCAAGGAGTTCGCACGACGAACTCCTTGATGGCACTTCGTGCCATTTGTTTTGCATGTCTCGATTTTTTTAGCCGACTAACCCCATATGTTTGTATGATTTTAGTGTGAATATTTCTATTTTCCTTGTTGACTTTTGATTGCAAAAACCATTTTCAAAAACAAACTCTCGATTTTATCGAGGCATTTTTAACCTTGTAAGTCGATTGCTTTGCGCATTGCCATCGACCTTGTCCGTATCGCTTCAAATATATCTTTACAAACAATAAACCTTGATCCAACATCAAGTGATCCTTTTTCTCATAAAAAACCCAAAACACAATGAAATATACGATTAGAATTATGCACCATGAACTTTAAAGTGTTGGAGAAGGAATGAGAATGGAATCCTCCTACACTCGTTCCGAATGTTTCGAATACAAGGCGCTCGACTTGGTTATTCGAGACATTCATCTCTATCCAAAGTCTTTTGTATAATCCTAGTCAAGAATAAATTCTTCCCTAAAAAACTTAAAAAAAATATCAACTCAACAAAACTTCTTTTGCCTTAGGGCGTTAATCCGAAAACCCTTTTTCAAGGTATAAAATCAACCAACACACAGTTATTTCTTAAGTGGCCGAACTATGGCTGCTTTGATTTCTCACACATGTTGAGAATATGTAGGCATAAGATTGTGATGATCCTAGCGAGCACAATTTTCTTTCTTTCCCATCTTTAATCATCCATACCCTTTACCCAAGGACATGTTGCGTCCGTTCTACCACAAACAGGTATTGCATAAGACTCCAAGAGTGAGCCGCAATACACCTAACTGCTAGAATGCGCACGATAACATCGTCCACCCAACATCCCGTTTTCCACCGTAGTCCCATGAACTACAAATGCTCTGATTCTTCACTTCATACAAGTGAATATACGTAGGCACAAGGGCCCCAATCCTTGGAGAGCATTAATATAAAACCAACCCCTCTTTCTTTAAACAAGCAAACTTTTAGAATAAAACACCCATTCACGCCAAACAACCTAGGAGGTTCCCATCGAGCACGATGGATGCGAGGGGGTGCTAATACCTTCCCCTTGCATAACCGACTCCCGAACCCTAAGACTTGGTTGCGATGACCACGCTCTTTTCCCAAAGGTTTTATCATTATTTCCCTTTCCCCCGTGGGATAAATAAAATCCGGTGGCGACTCTGTGTCATTTTTCGCGTAGCGACAGGCTCTATCCAATATTTTCTCAGCGCATGCATTTCCTTTCCTCCTATTCGACCAAGTTAGCAGGGCACCTTGATTAAGGATGTGGAGAAGATCGTGAGGTCAGTCCAATGTTGGAAATCACTCATAAGAGTTTTTGAAGGGTGATGGGCCCCCTATGCTCATGAGCTCCAGGGATGACATTGAAGTCTCCAATAAAGCACCAGGGTATACCAGTAAGGGAAGAAATAGACATGTCGTTATAGAGTTTCCATCTAATCAAGTGACAATTGGAGGCATAAACAACTCCAAAACCAATAGTGATGTTAAAAATGGAAACTGTAAATGCAACATGTCGAGAGTCAGAAGATATTACAGCAGTATCTAATTCCTTTTATCAAAAGCACCATAATTGGGTAGAGCCAAGTCTCCATCATTCATAGCAAATAACCTGAGACCCAATCTCATAAACCATTTGGCAGAAAATTTAAAAAATCCATCCAGGGTTCTATAGTAAGAACTATATCAGGTTTAGAAGAGCTGATTAGTCTTCTAAGGGCTAATATTGAGGAGGCATTGGACAAACCACAAATGTTCCAAAATAGGCACTTTATTTGGCCTTTTTAGAAATACCAACCTTAGACTCGGTTCCATAAATACCCTGATGGGCCTTAGCTTTCTTATACTTTTGTTTAGAATTCACCATAATGAATTCTGAATGAACCTGAGTATTGTCTATAACATCCATAATACTTTGGTCACCATCCTCCTCCTTAACAATATTTGCCTAAGATTCCTTGAGAAACTACATATTTTGCATAATATGGTCCTCATTATCTAGTTGTTCCATCTCTCTATCATCAGTAAAAAATTGTGCGGCATCTACAAATTCAGACAACTGTGAACTAGATTCATTATCTATATGTTCATTTACTTTAGATTCAACATCGCCAAGGATTTTAAATCTATTAGAATGCTCCCCTCCCATAAATCTTTGTTTTGTAAAATCCTTGTCTCGTAGGGCCTAAGGGGGTGTCTTGTCCATAACCACCTGCTTTTCTTTGTTCATGTTGTTTGTTTTGGGGCTAGATTTTCAATTGACTTCACATCAATTGACTTTTTAGTTGACTCAGGTGGCTTTGACCTCTCCAAGTCAACCCTTGAAGAGTCAACTTCCCTACCATCCCTAAACTTTACATAGGTTGATTTGATTGTTCTTACTCTGTTGTGCTCCTTGCTAATGAGTGGTTAAGGCTCCAGTTTAGCCTCCACTCCATTCTAATATTTTGGCACAAGTATTTTGCAAAAGTAAATGTGATGCGCAATAGTCATACAATGGCTATAATAATCCGGAAGATTGTCATATGTTAACTCTACAAAGAAAGTAAATCTCTTCATCTCTAAAAGCACTTTGGACCTCAAGGGCTGGTTGAGGTCCATATCCACCAAAACTTGGACATAGTAGCCAAATGTTTTGTCAAACATATGCTTGTTAATAGTAGCATCTATGCATATAGGAATGCCTATAGTGTTGGCAATGGCAAAGAGAATTTTAGGTCTTAAATACACCTGCTGCACAAGATTGTAGATTCAAACCCACACATGAGAATTGGAGTTCTTTTGAAGACTATGGTTAAATTTTATTGTCCAAGCGAGCATTTTGAGAAAACCTGGCTAAAGGTTCTAAAATTGAACCAACTTTACTTTGCGAACGTCTTCCAGAGTAAAAAAGGAAAATTTATAGAAGCCTTTACCTAAAGATGTAATGCCTCATCTTGAAAGATCCTTCCATAGAGGAGTTAACTTGCTCTTCAAGGCAACCACATTGAGAGGTGTTGTACCCTTCAGCCAAACAATATGACTGTGTAAGTTATGTTTGCAGGATTCTAAACCTGCCAAATACTTTTTCTTAAGGATGAAGATTGCTATTCTATCACCCCTTAACACAAGGTTGAGGTAGTTGTGATACCAAAATATTACAGAAGATTGACAAAGCTTGAGTAAAGCTTTTCTTTTCAAGTTGTAGGGCGACCTTTGAGGATTCTTTAGGTTTGTCTAAAATTCACCATGGTATTTGGAAGGAAGCCAATAGAGGATCAGAGGTGGAACTCTTAGTTACCCCATTAGATCAAATGATGAAAATGGTGAATAGTGTTTTCACAAGAGCATAAGTTAAGAAATACATTAAAAAATATTTTATTTTATTGGAAATTGAGTATTAAATTTAATAAAAATATAAAATTAATTTTTCAATTGTTTTTTCCAATACAAACTTACTATAACTGAGTTTCTTAATTTGTGCTTCTAGGGCAGGGTAATGCTAACTTGTGCCCTAGTGCATAAGTTAAGAACTAAATTTAAAAATGTTTTATTGGAAATTGTGTATTAAATTTAATAAAAATATAAAATTAATTTTTCAATCGTTTTTCAAATACAAACTTAACATTACACTTTCAAAAGGGTAATATTAACTTATGCCCCTAGAGCATAACTTAAGAACTAAATTAAAAAATATTTTATTTGAAATTGTGTAAAAAAATTTATTAAAAATATAAAATTATTTTTTTCAATTATTTTTTCTAATACAAATTTATTATAAGTGAGTTTCTTAACTTGTACTTTTAGAGCACAAATTAGAGATTATCCTTTTCAAAATCATATCATTTTTCTTTTGTTGATTTTTGTAGGGTTATTGCTCCTTAACATTTTCTTATATCTTTTCTTTTTTAAATGTATGAATTGCCTTAACAAAAAATAAATTTATAGTTTTTAATCTCAATTTTATTTAATGTTTTTCTGATATATATATATATATATATATATATATATATATATATATATATATATATATATATATATATATATATATATATATATATATATATATATATATATATATATATATATATATATATATATATATATATATATATATATATATATATATTGGCAATATCTTCATTTTCCATGTTTATCTCATTTAAAAATTGCAAAAAATATGAAAATTGAGTTAAAAATTTTCGATTTTAAAATGGAGAAAAATGATAATCCATTTTGGCAAGTGACAAAATACAGAAACATAATAAAGTTTAAAAGCTATTAGATATTTGTATGAATATACTTGCATGGTTACTACGCTATTCGAAACAATAAAAAGCAAATTTGAATAGAAACAACCAAAATTTGATTCGAAGATCGTTCATTTCACAGGTAGAGTTGTGTGTGGAATTGAATTTGAATTGTGAGTTGAGAATGGGAAGAGGAAAATTCAAGAGCAAACCTACCGGTCGCCGCCAGTTCTCCACTCAGGAAGACCTCCGTAAGCCTCTCCTTTTCTCATTATCCTCCATTTTTGGCTTTCTTTCATCACCTTTATATGCTGAATCCATTCACTTTTTCGTTGCGAAATTTGTATTATGAGATATAAGTTGTTTCTTTTATTGCTTTGTTGTAGCAGTAGTATTATAGAATAGTGTGGCTGGTGTGATCAAGTTTTTGATGCCATGATTAAGCTCTATTCAGATAAACAACTTAGTATTTTCTTTTGATTGTTGCAGTTGCTGGAACCACTACCCGTCCTCGAACTTTTAGACAGGTTTTCTTCAGCCTCCTTTTGTTCATCTCTCCTAAAGCATGCATGTGATCACTCACACAGTAGATGTTTTTTACGGTTAACTTTTATATGCTCATGATATGATATGTTCTAAATTGTTTTCCATTTTCTCTACATGGCTGTTCTCTTCGCAACCTTATCAGAAAGAAGCTGAGAATGAAGAGGAACCTGAGCAAGTATCTGGAGATGAATCTGGAGAACAATCTGATGAAGAAAGTAGAGTCAGTATCTAACAATCTTAGCTTTGCACTTTTTGGAAAAAAATTACATGCTATTTTTATTTGTTTCTATGATCAATTGAATGAATTTGCTACTACTTGATGTATACAGAAGAAAAAAGGGACTCAAGGGATTATTGAGATTGAAAATCCTAACTTGGTAAAGCCAAAGAACTTGAAAGCTAGAGATGTTGATGTGAGTTAAACTTTTCCTTTTTGGTCATTTCATAGACATTTTCGTACGATTTTTGAAGAATAATGTTAGTTTCCGCGCGGCTTGCAGGTTGAAAAGACAACCGAACTTTCAAGGCGTGAAAGGTTTTGTACTTTTAATTTGTTTCTGTAAAAGGGTTATACAAATACAATCATTCTTTTAAAGAGGATATTGCTTCTGATCTGAATATCTTCATATTTTGCCTCCTGTTTGTAGAGAGGAGATAGAGAAACAGAAAGCTCATGAACGCTATATGAGGCTGCAAGAGCAAGGAAAAACAGATCAATCAAAGAAAGATTTAGGTACCAGAAGCTGAATATGTTTAACCAAAATCAACATGCAGTTTGTAAGGATTTCTTTCAATGATTAATGTTTAATTTCTTTGTTGACATGTTATGCAGAACGATTAGCTCTTATTCGTCAACAAAGAGCAGAAGCGGCGAAAAAGAGGGGTGAAGAGAAAGCTGGTAAGTTCTAAAAACTGTTTGTTCTGCTTGTTCTATTCTTCTGACATCTAAAAGGTTGAAACTGATTATTGAGTAAATCTAATTCAGCTAAAGAGCTGAAGAAGGCTGAAGTACGCAATGCGGCCTAACATTATTCCAATTAATAGGATGAATATATACTCTCACTACTCATAAATATTGTATCCATTGATCTTTATAATGGATCTGACAGCGATCTCATTCCAGGTTGGTAATTTGTAATGCAGTTATTCTAGCATCATGTGACTTGAAATCTTAATTATAAACACTTTTCTTTACATAAAGTCTGGGAACAGTTAATGTTGTTTATCCCATGGACACTACGTGTAGCACTGTATTTTGTTTGGGAAAGTTGAGGCTCTGTGTTCTTGTTGCAATATGTTATTTGCCCTATTTATTATAGGGGTGAAAAAAAAAACAAGTTATTGTTAACCAAATTTATATCCAAATTGTTCCACTTTAAAAATTCAAATCAAATGCTAAAATATAAATTTGGTTATCCACTTTAAAAATTGTTACATGTGATTTAATTATTTGTTATCCAAATTTCATTATTTGTTAAATTAATATGTTTCTGTCTCTTTTCATGTTTTATCATATACACGTTATAACTAATTTTATATTTTAAACCAAAAGATTCAAAATTTTATATTTTAAAATAAATTCAAAATATTAAAATTTTTTAGGATCACTTGGATATAATTTTTGTCTCTTAAAATTTCTTTTTTTTTTTCTTCGTTTTAATTGTAAAATATTTTTATTTACAGAGAAATTTGTGTCACTTATTCAAGAAAAAAAATCATTCGAATCATTGATCATTTATATCTATTATGTATTTTCCATTTATATTTCTGTCCAAACATTACTTTGGTTTGGTGATATCCTGATCTGTCCAATGACCTTTTAACACCTTTGATTTTTTTTTTCTTTTCAAAGTAACAATTAAAGTCCAATTAGAATCTAATTTAAAAGACACAACCACTCCACCAACTCAAATAAATCCATAAACTTTGATTCTATTCTAAAGGTTTCATTAAATAAATTTAGTCATTATCATTCATCAAATCAATATTCTGAAAATTTCTGCAACAATATTAATATCAAAACCAACTTCACATTAATAATGTTTAAGACTTGGGTTTTAAAACTGTATTTTTTTTATAAAATTGGTTTTAAAACTGATTTCTTTAAAGAAAATAAAAAATTGGTTTTGAAAGAAACCGGTTTAAAACTGGTTTTTAAAAAAACTTTTTTTTAAAAGACCGGTTTAAAACCGAACCAATCCACTTGTAAACCGGTTTTAAAAAAATAAATTGGTTTTATATAAACGGTTTTAAGATCCAAACCAAACCATATATGTGGTTTGGTTTGGTTTGGTTTATAATCCATGCACACCCCTAATTCACTATCTTTACTAGTTTCTTCACTACGACCGGTTACTGGCTTTTTCCTCCTTCCAATAGAAGAAATGGTGATGCCTCCATACCCAACCTCTTATCACATTCTAAACAAATGTTATTCTAATGAACTCAATGACCTCTTGTGATTCCTTGCTCTCACTAAAAAGAAAATATTTAGAGAGAGATTTGTATTGAGATAGTTTTGTTAAGCACTAAGAAGGAATAATATATGGAGAAGAAGGTATGTCAAGCACAATGGCGAGTGGCGAGCTTCCTCGTGAAGCCACAAGGCAGTAAGGATTTGGTGATCAATCCTCTAACATGAGGTAGGAAGCTATCCAGATTTGGGTGACAGGCAGTGTTGGATTCAGAAAATTTATTAAATGAGAGTAAAAATTATATATAAATGTGTAACATCCAAAATTTAATATATTATTTTTTAAAGTATAAATATATATCATGATTTTTTACAATAAATTTTAGAGTTTGGAAGCAAGGAATGATTTTTTCATTTTTATCACTCTCATATATAAAGTCTAAATTATTAAATTATTGACATAACGTAGGTTATGGTTAGAATTTAGAACTAATATCTTGACATACATATCTATGTATTTAAGAGTTTTTCAGTAGCATTTAATACTGATACGGATATATTGCATAATCCATAACCTGTATCAATCTAAAATAGTGTAACCATTTTTTTAAAGAAACCAAATTCAGATTTTAGTGGGGGCCTGTGCCCATATAATGACAAGAGTAGGTCCGTCCCTGGTGATAGGACACCCAGTTTGGCTTGGGCTGTTGGAATTAACTCCCATCACCCATTTACTTAATAAATGTGGGAGATGGTGTGTCCAAGCAACAATGGAATAAAGAGGGAGTTAAGGAAGAAATTGTCTTTTCCCCGATTTAAAGGAGAACGAGTTTCTTCTCCTCCACGTTTCTGGTAAGGGATTGGGCTTATCGTTATCTGGAACAAGCTCAAGGAGTCTCTATAAATACCTCAGTCTTAGACTAAGGAAGGGGATCTCCAATCTTTCACATAAAAGTTGTATACAAAGTCTCTTACAACCTACATGAACTAACCCTAAATACGACCAAACAGTCCTAAAGACCACAGGCAACCGTACACTACAAAGAGTTGTCCTCATTGAGCTTTTTAGCAAGTACAAATGGCGCATATCGTTGATCCATAGTAAAACTAATATGGGCCACTCTATTAATCAACATTTAATGCACTGCCCCTTCATTAATCCTTTTTTATACAGTGAATAGGCGATCAACTACTTCGGTTAACAATAGCTTCAGCGGCTACCATGAGACCATATCAGAGATGCACGCTGCTATGGTGGACTTGTGTCGTCACACCATAGTTTGGAGGAGAACATCCTTAACCTTCGGCAATGCTAACAAAATGCATATCCCAATGAGGAGACAAAAGTTTTGGATTTCCAACCTCTCTCTAATGAGATTTATGGGATTGTATAAGAATGTTTCAAGCAACATTCGCTCGTCAAGTTCAATGGTATAAGCGATCCCTAAGAGCATGTCGCCTCCATTAACACTCATATGGTGATTATCGAAGCTTCATACACTCTAAAATGAAATTTCCTCTCCAACACCTTCACAGTCACCTCACTGGGGATTTATATGAGTCTGCCATGATTGTCAGTCACCAGCCATCAACACATGGTAATGAAGTGGTCCATCAATTCTTAGTGAGTAGGCACAGGAAGATGTCAACCACCATCCTGTTGAATATTCTCCATGGCCCTTCAGAATCCTTAAAAAGGTATCTCACATGGTTCAATGAGACAACTATCAAGGTCATCCACCTGAACTAGGAGATGTTTATAGGAGCTTTCCGAAACAAGCTAAGAATTAGATATTTTAATAAATCCTTCTCCCAGAGATCTGGAACTTCCATGTTGAACATAATATCACACGCCGAATGTTACATAAAATGTGAGGAGAGCAACATAGAGAAAAAGGCTATGAACGCTAAGGAGCGAACTTATTGTTATCCAGACTCTTCACCGTAATAACGTAGAGGCTAATATATCTCGTATGTAAGGGACAAAGCAACCTTTAAGTAGAACCGTAAGTATATGGAAAACTTCACACCCTTGAACACTCGCCATGAACATACATGGCGCGAAGTCTTCCAACCACATAATATTCCTTCTCTGTGGGCTCTCAAGTCAGACATCATGGGGCGTGAGCCCAAAAGATAGTGTTAATTTCACAAGGTCAAGGGTCACCACACCAAAGTCTGATATCAACTCAAAAAGGAGATTAAGCACCTCATCTAAGAAGCTTATCCCACTAACGCAGGAGGATCAAAAAAGATTTGGGTACCAAAGGTTAGGAACTAAAATTATCTAGCATGTATGTTTTGCATCATCATAGTAATAATAATTGTCCAAAGCATTAATCAAAGGATTTTACGGAGTTTCTATCATCTGGTCTAAAATGGGGTCCATTTATAGAGAAATCTTTAACAAAACCTAAAAAAAGAAAAGCTTTAGATAAAGAAATAATAAATGCTCCTCACATTAAAAAAATTTAGAGAAATTATGTTTCTGGAAAAGAAAAGGCTTAATGCTTCCCAAAGTATCAAATGGAAAAAATATCTCCAAATCACTCTGTTGAGGTAAGAAAGAGGTAAGTTACTTGTTAGAAAAAAAATAATTATCCTTATGTCCCTTTAACAAGTGCTAAATATTTCTCTAAACTTTTACTCAATAATATTTTTTTTAACTAACATCTTGTATGAGTTTATTGCGAAAATAAAGAATTCATGAGATAAAAGGATGGCGTTAAAAAAGAAATTAGGCTGGAAGATCAAACCAATCCCAAAAGGCATATGAAAACAAGTTTATCGCATTCTAATTGATTAAACTCTAAGGTTAATAAATGAGAATGTTTCAAAATTTAAATTTTGCGCCCTATAATTGACTAGACACTCCATCTAATCGATTAGGATTTAAAATTTCACCGTCTCCATCCTCTAACGCCATTTGTTGAAAACTTTCTATGCAAATCTTAGGTGTAAAAGAGTGTTTATAAAATCCAAGGTATGTAAAATCCAAATTTGTCTCTCCATGGAAGATTTTGGGGAAATTGTTGGTATGTCCTCTAATGAATATCACTAGTCCTTTAATGCTCTAATTGACTTGGATACTTTTAATCTTCACATTGTTACTCAATCTCTTTTTACTAATCCAGTCGCAAATCATAGGATCCATATAATAGTGAGATATATCACTATGGCCCTCCATCTTATTTTTATGTGATCACCCATGTGCTCATCCCAAGGATGTTCAACCACGTGAAATTATTGAGAACCAATGTTATAGTTACTTGGCTCTTGACCAACAATATCGAGGACAACATGTCTATTGTAGTAACTTAGCATATGTTGGATTTAAGAAAGAATGACACTTGGTTTTCGTAAGGGGATCTGATCACAGAAGTTATGATTCATGATGGAGTCAATCTAGAAGGGGAAGAGTGTGATACAAGCTCTTCAAGGATCAATCAAACAACTTTGAAGCAAATAAAGATATCAAAGTAAATGAGGTCTAAGGGAACAATTTACCTTATGAGCAAGCTCTATAGGATCCATAATAACCACAACTAGGGGTGGCAAATAGACATGTCCACCCCATTTAGGTTCCCCCCTAAAAAACGGGCAAAAAATGGGGCAGGACGGGGAGGGCATAACTGAGGGTGCAAGCCTAAAATTTTAGTCCGTCTCGTACTAAGGTGCAGACGGGGCAGAGCTGACCTGCGGGAATTGCAACTTTTAAGCTTAAAAATACATAAAATTATGTTAATGGTCATGACCGCAAAAGCCCGTAAAAAATAAGTTTGGGCGAGGCGGGCTTATTAGAGGAGTGAGTTCATAAACCCTTAGTTCACCCCGCACTAAAGTGTAGGCAGAATGGTCATGACAAAGAAAACAAAGAAAAATAATCACAAATATCATCACGGAAGAAAAGGATTTAAGTAAATAAAAAAGTGATGCGAGAAGGTTAAATGTTTGGCGCAAATAAAATCAAATATTAAAAGCAACATCAAAGGAATTGAAGTCTTTGAAAGCTTGCTTATGATTCTATGCCTTAATTTTTTTTTATCTATTGAAGATCATTAGTTTGTAATAAGTGTGAGTGACTCTCAAAGTACTGAGGTAATGCCTACCTAATTAACTTTTTCCTAAATCCAATCGATTAAGAAGCGGGCCTAATTATTTAGGAGTAAAATTTTTTCTCCCTAACCAATTAGAACTTGTGTCTAATTAAGTATAGATCAAACTCGCCCTCTAATCATTTAAGAATCCTCTTAATCAATTAGGCTCTGAACATGGATGATATTTTTCTAAAAAGATAGGTCATAATTGATTCGTGTTGCATGATAATCAATTAGAGAGTGGTTCCAGCCCAAAAATTCTTTCCTTTTTTGGTCAAATTTTTTCCTATATAAGGAGAATTTGTATTCACTTCTAGACAACACAAAAAATATGATGTTTTCATTTTTCTCTCTTAACCACTCTCTTCTTTGAAAAAATTACATACACTTAGATTTATTTACATATTGAGAGAGTGAAATACTTAAGAGTTGTGTAACTGTTATTTAAATAAGATTGTGTTGTAATGATAAATTAAGTGTATCAATCTCTTATGACATTTATATTTCTATCAACATTGCAAGTTGAACCTAAGTAAAAGCTTGGTGTAAGAAAGTTTTGGGTTGATCCTGTGATGAAAACTCAAGTTTATAGTGAAACTCTCAAGGGGAAATACTTGGGGACTGGAGTAGGTTGTGTGGTTTAAGGTTAAATCAATATAAATCTTGGTGTGCACTTTCTATCTTTTCTCTTTTACTTTCATGCTATTTTTTTCTTGCTTAAATTTATGCATCATCTCTCTTCTTAAAATTGACCAAGTAAAATTAATTATTTTTGTAAAAAGTTTTTCACAAAATCATAGTTCACCCCCTTTTGTGTTTAAAGTTACTTGGTCAACACCAATATCTCCCATCCCGTATTTATCCAAAATCCAATCCCAAACCCTAAAAATCCTTTTTACCTTCTTTTAGGGAGAACCCATGGTTAATCCTCATTTCCACCACTAAATGGCAATGATTACTATAACTGGAGAAAATCCATGAAATGAGTTCTTGCTTCTAAGAACAAAATAATTTCATCAATGGATCACTTCCTCCACAATCCATGAAATGAGTTCTTGCTTCTAAGAACAAAATAATTTCATCAATGGATCACTTCCTCCACCGTATCCATCAGATCAAGATTTCAAGTTATGGGATCCTTTTAATAATATGGTGATTTCATGAATTACAATAAATTTATCATTTCATATTGCACAAATTTATTTGTTTTGACTTTACTCAAGACCTTTGGTCAAATTTGATAGATTAATTTACCAAAGGGGACAACTTTAGGTTTTTTATTTAGAAAAATATATCCACTCCATTAAACAAGATGGTCATTCTTTATTCAAACTTTACGATCTCAAAATAATTTAGGATATATGTTGTGAATTAATGTCATCAATAACAAATCAAAACTATGAGAAATATTAAGTTTATTGAACAAACAGAAGAAACCCTATTAGTTTTATGAAAGAGAGAGAAGAAGGAAGAAAAAGAGAACTAGAATTGGTTAAAACTACTTTACAATTCACTTACTTAATAAAGGTTCAAATATTACAAGTGAATAACAATAATTAACCTCTCTCAACAATCCTTAGAAAACTAGTCTATTTATAGACTACTAAGTTAACTTAGGCTACAAGATAACTTAACAATTGGGCTTAAAATCAATGCCTAATTCAACATGCTTTAAACAAAACATATTTCATCTTCAACTACATCATGCATATGAGCAGACTTCGAATACAACATTTATGGCTTCTGTCGAACCCATACGCTAGCCTTGTCGACACCAGAGTTAGATCCAAAAATACTCCACCTCGGAACAAACTCACGCTAACAAGGGAACATACTAGTTTTCATCATGCAATTTTATCAACAACATAAAGTGGAAGCACTTGTAGTTTGGCAATAACTTGGTGATCATATCAGCAATATTGTCATAAGTCAAAACCTTCAGCACTTGGACTTCTCCATGCTCGATTATCTCTCTGACAAAGTGCAACCTCACATCAATGTGCTTGGTTCACTCATGATAGACTGAATTCTTCGGCAAGTGTATTGCACTTTGACTATCATATTTAATAGTGATAGCTCAACCCTGAATTTCCAGCTCCTTAGCAAAACCTTTAAGCCACATTGCTTCTTTCATAGCTTCAAATAGGGAAATATACTCCGCTTGAATGGTTGATAAGGTAACAACCTTCTGAAGTGTTGCTTTCCAACTAATTAATGTGCTAAATATAGTGAAAACATATCCAGAAAAAGATTTTCTGGAATCCATACAACATGCATAATTAGAGTTGAAAAATCCTTAGATTTCAACTTTTCTATCATCACCACAGGCTCCACCATAAATCAGAACTCTGCTCAAAGACCCATTTATGTACCTTAGAATCCACTTCAATGCTTATCAATGCGGCTTCTGTTGAATTCCAAACATGATTTAATTTGATCCATACTTATTGGCATTTTTCATCTCATTTGTTATGTTTTGCTGGATTTATTCCATGTTTTCATGGTATTCTTCAATTATGTTGCAAATATCTTTGGTTGCTTTGATTTCTGTGTTATTGTACAGGATGTAGGCATAAAACATTAAAGTGTAAGACACAAGTAATTTGACAAGGAAGCCAAAGAAAATGTGAAGGTTTAGCATGTTCGCTAGGTGAACAACCAGCGAAGACCAGCTACGAATGTTCGTAGGGCGAGCTCCTGGTGAAGCCCTAGCAAAACCTCTCATATTAGAGGCAGAAAGAAAACGAAACTAAGTTCACTGGGAGAACTTGAAGAAAATGTTCGCTAGGCGAGGTTTCAGCGAAGGAACAACAACCCATCCCATATTTGAGGCAGTAACTAAAAGACCCTAAGTTCGCTGTGCGAACTTGTAGCAAAGAAGCTCGCTGGGCAAAGAAGTGTTTGCACAACGAACTTTGTGATTTCCTCAAGGGTGGTTTAACTGTTCAGAGGCACTTCAAGTGCCATAAAGTAGTGTTCGTTGGGCGAACTTGGCAGATTCTAGTTGTAATATATAAGTACTTTTCACACGTTTTAGGCGATCATAACCCATTTTTCACATAGAACCCTCATTTTTCAGCATTTCTTCACCAAAGAGTGATATTTTGCAAATAGAAGCTTGATTTACATTTGAGTTTGATTCTTCGACGTGGATGCTCATTCATCTCCTTTCTTTACTTGTAAAGCAGGCTATCATGATTATGGGTAGCTAATTTCCCTTGTATCAAAGGTAGAGGTAGTCTACCTTAGCTTTATATATTTCTTTTGATTGGCCTTGTATGTGAACAAGTGATGATTAATATATGATTAATATTTTTGTTCTTAATGATCCATTCTTGTTTTGTAAAACTCTAGACATAGATTTTATGGAACTTGACCTAAAATATTCATCTATCGATTTATAGATTGGAGAGATCGGTCTATGGTTGATATTTGCTTTGTATTGAACTTATAGCTTACTATATTGGTTGTTATATGGAGAGATTATGTAGCGATGAATACGGTATTTCTCAAAATGTCGCTCTAGAGATAGATGATATTGAGAGAATATGCGATGATATTAATCGGATCCGACTTTACATGCAAGATTGAAAGAATGCGTATAAGTTAGGGTAGATGAAGTCTAATTTTGATATGCTTTGTTAATCAAACACTTTAAAATTTATAAGCTTTGCTACTAAAAATCGTGACAATTTATGAACCAAAATTTGAAAATCCTTTTTCTTAGAACGGTGAACTATTGAAAGGAAAGCATCAAAGATATCGGACAATCCTTGTGGAGACGATAACAAAAAGCCATCTTTAACTACAAATTGAACAAAATGGCGTTGTTGTCGGGGATTGTTGTGATATTGCAAGCATTGCAATAGTTTATTGATTTTAAGATCTTTGTATTGTGATCTCTTACCTTTGTTTATTTTTCTTGTGCTGTTTAATTTGTTTGGTTAAGTGTGCAGATTCTTTTTATGCGAGGGAGTGTACATGCAGATCAACTTCTTTTCGATCTTGAGATTGAAAGAACTGCTCGGAAGCTCAATAAAAGAGCTAGGCAGAGAAGGCAACTTACCAAAGAAAGACGAGAGTGCAAATAAACTTCTTCATCTACACCCACTGTTACGCCAAACATGGCAGATATTCCACCACCGCCACCTTCTGCTTCAACCCCATGTGTTAACAGTCCAAGACACAATGCTCAATTTGCACGCAACACCCACAACGGGAGGCATTCTAAGATGAAGACGAGAATCATATATCTTTTATATGCAAATCCCTTTATGGGGATAGACCATAAGGATCCGTTTACCCATCTTACGAAGTTTACGAGATAATGGGTGAAACTGGAGCTTTGGAAGCCGAAGAGGAATCTTTATTTAAGAGACTATTCCCACATTCCTTAACTGGGAAGGCGAATGAATGGTATCTTGACCAATCTAATCTTGTGCTGACAGATTAGAACGTTTTAGAGGAGAAGTTTCTTGAACGATTCTTCCTTCAATCTAGATTTATGGAGACCAAGACTTTGATTTCGGTATTTGTGCAAGGAGGAAGCAAATCTCTCAAAGAAGCTTGGGAGAGTCTATGCTGAGAAAGTGCAAGGGCCATGGTTTTGGTGAGTTGACTCAAGTGTACATATTCCGAAATGGAATTCAACCCGTTCATAAAGCTATTTTGGATGCTACAACGGGTGGTTCTCTAATGTCAAAGAGTGCAGAAGATGCAGTGTTCATCATTGATAGGATGACACTAAATGATCATCAAGGTCAACACAACTGTGGTATTTCGCAAAGAAAACTGGGAATTATCGAGTTGGGAACTATTGATGATATTCTTGCTCAAAATAAATTACTCTCGCAACAAGTGGAGTTGTTGACAACGCAAATGTCAAAACTTCCACCACAAATCAAAGAGATGCAAGAAGTTCCCAACGAAGTTCAAAAAATTTCAATTTGTGAATTGTGCAAAGGTGATCATTCTACCGACTATTGTCCACCGATCGTTGAAGAAGCCAATTATGAGGGAAACCAAAATTAAGGATATTAACCTAGACCGTTGTCGCAGTGAGAATTGGATAACAAGCTATTGATTAACTTGAATCACAAATCACTTTTCACCACCGGTCTTTAATTTGTCCAAGGGAAGGGAAAAAGATTGAATAACCCATGAGCATACAATGCAATGCAATGCAAAGTTAGAGAGTCTAAGGTTCGGGGGTCGGTTAAACCTAGGGAAGGTGTTAACATCCTAAGCATCTGTAGTACTCTACAGGAACCTCTTGTTTTATTGTGTTATTGTTGTTTGCTAAGGGTGAGCCTATGGGTTTATTTCTAAGTATACTCGCCAAGAAGTCGCATCTTGTGCCTAGGTATTATGACGGGAGTGGAATCAGAGTATTCGTAGTTCCCCTAAGGGGATTGAGAAACCATTGACTATGGTCAAAGTTCCAGGGGGGAGAAGGTTGCTTGATTGATTATAGGAGAAGAGACGAGTCGTCATCTTAGGGAGAACACTCGACTTAACCACCACAAGCGTACGGAAGACGATCTTTGTGTCGCGTTGAGAGAAGGGCTCTAATTTGGATTTTTATCGATGAGTATGCCACATACCTCTCTCAAGCAGAAAAAATTCTACATCTTTCTCGATTACGTTGTGGGGTAGGAGAATTACATCTCGATTATGAAGATGAATCACGTCTAATTCTCTTATGGGAGAATAGAGGATTGAATTGTAAGTTGTCTAAGTTGAAAACTTAAAGGGTATCTAAGCTGATCGAATTGAAAAAAATCAAGGATCAAGCGGGGGAAATGATGTAGATGAACAATGCATTATATACAACTTATAAAGTTATGTACAGGTTCTTCCCTTGGACGTGAACATGCAAATGTTAAAGGGACACAAAGAAACATTAAGCCATCAAGTTGGGATTAGATTATATGAGGTATGCAACATAACCAATTCATAAAGCCAGATAATAGGATGAGACGAATCAAGCGCGTGTGAGGGCTACAAATGCATAAGCGAAAGGGAAGAAAACAATCTTATTTTAAAAGAATTGTAGACAAAAAGTGAATTTCGATTAGAACCAATTATCGATTAAGTGGCCGGTATAATCGTCAAATTTTGGGTGAGAAGATAATAGCTATGAATATAAAACCTGATGAAGTAATTGTAAACAAACGAGACTTTAATTAATTAAAAGAGATATTAAAGGGGATTAATTTGTTTGGATTATAAAATAAACAAATAAATATTTTAAACTATTTAATTAATAATAGTAAATGATAATTTAATTAATTAAAGTTGGTTGACATGAAGGGTTTTACTTAATATAGATAATTAAAATAAAAAAATAAAGGGCCATAAGCAAATTAAGATAAAATAGATAAATGTAAAAACGAAATGGGGTAAGATGCTCCCTATAACACCCTTTTCTACCCCACAAATATAATGACAAATTAATCATATTTATCAAATTAAAATATTTAACGCAATAAAATTATCATAAAAGGGCGCACATTTCTCAATAATTCAAATATAGTCAATACTTCGTAAACAACGGGTTTTTCCCAAAATTACTCAAAAGGCAGCGAAACTCAAAAAGGCAATAATCCAAAGTTTTTCTTGCGCTGCAAGACAATCAACATAACAAAAACTCAATAAAATAAGGTTTGACTCAAAGACTCCAATCCGATGTTACACTATTAGAGTAAGACCCTCTAAGTCAACCACAATGGCCAACGATCCAAAAACTTCAAAAGTCATCGTCGACATCCACGACTAAACCTGGTCATCTGCACGTTACCCACATGGAGGCAACATTCAAATTGGCAGGATGAGTAAAACAATTCATAATAGTCAATATAAGAATCAATATATAGCATGGCGTCACTTTCATATTCAACATCATTAAAATCATCAAGGAACATCAAAGGCCACACCATAATAAATTACACCAAAATGTCACATAAATGCAAATGCAACAAGACTCATGCATGTGGTACCAATCAATAAAATTCGATGGACACTGGGCCATCAATCGTTCATAGATCCACAACAGTAGGATCAATTCTACTCGAGAATCGGAGCACAACAAAATACCTCACATCCGCACAATGGGACTGAAGCCACAAAAATCAAGGTCCTGAACCGAAGTACGGATGCATATGAATGCATGATGCACAAGTCAATATCATCCTCATAATAAACTCATTAGGTGCAACATCGTTCATCAAAATCATCATAATAATCATGTCATCATATAATCATCAAAACTCATGGAATAAACATTATAACTCATCATTATTACTCACAGGAATTGATCATACAATCATGTAATTATCACATAAAAATCACAATTATACTCATGGTAATTCATCGGAGAAATCACAACATCAAAACATCAAGATGTCACTGCACAAGATCAGAATTCGCGAAACTCTGCTACGTTCGCTAGCAAGTTCGCTGTGCGAATCTGGGGCGAGAGTTCGTCGTGCGAACTCGCGATTACAGCAAATCGCTGTAATGCACCAGCACCAAAACCAGACCAAAAACCTCTACAATTTCCTTCCCCAATGCCCTAAAAACATCCCTAAATCATTCTTAAGGTATTACGGCAATAAAGGCACAAAATCTACGACTTATTAGGTCAATCCCGTATCATATTTACGCCTCAAATTCCCACAGTATCCTTACAACTATACCACGTTCATTAGAGTTCTCACTATCCAATTACCCTACAGGGTTGAAACCTCAATAACAGATTTTGGTCACGAAGGCCTACTTTCCTTCAAATCCAAATCGACCTCAAACCTATCAGACCATCAGTTCAAATCCCTATACGGTTAAAACCTCAATAATAGATTTTGGCCACAAAGGCCTAATTTCCTTAAACTCAAAAAACCTTATAAATCCTTAAATCCGCTTTAAATACATTGAATCACATATTGAAAATAATGAAGGCAATACTCCCCATACCTTAATTGCCGACTCTAAGCCTTTTGCTTTGATTATCGGAAACCTTGCAAAGCTTTTGCCTCAATCCTCTTCCTTAGAGCTCTGGCTCTATTTCTTCCCTTTTCACGGTCTACCAAGAATAAATCCTAATTTCCTCAAATTCCTTTTTGTTAAACCTAACTTTGGGCCTTAAAATTGGGCTTTCAAACTTCACCCTCACTAACTCCTCCTCAAATGTCCATTTTCTCCTTAATTCACTTATATTTATTTAAATTAATAATAATACCAATATATTTATATTATATACTATTATTTAAATAAATAACTCCAGAATCCATAATTCCCAATATTCACACCAACCACCGAAAATCACCTAAAATGAAAATATTCATATTTAAATAAATTAAATAAATATTCCAAGAATTTTAGGGTGTTACAACTATCCCCACTTAAAAGAATTTTCGCCCTCGAAAATTACATCAAGGAAACAGAATTGGATACGACTCCCTCATCTGATCCTCACGCTCCCAAGTCATACTTCCTCCAGTTGGTCCTCCCCAAACTACCTTTACCAAGAAAATATCTTTACCTCGCAGTTGCTTCACTTCCTGTTCATCAATCCAAACTGGAAATGCCTCAACAGTCAAATTATATCTCACTTGTACATCATCCATCTGAATCACATTTGACGAATCTGGAATATACTTCCTCAACTGAGACACATGAAACACCTCATGCAAACCCGTAAGCGACAGCGGTAAAGCAATCTGATATGCTACTTCTCCCACCCTCATGCGAAATCTGATACGGATCAACAAAATGCGGCGTGAGCTTTCTGGACTTCAAAGCTCGGCCAACACCAGTTACCGGTGTAACTCACAAAAATACGTGATCTCCTTCATGGAACTCAAGTGCTTTCCTTCTCTTATCATGGTAACATTTCAGACGACTCTGCGACACTCTCATCTTTTCTTGGATGATCTTGATCTTTTCATTCGTCTCTTGTACAATCTCAAGTCCGAGTAAAACACTCTCGCCTGATTCATACCAACATAAAGGAGTCATACATCTCCTGCCATACAATGTCTCATACGGTGCCATTCCGATACTATAATGATAACTATTGTTGTAGGTAAACTCAATCAACGGCAAATGACTATCCCATGACCCACCTTGATCTAATACACAAGCTCTCAACAAATCCTCTAAAGACTGGATAGTTCTTTCTGTCTGTCTATCCGTCTGCGGATGATAGGCAGAAGTCAACCTCAGCTTAGTACCCAACGCTCTCTACAAGCTCTCCCAGAACCTCGATGTAAATCTCAGATCTCTATCAGACACAATACTTGAAGGAATACCATGCAGTTTCACAATCTCATCAATATACAATTCGGTCTGCTTCTGCAACAAATAATTGATCCTCATCAGTATAAAATGAGCCGATTTGGTCAATATATCAATAATTACCCAAATTGAATCGCATCCTTTCAAATTCTTTGGTAGACCTATCACAAAATTCATAGAAATGCTATCCCATTTCCACTCTAGAATATTCAACGATTGCATAAGACTCAACGGTCTTTGATGTTCAATCTTCGACTTCTGATAAGTCAAACAAGCGTACACAAACTCTGCAACTTCCTTCTTCATCCCTGGCCACCAAAATAATTTTTTCAAGTCTTGGTACATCTTTGTGGCACCCGAATGAATACTTAACCCACTTCTGTGACCTTCCTCAAGAACACTCTTTTTAATCTCTAGCACATCTGGAACACACACTCTATCTCTAAGTTATGTGTAGGATAATTCCTTTGATGAACCTTCAGTTGTTTGGAAGCATAAGCAACGACCTGACCATTCTGCATCAGTACACCACCAAGACCCATCTTCGATGCATCACAATACACTACAAAATACTCACTCGGATTTGACAAGATCAACACTGGAGCAATCATCAACCTCTTCTTGAGTTCTACAAAACTTTTCTCATATGCAACATCCCACACATAAGCTTGACCCTTTCGAGTCAACCGAGTCAATGGCAACTTCAACTTCGAAAAGCCTTCGGAGTGTCCCACTGCTATACAACATCAACCTTGGACGGATCAACAACAATCCCTCCACTAGAAATCACATGGCCAAGGAAACTCACTTCCTTCAACCAAAACTCACACTTGGACAACTTGGCATAAAGCTTCTTGTCCCTCAAAACCTGCAATACAACTCTTAGATGTTGCGCATGTTCTTCCCTGGACTTCTAATATTTCAAGGTATCGTCGATGAATACTACCACAAATTTATCCAAATAAGAATGAAAAATCCTATTCATATACTTCATGAATACACCAGGTGCATTAGATACACCAAACGACATCACCGTATATTCATAATGATCATACCATGTACTAAATGTTGTCTTCGGAAATCATCAGGCTTAACACAAATTTGATGATAACCAAACCTCAAATCAATCTTACTAAACACACAAGCACCCACCAATTGATCCATCAGATCATCAATCCTCAGAAGTGGATACTTATTCTTGATCGTCACTTTATTCAACTGTCGATAATCTACACATAACCTCATGCTACCATCTTTCTTCTTCACCAACAACACAGGAGCACCCCACAGAGAAACACTCGATCGAATAAACTTTGTCTTTCCACTATTGATTTGAACTTCTTGAATACCTCTAGCACCTTATCTTTTCTTTTGATAAAGTAAGTCCACAACTTTCTACTAAAATCATCAACAAAAGTGACAATGTACCTATTGCATCCGATTGAGTCAACTTGCATCGTTCGACAAACATTTAAATACACCATCTTAAGATGATACTTGGTTCTACATCCTGCATCTTTGGTAAAGTTTCCTTCGTGTTTCTTGGCATACACACACTCTTCACATACTTTAGTTAGCATATTTAATCAATGGTAGCCCCGTAACCATGTTATTTTTATGCATAGCATTGAGGTCCTTAAAATTTAACTGCTCAAGACTAGTGCCATATCCATCTTTCTCACCTAGCCGTCGTTGCAATACATTTATGCTCTATTAATTTCAATTCAACCTTGAAGGTTTTGTTTTAAGCCTAGGATTCTTTTGGATCAAATTCCCATTTGCATCCCTAACTTTCATCACTTTATTCTCCATGTGAATCTTGTAATTCCTTTCAAGCAATTGACCAATTCATAAAAGATTACCTTTGATTCCCGAAATATACAACACATCTTTAATCAAGGAATGCTCATCATTCTTCCTTTTGATTGAGACATCACCAATCCTCTATGATGCAAGTATGTTATTATTCGTAAATTGCACCTTGTTTTTGAACATTTGATTGATTTAAACAAAATAATCCTTCCTTCCTGTCATGTTCATTGAATACCTGGAGTCAAGGTGCCATTGATCGTTGGATTCTGCATCATCTCGCATAGTCACTGCCACACTTTCAAGCGATTATACTCGGTTTTAACTGCATGTTCTTGTGTTGTTTTATGCTTTAACAATCATCATTAACAATGTGTTTTCATCATCTTTTTATCTTGCAAACTTTACTTCAGCTTCTTGTGGATCATTCTTATTGGCATTACATTCACGAGAAAAATTGCTAAGCTTTTGAATATTATAGCATTAGACGTTGCTCTTATCATTTTTCCATCTTCCTTCTCTTCCCCTATTGTTGTCACCTTTGTAATTGCTTGATCCACCACCTTTGTTGCAATTACTTTCATACTTTTGAAATGTTTAATTGTTGGAACTTTGGGAGTCCCTTCCTGTTAGCTCAAAAATTCGACGCCCACATTAAATTAAAGTGTTTGAGTGAAATATTGAATTCTCGAGGTAATATGGGAAAGCCTTCGAGTGGGTCTTGGCCATAAATGAAACCGAAGACATTTACATAAGAAAGGAAGACTTTTGGGACTTAGAAAATATTTCTAAGATCAGAGAAGTCACCTTCGACCGAGAACACTGGCCAGATACTAGTAGAGTTTGAAATTCAAATAAGGGAGGGAGTAGTTATGCTTTCTCATTTTTGAACGAGACAAGTGACACACATCCAAGAGGCAACTACATGCAGCACGACACTTGTCAGTGGCTGATCATTTTAGGAAGTTAACAGCATTTAATTGTATTATTAGAAATAGGGGTTCTAATAATACTCATGGACCACTTTCCTTCACCTTCTTGTCTTTTCCATGGAAACGGACTTGCAAAGCAATTTCAGCCTTTGGTTTGTCAATATTTCTCTCCTCCATTCTTTGCTCATGAACTTTAAGAGAACTTTGCAACTCTCTTTTTCCTCATTTTTGAAATATTCTTGGACTCTTCAATACCAACCACTACATTATCGAATCTTGATGTCAACTATCTCAAGATTTTACCACCACATATTGATCAATGATTTCCTCTCCACAAGCTTTCATTTCATTCATTAATATTATGACTCTTACGTTAAATTCACTAATGGTTTCCTTATCCTCCATTTGAATTAATTTCAACTACCTTTTGTGAGTTTGTAACATTGCCACCTTTGCATTGTCAGCTCCTATATAAATTTTCTCCAAGATTCCCCAAGTTTCCTTTGAGGATGTATAATCGCTAACCTTCTCAAAGCTGTCAGCATCAACACATTGATGAATGAGATACAAAGCTTTGAAATCTTTTCTCTTTTTTGTGCAAAGTTCTTTGTGAAGCTGTTGCACCTTCAACAACTGGACTAACATTGCTCTTGATCACTTTAAGAATATCTTGATAATCAAATAGCATATTCATATTTTTTAACTACTTATCATAAATTTTTGCATCGAGAATTGGGAGATTTGGGATACATTCATTGGAGATGAATAACATTTTTGCACTTTAATTATTTGATCAGTGAATCAGGCTCTTAATTACAAATGCTGAGGAAAATCTCAATCAAAAGATAATGATGAATAATTGAGAGATGTGAGATTGAGTGAATTAGATAGAATTAGGGTGAAAATGTGGTGCTATTTCATTAATGACTCAACGTAGGTATTTAAGAAATCATACAAAACAACGTAGCTAACCAACTAATGAGAAAAAAAAACTTTCCAACCCTTTAACCGAATACACCAAACATAAAACCAGTTATAGGAAGTTACTAACTTCTAAAAACTAAAAACTTAAGGGTGGTATCCAGTTACACAAAACCCATAATAGATCACACAATATTTCTATTTGATTCTGAACTCTGCTGAAAGGGTGGTAATCAATTACACTCTTGCTGTGACTGGTTACACTAGCTTAAACTACTTTATTTTCTCAACAATTCACCAGTAATGAATCCAAGGATGTTCAATTCATTCTCTATCTCTCAATCATGAGAGTAACATAAACTAAAAACCATATAGAAATAAAATAAAATGAACCATTTAAATTTTATTCTTTCACATGTTATTATCATAAGATTATTTGGTTTCAAGTGTGAAAGTATTAAACTCTCACATCGAGTAGGAATAAAGGAAATGTTGGGTTTATAAAAGAGGTTACCCATACCCTCATTGTCTTAAGATTTTGGGCTAATATGTGGTGTATCTCTCACTTGTTTACTCCTAAAGCCCGATTTAATGATCTCCGGAGCCCCTCATGACCCAACTGTGGTATCAGAGCCTAGTTTGACTAGGACTCCTTGTATAGAAAGTCTTCATGGAAAGGGTGTTCAGGAGGCGTGCCCCATTGAAGTTATCCAACGGCGGCGCAAGTAGATACGGATGAAAAAAATTTCAATTTAAAGGGGGTAGCATACTCATAAGAATGAATGGACTCACACTTGAGGGGGAGATTGTTGGTATATCAAGAGTGAGTATGACTCCCACATCGGATGGACACTACAATAAATAACGCTTTTCATGACGAAGCTTTTACCTTGAACAATAGAAAAACGAGGGAATAGATACTTGGAGCGCCAATTTTTTTTAAAAAAAGAAATTAACAATCATTTACCTCGATTTTTCAGAAAAACGAGGGAATAAAACTATAAGGGAGCCTGCTTCAACACCCAATCATTGCATTTTATGTTTTTTTTCTGTTGTCTAATTTGTGTTTCTCACATGGCGCCTTTTCAAGTTCCTTTTTTATCATTGATATTTTTTTATTTGTATTTAACTCAGTGACATTGTCCAACTAAGAGGTGATATATTTTGTATTAATTAATTTCAAAATATTATTTTAATTTTTTATTTGATAATTTCAAACCCCTCGGTAATACAATAAAACCGACGTTATATATATTTTAATTGAGTTCTCAGAATATGACGCTATTGTGTTTTTTTATTTTTTATTTTATATTTTATATTTTTTATTAATAACGCCACATCAGTTTTTATAGAAAAACCGATGTGAAACATTTATTACATGAGATACTTCAGATTACAATCTAGCTAGTTTCTAACTTTTCATTTACCTATCAACGCTCAAACGTCATTTCCTCACTCTTATTTCACAAAAACCTTAGGCGATATTCATAAAAACTCTTCCAACAAATATTCATCAAAACACTTCCAACAAATATTCATCAAAAGTCATTTTGCAACATGTTTATTCTTTACTGAAACGAGTTATATATCACTTTGTTTTCCTCTGATCATTTTGTCTAGGTTTTATGTTAGTTTGTCTTTTGATCATTTTGTTTCTATGATTTTCCATTTGTTTTTATTGAAACATATAGTTTCTCTTGATTATTTTGAGGTTTATATTATTTCTCTTGATAGTCATGGCTGATTCGACAAGCACCTCCCATATAATATCTGCTGCAACATCTATAAATATAAATCGTATACAAAAAATTAGAGGGGCCACGATGTATGCCAAGGTGAAAAAAGTCCAAGAAATTGGTATTCGCTACCCAGTTACAGTTGATGCTACAACTGGTAGGGCTTACGGTGAACACGCTGACAATTTTATGGGTTATATTGCGTTACAAGATAGAAGTAAAATGAACATTTTAATAGATATATGATCATTTATTTTTTGTTTAAACATAAGATGTGTTCATTGTTACTAATAACATCCTTATTGTGTAAACATGTGATGTGTTCATTATTTTTTCAAATAATAATAATGTGAAAAAAAGATGATTACATATTATGGTGAGCGTTGGAGGGGCTTTAGGACACAACTCACCCATGATTATATTAAACATGGAGAAGATAAAGAAAAGTATTCATACGATGTGTATTCATTTATTGATCAAATGTCTGGGAGAAATTTTTAGAGTCTCGCAACACTCCTGAATTCTTGGCAAATAGCCAAAAAGGAAATGCAAATCGAGCTAGAAATATCTATCCACATAGACTGTCTCGTGGAGGATATTGTAAACTTAAAAACGATAATCGAAGAAAAAAGAAAACAAAGGGAGGAAGAGATGGGGGGGGGGGGGGGGGTTCTATAAGTCTTGACTGTACTCCATCTCTACCATCAAGCCACGAGAAATGGAAGAGGGCACGTCAAGTAAAAGACGGCGAGTTCACATCAGATGCTACGTGCGAAATGGCTTAAAGAAATGTAAGTAGATACTTTTTTTCAACAATATTTATTTTAGTTAAATCTATTTGTTAAAGATGAAATTTCATGTGTTGTAGGATGAGCTGGTACATCCATGGCTTATGTGTTGAAAAGAAACTTCAAAACAAGTATTGTGTCTTAGATCTGGCGCTCATTGCTCTCACACGTGGTTTGACAAGACACAAGATCTGTAATTACTTAAAAGATAAATTGAAAGGGAACATCAAAGATTGTTATTTGATCTCGTTTTATCACAAGTAAGTATATATTAATTTGTGTTTTCATTTATAAATCAATTTTATACATACAAATTATTTTGAATGTTTATGCAGTGAATATTGGTAACGTATTGTTATATGTCCCAAGAGAAATACTATAGTTGTGTTTTGTTTATTGCACTCTGAACTGCTCGAAAAAGTGGTTAACGCTTTGAATGGGTAAGTGATATTATTTTTAACTTTATAGTTAAATAATTTTTATTCATGTTCAATTTTAACCGATATGTGTAGAGCGACGGAGGAGTATAATACACTCAAACATAGTGTACTTGGTAAAAAGCTAATCTATGTTTCCCCAAAAGTAAGTATGTTACTTGTGTATTTATTGATATTATATTATTTGTGTGTATTAGTGTGATATAAATATATGAAAATTATTTGTAGTGACGAAAACAACTTGACGACCATTCATGTGGATACTATGTAAGGAGATATATGCTCTATATTGTCTCCACAAGCATTAAAGAGGGATGGATGAGGCATAATGTATTAACTTAATCCATGTCTTCTTAAATTCAGGTTGTTGTTAGCTTATCATAATTTAATTTTTATTCTAATTATAAGAGGATAACAACCAAACACCTACTCAAAAGAAAATATGGATGACATCCGATCAAGTTGGGCCAGAGTCTTTTTTATCTTATTATAATTCTGTAAAACAATAATTTTTTCTTGGTTGTAAATGTGTAAATTTCATTAATTTGTTTAGTGTAAATATGTAAATGTGTGTATTTTGTCTTGATGATCAGAATAATGTAAATGATATGATAAATTCCAATTTTGTCGCATATTTTGTGTTTCTATATAAAAAATGATACATGCAGATTAATAGATTTATAATGATATGATACAGGCTAGTGAAAATGATATAGGGAAAATTATACAGACAAGCGAAAATGAGACAGACATTGAAAATGACCGAGGGATCAAAATTGTTTAAATTTAAAATAGAGGGATCAAAATTGTTTAAATTTAAAAAGAGAGACCAATTTTATGAGTCAAGTAAAATAAAAGAACCAAAAGTGTAATTAAACTTTTATAAATAAAAACACAACCTTATTTGAGTTTGGCCTAACACAACCTTACAAAAACAATTTGTAAGGTGAGGTGTGTCACTCTATATAAACTATTTCAATACTCTATCTCCAACCAATGTGAAACTTTAAGATCTTGCTAATAGTTCTACGTTCCTCCTCATAGCTCAATCCAACAAAGACATATATAATATTCATATTGAAATTAGAAATATTCTTTTTAATATTATCAATTTTTTAAAAGCTACCTAACGAGAGAGACTCATTCTCTAGGTCGTCTTCATCTCTATCTTTGCAAAGCATTACAAGCATTTTTTTAATAATGGAAAGCAAAGTACTTTCATATCACGAATAATATTATAATGCATAGAAATTAAATTAATCACATGCTCTAATATCCTTACAACTAACAATAATCAGTATGTCACGATCAATATTAGGATTTGAGAAATCTGTATTCAACTTTTTCCATTAATTGTTTCATCAAAATTCTAAATTATGTGTTTAGGAACATGAATATTTCCCACAAAAGTGTCTGCTATATGTATTTAATTACAACTTACACACACATGTAGTCTTGTACTACTAAAAGGATTGAGGGTTTCTCATAAAAATGAGTAGGTTTGACCCCATCATTTTGCCAACATTATTTGAACAAAGTTAAAAAATGGCCACTTGAATAGTTTTTACATTACAAGTTACAACTAAAAAGATATCCAACCTGTTCCACTTTAGTGGCTTAAATTTTGTTATAATATATTTTGTCTTTGTCCTCATAGACATCCAATAAGGACATTACATAAAGTCAATGTTCCATCTTCTTTCTTCAAGTACCAACTCTGTTGTTATTGGCATAAGTTTATGCAATGATAAAATAAGATAGTTTAATTAAATACGACATATTGCATCCACCAACCATCTCGCTATTTTTAAATATTTGCGTCAATAGTAAACTATGACAAATTTATATAGTATTAAAAAATAAATACAATTGGAATGAAAGAATTCTAAACTATAGTATTAAAAAATAAAATCCTTGTTAAGTGAAGCTGTTATTATCCTATTTACATCATATCATGCCTTTTGTGACCTTTGTATAGGTAACTAAAGTTCAAGCCTAAATCTTATAAAGTGTAAAATATAAAACTATAAGTTACACATTCACATAATAACTATATGTTGTATTCGACTTTGTCGAATACAATTGACTCCTACTACTTTAACTAACTACTTCGACATAATCAAATGCTATCTTTCTACATATTGCAAGGTATGGTCATAAGCTCCAATGCAAAAATTGCAAGAAATTTCACCTTGGAGAGTGAAGCAGAGTCAGACAAATAAGGTGCTACTAGTGCCAAGAACTGGGCCACATGTCGAGAGATTTCCCCCCACAAAGCATTCAGGGAGGATCAAAGGGAGTACTGTGTAAATCTATAAGAAGCCTCAGAAGTGCCAGTATGGAGTACTCAGATGTTATCATTGACTGGGGTTAGGTCACATAGTGGGGTAGTGTTTCAAACGGAAGGCAGAGAAGAAGCAGCAAGGGAGCTCAAATGACACAAATTGGACTTCGTAAATGGATGCAAACTAAGCTTGAATAAGTAGTGAGTTATCACCAGGTACATAGTACATTCCTAGCCAACCAATTATATTCTCTTGGATTGTGGAACATTCACTACAAGAAAACTGCAATCTAGTATCGACCAAAAGCCCTCTCTAAAAGGCAAAAAAATTGACGCTAAACAGTGTTAGTGTCGGTGCGAACACCATAAAGTTGGAAGCAATGTGTAGCGTTCATCCAGCGCTAACGTTAGCGTTGATTCAATGCAATTCCAAAGGGACGCTAATACATGATGGGCGATTCGCAAGTGCACAAATAGCGTCAAAGTAATACAAAAGATTATCGATCCCACAGAGACCAAACGTCAATCAATCGAGTACTATTATTACAGTGTTTATCCAAGGCAAGTCAATTAAGGGGTTGGTTGTGCGAAATAAAAGTAAAGTGCGGAATTAAAATTAATAATAAAGCAATAGGCATAGATACAATTCATATAGCTACGTAGTATTCCAGATGTGTACAGATAGGATTCATTATAGGGTAATGTTTTCTACTCATAAAAATAATTAATTTAACAGGAATTATCGCTTTCTGTATTCAGAACCGAGTTTATCCCTAATCGACCTTTCTTATTGTCCCTTATAAGAAGGTGCGCATTGCGTTAGGACTAATAAACCTATTTTTAAGAAATATAGTTTCTAGACTTAGTTGAGAAGTATTTTAACTTGGAATTTCTAATAAAAAGAGGTTCTTACGAACCGGACTTCAAATCCATAAACGCGTCCGAAAACAGTTTTAAAATCGGTTTTCTTAAACATTAAAGATTCCTAATTGACTGAGCCAAGCGCTTTCGCTTTCTTGGAACAGTCAAAACTAACCAAATTTATCTAAAGGTTGGACGACTTTTGATCTTACCCAACAGATTTTAAGTGCAGAAAATAAGTGTTAAAAGTTAAAATAATCCTTAAGTAATTCTATCGACAATTGTTTGGAATACTAATTATAACTATAATCCTCGCATCCTAGCCCTTAAAGTTTAGCCGGACATGGTAAGTAAATGCGGAAAAGTAAAGTGCGGATAAATAAATAAAGTGCGATAAAAAGGTGCGCTAAATAAAAGGCAGTTAAATAAAGGCGCGACAATAAAAGGCAGGTAAATAAAGGCAATAAACAGAAACCTGCTCAAACGAGAGGCTTTAAAATCTTGTACAACTGGAAGTAAATGTGGAAATAAAATGGCGGCAGGTTTAACTTCTACCCAAGTGCTCCAAACTCGATTACACGGTGTAATAACCCCTCGATGTAAGAAGTTTATTACTTTACAGATAAGTGAAATTTATGGCTTGAGTTCTGTTCTCTAAGCTTGGATGATTAGAAATGAGACAGGACTCTTCTATTTATAGTGCTAGGAAAGTACAGGGAAAGACTATAATGCCCCCAACTTCTTTTGGGAAGGAAAACAAAATTCAAGGGTGGCGTCCGCCATACCATCATGGCGCCCGCCATGTGTATTAAAGTAGAAAGAAGTGGGAGACGTGGAAGTTATTAGAAGTTGGTCTCTTATCCCACTCATGGCATCCCCTATGGTGCCCGCCATGGTGGGAGCCATGTGTACAATTCCTAAAAAACTGGTCTTTTTGCTTGTTTTTCTTCATTTCTTCTCGAGTACCTTTGAAAATACAAAATCCTGAAAAAGGAACAAAACAAAGGCATAATACAAGAAAACAAAAATAAAATCCTAAAGAACACGTGCAAATCGAGTCAAATATATAGTACATTTTTAGGCCTATCAAATACTCTCACACTTAAGCCTTTGCTTGTCCTCAAGCAAAACATCATGACAAAAAAGGGTGATATCCATAAAAGATCTGAACAAAAGGGCTTCTAAGTTCATGCTGGGATGAAGTGATAAGTATTAACTTAATGAACCACGGGCATCGAAATTACACTTCTCCGTAAACACGGACATAGGCTTCGTTCTTATATAAATCAATCCATACTACCCTACTGTACCTAGGCCTACTTTTAAATCTCTTTTTTGGATCCTTTTCATTCAGGTGCAGTCACATTAATCCCGTTATCTATACATACTCATAGTAAAGTGACCGGTTAGTGATTCGGATCTCAAGCATGAGGCTCTGGTACATAAGCTGGTGTAACCCCTTTTATTGACCCAATTGTAGCTGTGAGAGATCAGATCGTAATCTGCCCTATCGAGTTCAGCACCAGGTACCTCTGAACCAACTAACAATGGGAAGATATTTTGTTTTGTTTATTTTATCATTTTTTTATTTTTCGAAATTTTTACAACTTTTTGGGTTAAATGGCCTTGTGAGGGTTACCTATACCCGAGTTGCAATTTTATTGAACAAACAGATCATTCACTTATATTCATCGGTCCTTTACTTAGATCATGCTTTGGCCGGAGCTGACTGCTAGGATAAACTACTAAGGACTTACTATGAACATTACTATTAAAGCCATGGTACATAGGGTATCGGGGTCGATTTCTATATTCGCGAAGTCTAAGGTGTTACAATGATACCGATGTTTCAAAAAATATTTTTCCAAATCATCCGCATCCTAACTCGAACTTGCCTCAAAGGCTAAAAAAATTTCAGGATAGTACACTTTTTGTCAATAATTTTTTTTTGGTGAGGCTAAGAAATGAGGGAATAAGGGTATATTGCAAATGACTCGTTAAGCATAAGTGTATTGTAAAAAGCAAACTAAAAAGTAAGGGAAATAAACTAGAAAGCGATAAAAGAAAAGAAAATTAAAGTGCGAGAAAATAAATAAATAAAGTCTCCTCCTACACTTAAACCAAACATTGTCCTCAATATTTTGATAAAAGGTGGAGAAAAGGAAACTTATAACCTATATGAATGCTATTGCGTGCCAAATCTTCTCTGATCCTCCCCTTGATATCCCTGTCGTCACTGACCACTTCTACTCCGACATATGGCATTTTGAGATATCTTCGTTTGTGTAATTATCGAACCAGCTCATCATATTTCCCGCATCCAGAGGAAGTACCTGCAAAGAGTGTTAGAGAAATATGGTGCGGTGCATGCAGGTGGAACTTGACCATGCAATGAGCGAGGAAGCGAGGAAAAGGTGAGTTGCTAATGGGAGAGACATGCTCTCTCTTATCATACTCATCATCAGTGTCACTACCAGCAGCGACACTCGTAGGAATGTCCGTAGGCACCAACTCATCTTCCGAGATCGTCGTCTAGAGAGTTTTCGCCGTGACAAGCGATATATTTCTTTATTTTCTGCAAATTCAAACAAACAACCATAACAAAAATACAAATCTCGCGGGTTGCCTCCCACACAGCGCTTTGTTTAACGTCGATAGCTCGACGGCTAAGAAGTGCAAGCACTCATGGTGGTTCTTTCAAGAATGGTTCCTCGATCGAACTTTTAATAGTCTTTGATTTCCACGACCGCTTATCAAGCCATCTCTCATATCCTTCACCTTTTCTTTTCTTTCTTTTGTAGGATGGTTCATTATTTTGAACTTGTGGTGGTGGTTCTAGATCTATCCTGAGTATCAGTTTTTCAAGTTTGGGCTTAGTCATTTCATCCATCACCTCAAAAGTAAATTTTACCCTTTTAACAGTAATGATAACCCTAGTTTCATGGTCCTTGAATTTTCTTTTTTTATGCAGGGCCTCAGAAAAAGGTGTGTCGGTGTGGATATTTTTCAATACCTTCACATATGTTTTGGATTGGGAGTCTAACTTAGCTTTCACAACCCTTTGTGGGAAAGAAATAGGTGGGGTATAAGGAGGAGGAACAACAATAGTTGATGCCTTCTCTATCTTTTCGACAACCTCCTTTTCGGGTGGTGTCGGAGGATTTTTCTCAATATTTATGCTTTTCTCACCAGAACTCTCCTCAAACTCATTATCATTCTCCCTAGGATTTTCTATTTGTTCTTCACTACTGGTTGTTACAACATCCATATGTCTCTTAGGGAACGGTCCTATAGGTGTTTGTGCAAGCAGGGAGGTTTGAGTCTCCAATGCCTCACTGTGAGTCGTGAGGGAATGGACCATAATATTCATCTTCCTATGGTTTTCATTAATTTGGAGATGTTGTTTTCTAAAATCTTCATTTGGAAGAGTTTTTGTCTCCACAAAGTGCTCCATCATAGATTCTATCCTAGAGTGAGTAAGCGTCGTATTGAATTCCTCCATTAATAGTTCGAGGTTGGATTTATGGGAATCTTGCGATTCCTCAAAATATTGGGAGTGATAATTGTAGAGGGAATTTGGATTATACATAGTAATTGAGATAAGAGTGCCTTAGTCTATACGATGTAACAACAGTGTATGAAATTTTGACGTAATTGGTCCCCGACAATGGCGCCAAAAACTTGATGGGCGATTCACAAGTGCACGAATAGCGTCAACGTAATACAAAAGATTATCGATCCCACAGAGACCAAACGTCAATCAATCGAGTATTATTGTTACAGTGTTTATCCAAGGCAAGTCAATTAAGAGGTTGGTTGTGTGAAATAAAAGTAAAGTGAAGAATTAAAATTAATAATAAAGCAATAGGCATAGATGCAATTCATATAGCTACGTAGTATTCCAGATGTGTACAGATAGGATTCATTATAGGGTAATGTTTTCTACTCAAGAAAATAACTAATTTAACAGGAATTGTCGCTTTCGCGTATTCAGAACCGAGTTTATCCCTAATCGACCCCTCTTATTGTCACTTATAAGAAGGTGCGCATTGCGTTAGGACTAATAAACCTATTTTTAAGAAATATAGTTTCTAGACTTAGTTGAGAAGTATTCTAACTTGGAATTTCTAATAAAACGAGGTTCTTACGAACTGGACTTCAAATCCATAAACGCGTCCGAAAACAGTTTTAAAATCGGTTTTCTTAAACATTAAAGATTCCTAATTGACAAAGCCAAGCGCTTTCGCTTCCTTGGAACAGTCAAAACTAACCAAATTTATCTTAAGGTTGGACGGCTTTCGATATTTCCCAACAGATTTTAAGTGCAGAAAATAAGTGTTAAAAGTTAAAATAACCCTTAAGTAATTCTATCGACAATCGTTTGGAATACTAATTATAACTATAATCCTCACATCCTAGCCCTTAAAGTTTAGCCGGACATGGTAAATAAATGCAGGAAAGTAAAGTGCGGATAAATAAATAAAGTGCGATAAAAAGGTGCGTTAATAAAAGGCAGGTAAATAAAGGTGCGGAAATAAAAGGCAGGTAAATAAAGGCAATAAACAGAAACCTGCTCAAATGAGAGGCTTTAAAATCTTGTACAACTGGAAGTAAATGCAGAAATAAACTGGCGGCAGGTTTAACTTCTACCCAAGTGCTCCAGATTCGATTACAGACTCGATTACACAGTGTAATAACCCTTCGATGTGAGAAGTTTATTACTTTACAGATAAGTGAAATTTATGGCTTGAGTTCTGTTCTCTAAGTTTGGATGATTAGAAATGAGACAGAACTCTTCTATTTATAGTTCTAGGAAAGTACAGGAAAAGACTAGAATGCCCCCCAACTTCTTTTGGGAGGGAAAACAAAATGCAAGGGTGGCGCCCGCCATATCCTCATGGCGCCCGCCATGTGTATTAAAGTAGAAAGAAGTGGGAGACGTGGAAGTTATCAGAAGTTGGTCTCTTATCCCACTCATGGCATCCCCTATGGCGCCCGCCATGCTGGGAGCCATGTGTACAATTCCTAAAAAACTGGTCTTTTTGCTCGTTTTTCTTCATTTCTTCCCGAGTAGCTCTAAAAATACAAAATCCTGAAAAAGGAACAAAACAAAGGCATAATACAAGAAAACATAAATAAAATCCTAAAGAACACGTGCAAATCGAGTCAAATATATAGTACATTTTTAGGCCTATCAATACAAAAGCCGAAGTTAGAGTACAAACATGTTTAACATTAATGTCAGCTTGAATCAACACTATTTTGTTGTGTGTATTTAATCAGTATCAGTCTTGGGCGACACTATAGTGTTGCATTCATTTTATGTAGTGTCGGCCCTAAGTGACACTAATTATCTAGATACAACCATGTATCACCGATCTTAGAGCGTCAGCTTGGGGCGACGGTAACTTTTTAGATATGACCATGTAGCATCGGTCTTATGCGACACTATCTATCTAAGTCATGTGTATTTGTTTAGCGTCAGCTCAAGCTAACACTAAGTTTAATTTTTTTGGAGTAACATAAACCTATTTGGGATGAAACTTGCTTTTAATTTCTATTTTTGTAACTACCAAAACATGTTTATGATAAAATATGTTTTTAATTTCTCTTTTCAGGGCCTACCAAAACTAAATGGAGTAACAATAGTAGAGAAGGTAAAAGCCATTTTGGCCTCTATCATCAATACATAATATGCAGAAATTAGGAGTCTGTATACATATATTCCACAATATTCAAAGAAAAATAGAACTAAAACTCACAGAGTAAGTGGACAACAATTTGTATATGCTAATATGTAAGTTTATGTCTTTACGAACTTTAACAAAACTAAAGTTTCAAAGCGTAAACTGATAAACCAAAATGACATAAATTATGGTTGGATGTACAAATAAAGTCAAATATATGGATAAGAAATGAAGATTATTATTCCCTACTTCCTTCTTGTGCTTTAATCATGGTACATAATCACAATCTAGTACAAATCAACCTGTCCATCAAACCAAAGATCAATGTCACTCAGTTGATCCTCATCCTCCATTTATAAATTCTCTTCGTATTCATTTTCATCTCCAACACCATATTTATAATTCAAAAAATATCCATTAGAGTAGAAGTGAAACAACAAAACATAAAATAAAAACACCAAATGAGAAAAATATCACAACAACAAAAACTTGAAGGAAACGTTAAACAAAGAAAGGTTATTTGAATGACCAAAGCTTATCCATTAATCCATTCCAAATGTTTTCATGTTCTTTTACTTATATCCAATGTTTAAAAGAAAAAGCATGTAATTGTAGTTTGAATCACAACATCAAGACTTTTGATATCTCCATGACGACAAATTAGACTACATTTGTTGCACATTTGACCATAATTCGCTGCAATATCAATGATCACAACGACAATTGTAATTTAAAATATTATTTATGCTCGAATATCATTCTTTCCCTTTCATATTTATTTCATTGAGGAAATTTTTCAGACAGTTTACAAAGCAACACATAAAACATGCAATCAAAGACACATTTTATGTTCACAAGTGTGTAATTGAAAAACAACAAAAACTAATTTATTTATTTTAATTATCAAATGTGCATGAAATTTTTTTTATTTTTTTAGGGAAGCTCAATGTAATTTTCTGTAATTATCCAATGAGTTGTAAACTGTAATTGATTTTGAATTTTGTTGCATCTTTTCATCACATTAGACTAAGACATACATTGAAGTTCTATTGCATCTGTTAAATATGCTAACTAAGATAACATTGACACTTAATCTACAGGAACTAATAGATGAGCTGGGAGAATATATTTTGCATTATAATCAAGCTGGTTATGGACAAAGTGATCCAAATCCAAAGTGCACACTGAAAAGTGAAGCACTTAACATTAAATAAATAGCTGATCAGTTGCAAATACAATGGGATCACATGATACATGGAGTTTCCTCAACTATACCCTTAACATGTTACTTGCAAACTCAAATAAGTGACTATAATTGAAGAACTGAGTTTTAATTGTGGTGATTTTCTAATATTCAAACAAATTCAACCATAATGTCATATTCACACAGGTTAATATAACATGGTAGATTTTTAAACAATTTACATGAATTGTCATAGATTCAAAAGAACTTACTTCCAATGAGTTGGAATATAGATATCCATAGGATGTGCATCAAACTCATCACCTATCACTCATTTCGTCTTCATCCATCGAATGCTCATCAGACTCATCATCGTAATCATGATGATTAATATGATGAACACTAGAAGGAGATGTAGAAGGACCCATCTGACCCGGCTGCCAGATACTAAACACCTATTTCTGAAATTCTTCAAATTTCTTTTCAAACTCTGTTGTCTCTACCTTAACTTCTTCTGCACGCGCATTAGCTAATGCAACCTCTTCATGTGATGTAGAAATGTCATCTCTATCAACCTTAATGGATTGGCTCTCTGCATCTCTGTTGTAGTTTGTAACTATAACTTATGTCAAGTAAGATACTTGTAACGACCCATAAATATATATATATATATATATATATATATATATATATATATATATATATATATATATATATATATATATATATATATATATATATATATATATATATAATTGACATAAGTAATTCACTTAAGGCATACAATCACCTATCCTCTACTAAGAATCCTTGGTTATTTCATGGTCTCTCATCACCATGTAATAGCCTATTGGATCATCTTTCCAATGCTTCAAGTCCCATATCAACTGGGTTCTCGATTCATGAATTATGGTGGAAACAAGAACCATACTAATCATGTTCACTTTAATTTCATTCCTATCCTATCAATAAATGGCATATACCCATTTATCTACGTCACAATCACATAGATCATTGGAATAGCTTTCCAATGCTTTCAATCGTACCTCATTCCGAGTTACGACTCTCAAGTTATGGGGAAAACAAGAATCAAAGATTCTGCATACTACCATGGTTGCCCACCGAGCAACCTGGCTTGTTCTGCTTCGCCCAACAAATCTTAGGCGAGGCCCAGAAATATGCAAAATTGCTTCATGGTCGCTCGACGAGCAACCAACGAGTTATCTCACTTTTGGTTTGCCAAAGCTCTCCTGACAAAGCTGGCAGAAACCAGTTCGCCCAGTGAAGCGAAAATTTTCAGAGTTCCCAGGAACTCGTTTGAAAGGGAAAAATTACCAATTTCCTCAACACCCAACAATATATAGCATCCAACAATTAAATTTAACATGTTATTGTTAGAACAAGATTTGTTCATGACATATATCCTTTGAATTTTGATGATAACAAAGTATTGAAAGAATAATGATGTTATCTAATGTGTGTTCTAAGTGTGGAGGTTCTAAACCTTAAAGAAGAATACATTTAGAATCTGATATAAGGACGCATCTGAAGAACGTTCTTTAAGTGAAGACTAATAATATAGGTTTGCATAGACTCTAAAGCTGAAGGTCTCAATATTAGAAGAGAAATATATTGTCTCTAAGCTTATTGAATGTATCAGTATTTGGTGATCATTCAGAACTAATGATAAAGCTAAAGTTATCCGTACTGCAGAAAGCAAGCTACATTGTCAAATATGCTGTCAGATAGAGTTTGTGTTCACAAGGCTCAAGAAGAGTTGATATGCTTTACGGATACCTACTATCAATGAATCAATAGTACAATATCATAATAAAGACACAATGGTTAAAAAATTTACATAATGGATTAAGATCTTTTGGTGTATCTATCTTCAAGATCTCTTGTACTATGGAGTAACAAAGACACTTGTACAAGTTATCTCTTCCAACAGCTATTCCTATGAAACTGCTATATAAGTAGCTGAAGATTCAACATGGATTTTCAACAAGGAATAAGGAAAAAAATAAGAAGAGTCAATAAGGATAGAAGTGTTTTCTCTGCATGACGGCCAACCCACTTCCCATTCTTCTTTTTGTGGGTGGCCATGAAGAGCAGACCAGGATTGGGTGGTCGATTTAACTTCTTTTCCTATAAATGAAGAAAACATATATGGTTACAATGAATATCAGATATAAATATCTTGACGCATTGTAATTACAAATAGAATACACACCAATTCAAGAGAAACACCACGAACCCGTAAAGCCAATTGGACTTAATGGTGTAATATAGGAGTCGCCAAGATTTAGTAATTCACCTCACTCATGTTGTTATCTTTCTGATTTTTCGAGGCAGAACAAAATTAAAGGCATGATGGTATAAAGACCGTAGATATTAATGCTAATAATTTTATTTTCCGTAGTGCCTAAGATCTTGTAGTTTACATAAACGCCTATTATAAATCATGTATAATGTTTTGTATTAGTTTGTACTGTACTGGATACAATGTGTCATTTAGATACTTATGTATGCTTTAAGGATCAAATTAGTGATGTGGCTAATGTTACTCTAGATAAATATTAAGTTGGGGTGTTACATAAAGTCTTAGTTATATTCTAGGTAGAAATTGTGAGCCCTTTTTTTTAATGATCATCTCCTTATATAGTAGCTTCGATCATGTCTGAACTTAAAGCCGAATATTGATGATTGAGGTGATTGTTCCTAATTAATATGTGGCATGTTAATGGTGATTGGAATCTGACTTTATTGCTAGATCTTGGGATATAATGTTATCAATTAGTCATAGATGCGTTATCCACGTAGCTTAAGTAATCATATTCAAATATTTTCTCCAAATTTGAAAGGTTGGAGCTCCGTAGAGAATCACACACATTTTTTTGGACGGTTAAACATGAAAAGAAAAGAAATATATTATCCATACTAGTTTTGGAATGACACAATTAGCCTAGTTCATTAGCCGCCTTCACCCGACCTCACTTCGTCGAGTGTGCTGACACCCTTGATGATTCAACCCAAAATAGATTGACCATGTCCGCACTTAAAGATGACCATGTTTAGGCGAGTTACAATCAGACTAACTCTTAATGATCCAACCTAAAATAGATCGAACACGCATACTATATATAATAATATATATAAGTATCATTGTTAACCCTTTCTAACTTTTGAGTTTTTTTATAATTCTTGTGGTCTCTCTTTGATATTTAATTGATTTAGACTTTTTATTTCATAAAGAAAAAAAAATAAAATTGGACCATCTAAATGTACTATAGTATGCCCTTTGCATAATTAATTCCTTCAACAACAACAACAATAAGAGTAGCAAAAGATATAAATGAAATCTTAAACCTAAACACATGGTTAGATTGTTTTTTAAGGCAAAAAGAACAATAACATTAAAATTGGAGACATAGGCACAAGAAATCACATAATTAGATTATTGAGTACGAGAGAAATGACTTTTTCCTAAAATTTTCTAGGGAGAATGAAATAAAATAAATAATTAAAAAAATTAAATAATTTGTATTATTGAAATAATTGAATAAAATGTGTTTAGATGTGTGTCTCTACACCTTTATAATCTCCGTTTGTACGTAAGTGTTTCTAGTATGTTCTAGGAGCCTAATTCGAAGTTACGTGCTATTGTTTTAAATAAATTATATACACTAATAAGTAAATGATATTATTTAAATAATTTATTTGTTATTTATGTTTATCATCAAATTATATTATTTTTAGATTGATATTAAATAAACATCATATGCACCAAGGATTATCATGTGTTAAATAATATAGAACAATGATAACCAATATAAAATGGTCTTAAATAAGTGTAAGTAAAATCACGATAGCAAAAATAAAATATAGAATATGAACACGCATAAAGTGTAAATATAATTTGATCCAAAATGATCTACTATAAGAAAGAGAATGACTCTCCTATTACAACAAATCAAACTCTTTAATAAGAGATTACAAAAGAGTTATAAGAAAATAGATCTCCAAGTCCATAAAAACATCTCATGTTTACTATTCAATTTGTGACTCAATCTCTCCTCTTTTAATACACAAATCACACACAATTCCAAGGTAAGGCCACTTTTTAAACGAGCCGAGAACTCTTTGGTGTGAGATTTTGAGTGCTCGGTATGATGAGGAAGGGGTGTTTATGTTTTGAGGGAGGTGGTTGATCTGTTTGGTGGAGGAATTTAAAACACATAAGGGAGAGTTTCAGTTTAGTTGATGGAGGTTGGTTGCTCGATAACTGATCGGAAGATAGGAGATGGGGTTTCTTCTTTGTTTTATAAAGATCCTTGGTTTGATGGTATTCCTTTGAAGGTAAGATTTAGTAGGCTATTTGATTTAGGGGAGAATAAGATGACGTCAATCGCAGAGATGAACAAGTTGGGGTGGGGGGAGGATGGTGAGGCATGGAAGTGGCGTAGGAGGTTGCTTGCATGAGGGGAGGAGTTAGTGGGAAAGTGTATTGAGCGATTAACCTCAGTTGGTTTGCAAGTGGACATAAAAGATCATTGAGTTTGGAGTTTACATCCCTGTTCTTGCTACACAATCAACAATGCTTACAAAAATTTGTCTGAAATTGACGACAATAACAATCAGAATAATTCCCAAATTTTGTGGTTGAAGATTATGTCACTTAAGGTTTCTATTTTTGTATGGCAGTTGTTTTTGAATCGTATTCCGACGAAGGATAATTTGAATAGGTGATAGATTCTTGGTACGAACTATCAAAGATATATGACCAATTGTGGCGTGGATGAAGACAAAGATCATTTATTTGTAATTATAATTTTTTGGTAGATTGTTGCATATTATTTCAAATTGGCTAGGCTTCTTAACTAAATTTCAAGGAAAATTATTAGATCATCTCTTACAGTTTGGTGGGAAAGGTTATTTTTCAAAGAATGTTCGGTTGCTTTTTAATACTATTTGGCTCTCTGTGATTTGGGTTATTTGGAAATAGCGAAACATTTGCATTTTTCAAAATAAAGAGGAGCATTTGAAGGTGTTATCAAAAAGGGTAAAGCTTCAATCTATTTGGTTGAAGTACAAATATGTTAATTTTGATTTTGATTACTAGTTTTGGAGGTTGAATCCTTTATCTTGCTTGCTAACTGTGTTGTAGAATGCTTTGCGCTGTTTCTTTTTTGGAGTTTTATGTTATAATTCAGATTCTTTCTTGTCATCTTCTGTACATCTTATGCTAGAATGACTTGTTTTGATTGTTAATATATTTCTCATTGTGTCCTTTTAAAAAAAAAAAGGGTGTTTTTTAACGATATTATATGTGATTGAATGCATGTGTGCTTGTATTCATGATTGCGCGTCCAATTAGAGATATATGCTTCTTGTGTCCCCAATTGGGGATGTATGTTTGCATTATGGTGTTAAACTTGTGAGCGTGCTTTCATATGTTTCAATAAATATATGAATTGATTATTAAGAAATGATTATGTTACATTTGCATATATGTGATATACGTATGTTAGGTGGGCTACACAAGATATGTCAGTTGTGACCATCAAATACTTAAGTTGTGATATACACACACACACACACACACACACACACACAGATATATATATATATATATATATATATATATATATATATATATATATATATATATATATATATATATATATATATATATATATATATATATATATATATATATATATATATATATATATATATATATATATATATATATATATTTGTGTGTGTGTGTGTGTGTGTGCGTGTTCATGCATTTCATAGTTACGTGGCCACCAGAGAGGAGTCATGATATGCACATCGGAGAGGTGGCACGGGGTTTGTGTCTATGAATAGAATCACCTTATCCCTATGTGGATCTTGAGTATAATTGATGGTGTATATACCCATCACCTTAGTGGTGTTAAGTCATGAAGTAGGGCCACGACACTCTATGGAACGATTAATTCTAGAATCATATGCATGTGAGGAACCCGGTTAGGGGGATCACACTCATGTAGAGTTTTCATTAAGCTATTTGTGAATTTATTTATGTTTTGAAATAAATGCTATAACTGTTATGTGTCATGTTATGTTTTCATGTGTGTATTATTTCTTGTATGTTGTTTTTAGATCGTGATGCTATACTATTATTATGGGTTGGATTGAACGCTTCAGACCCTTAACAACTTTCCATGGTTTTGTATCAAAACATCCTTGAAGAGATAAAAGAATTATGACTTGGATTGGGATTGAAAGAAGTGAGTCTTCATACCACATCGGTTCCTTTATATACAATTATCATTGTCTTAGAGTTCAAGATCAACTTAGGGTTATTTTCTAAGTATTCCTTTACTTTATTGTGGAGTATGTTGTTACAAGATAAATGTTTATCAGTTTAAGTGGTATTGATCATTATTTAATTTCAGACACTTTGTAAGAAAGTATGTTCAAGTGGTGAAGATATTTTATAACTTATGGCAAGTTTTTGATCGTAATTTTGAAATATTTTTAAATAGGAAGATTTTTACTCTATTTTAATTTTTAAAAGGAGGATCGTGAAAAGTTTTATATTGGTTGTTTGTTGTTTAAAAAGAAAAAAAAACACTTTCGCTGTTAAAAATCATGATGTTTTAGGGGGTGAATTGTGTTGGTTAAAAACAAAGTTAGAACACCAAAGAACTATATAGGTTCGGCCTTGAATGACCTATTTTTGTACCAAATAATTATTCTTAAAAGTATCCGCTAAACTTGAGAGCATTTAGAAGGATGTACCCACAAACATCCTCATCAAAGGAAATGAATTTTTAAGGCTAACTTTTAACCAAACAACACACAAGGCTTATGGCGGTTAGATTCCAAACCAAAAGATATTTTACATGTGTTGATCTTGAACCAAGATGGAGTTTTGAGTTGGCTATCCTCTGAAACGAACCTCAGTTTTACACAGGCTGACCATGAATAAAGAAGAGATTTTCCGGGATGATCTCGAACCTACTAAGCTCTTATACCAGGCTGAATTCATAAACTAATTGAGATTTTATCTTCAGCTCTAAATTTCTGAAGGTTGCAATAACAAGAATGAAAGAGATACATGTTTATAACTATTAAAACCCAAAAGATCCATAACATCCCAAAACTCAACCCATTAACAAGTAGATTCAGTGACCGAAACAAAGAAACTTAACAACTCATAACCCTTTCTCTCTCTTGGATAGTCATTGAAGGCACAATCCATAATTTTACCATCAAGATGAATTAGCTTGATTTATAAAATATGCAAAGTTTTGACGACCTTCAAATTAGTGTAGGTTACGGTCTTCCTACTCCAAATCTCCATAAGTATTTGGAAGTCTATATGGGTAAATAAACACCTACCAGCCAGGTATGTTTCTTTGGCACCTACCTTACCCTGGAAACTTAATGACATCTCAACGGTCACATGCATTTTTATACCTTTTCTTCTGGAAAACTCATTTAAGTTCTCTGAAATAACCTCAAGATATCCATCATACCTTGGCCTCAAATCCTATAGCTTGTTATTTGCATGAAATTATTCAGTAGTTAATGATGATTGATCAACAACTTTGAAACCTTATAAAATACATAAGCCACATATTTTTGACCATTTAGCTATTATAACTTTGCCATGTGAAATCTTAAACACTATATTTTCAACTCTAGTGTAATAACCTAGACCATCACATCAAGCATACTTATGGATAAAAGATTTCTCCCAAGCTTTAAAACATACCTCTGGTTATGAAGAAGAAACTCTTGATCATCGAATAATTTAAGTGTGGTCGTATTGATATTATGGACCTTGCAAGCCTTATTGTCACTAAGGAGAACTACTCCACCTTGCTTAAGCTTCAAAGTCACAAAGTATTCTTTTCTTGAACACATGTGATAAGAGAAAACTAAGACCATTAACCACCTCTATGCATTCTCCAAAATTGATGTCGTCAATACACCAACACCCTTATAACTATCCTCATCGAAGAAAACTACAATCTGAACAAAATTTTCATTGTCCTCCCTCTCGGGACAATCTCTATTAAAGTGAATTGGTTTTTGACAAATAAAATATTTTAACCTTGAATTTTCAAAACTCTTTAATTTGGAAATCCCTTTATGCTCATTTCCTTCTCTTGACACGCTCAAGCCTTCATCATTATCGTCAATCTTCAAATCATTCACCTTTCAAAATTCTTTGTATCTCACAATTTTATGGACTTCATCCAAAGTAATAATACATTCCTTATCATAAAGAAATGTATCCTTATGGTTCTCAGATGTTTTGGGTAATGATCTCAACAATAGTAGAGCCTTGTCCTTAAGAATCTCAACCTCGGTATTCTCAAGATCATCAATAATATTGTGAAATTCTATCAACTGCTCCATTGTGGATTTGTTATCTACCATTCCGAATGAGTATAATTGTTGTTTCATATATAAATTGTGAGCCAAAGACTTGGTCATACATGATTATTAAATTTTTTCACACATTGAAGTCATTGTATTCTCCCTGATAACTTCCCTTAAAACTTTATCCTCGAAGCATAAGATAATGGCACTTCTAGATTTGAACATTTTCTCGAGCTTATCTACTTATATTATAAGTTCAAGCATCAATGTTTCGCGCTTCAATGCTTCAAAACACTTCTCTTGAGTTAAAAAATTTTGCATACTTACTTTCAACAACCCAAAATTGTTGTCTCTGTAAAACTTTCGATCTTCCATTTAGAATCCATGATACTCACTTGGAAACAAAATCCCTTTTCCCCATGGTGGGTGCCATTTTTTGTGAAATTGAAATGTTTAATCATACTAAGAAATTTTATGTGTGAGGACAAAGAACAATGTCAACTAGGTATGGCAACATAACCCATACCCGCGGGCACCCACCCGAACTCGCCCTAAATTTGACGGGGAAAACCCGCTTTGATTGGGTTTGGATTTTCCATGACTATAAAATATGGGGACAGTTCGGGTAATGTGACACTAGTACCCGCCCCGAACCCGCCTCGTTTATTTTATTATGTGCTTTATTATTTTAGTTTTGATAATTTAGATTATTAAATATGTGGTTAATGTTTTGATATTTTTATTTTTATTTATTATTTAAAATATTTGAAATATATGCATGAAATTTTTTGAGATATTTTTATATTATTATTTGTAATGTAATTTTACTTTTAAAAAATGATTTCATCAAATAGATGGTGGTGGGTCAGGGATACCCAAACCCAACCCGAACTCGTTTGGGACGGGTTTGGATTTTAATCTTCAATCCTTGATGGGCTTTGGGGAGGGGAACAAGGATTATTTTTAGATTTGGGTTTAGGTTTAGGGGAGGTAAAAACCGTCCCCGACCCGCCCCGTTCGCCATGCCTGATGGCAACCAAAATAAATGGCCTCCGAAAAAATAATTGTTTATGCAATAAGAAATCAACTTAACTTGGCAGAAGAAGCTAAAAGAAAAGATATGCAATAACCTATTTACCTAGTTTGATAAAACAATCTATTTTAGAGAAGAGAGTAGCTATCTGATTCACTATACCTCTAAGAGTCACTATAAAAAATTACAAATGAGTTACAAGAAAATAGTCACTCATGTTCCTAAGAACAAACCCTATTTTCGATTGAAATGTTTTGCAATTACTCAAACTCTCTCTATATATAAACCACAAAAACACAATTTATTTCGAAGTGTTTCCCAATCCCCCTTAGATATCTTCAAGGGTTTCCTAAATTCCAAGAACACACTTTTAGAAATTTACCCTCGCCTCTCTAATATTACCACTAGGATTCTTAAACCCTTCTCTATGTCTTCATATATAAGGTTTTGAAGGTTGTGATAACAAGAATGCAAGATATACATATTTATAACTGGTGAAATTCAACGGATCTATAACAACCCCAAAACTCAACCCATAACTGCCCGAATAACTCGAATCTCCTGAAAGAACCAATTGTCGCATCATAAAATATACCTGAGCATATAAACGCTCAAAATAGATACAGAGTCGCCACCAAAGTTTTTATTTGAAGGGAAAATTTGATAAAAACCTTAAAGGAAGGAAACATGGTCATCACAAACAGTTAAGGGTTCGAGAGTCAGTTATGTAAGAGAAAGGTATTAACACCTTTCACATCTGTTGTACTCAATGAGAACTTCCTAATATGCTAGAGTTAAGTGTTCTTAAAGGAGTGTTTGCAATCATTTTGTTTATTTCTTAAAAAGGATATTTACAAAATATTTAAAGAGGGAAATGTTAGTTTTTTTATTATTGTGCTCACTAGGGTTTCAAACTCTTGTGCCAATGCATTCCCAAAGTGCAATGAGAAAGTAAAAGCTTCGTATTTTGTGTAAAAAAAATTGTGGGTTGGTTGATTTTAGAGAATAGTGTTAGATCACATTTTAGCGGTTAAACGTCTGTCTGCATGCTCGCACAATGGAGGCTTAGGCATTGTTTGTATTCGTGTTAAATGAATCAGACTATTCTTTTATGAAAAATTTTGGTTTAAGCGTGCAAGGGAAAAAAATGATTTGGTGGATTAAGATGAATTTTAGTTGTGAAAGAAAAATGTTTTTGTTTTTGATCTTTGGAATTGACTTTGTGTTAGTGACCTATTAGAGCTAGTGGGATTATACCTGAGTGAATCGCACACTCAAAGATACAACAGAGTCACCACTTAACTTTATTTAGTCCCAAAGAACAAGGAAAATATCGATAAAACCCAAGGGAAGAGAAACGGGAAAGGGGGTCAGTTATGTGAAAGGAAGGTACTAGCACCTTAAGCATCTGTCGTACCCGACGGGAACTATTTTGCTTGCTTCTAGGCTTGGATGGGTTATCTATCTAAAGGTTTCTAACTAAAAAAAGGAAATAAAATAAAGAAAATAAAGTGCTCGAGGAGGATTGAGGCCCTCGTGCCTACGTACCCTCATAGTGCAATGAGGAATTCAGAGCTCCGTAGTTCAAGGAACCAAGGAAAAGAAGAGGATCTGGATGGACCAGAGAGACTGAAGAAGGGAAGAATATGGAGGAAGGTGGCTCGCCAAGATTTACCAATCTTGTGCCTACGTACCCTCATAGTGCAATAAGGAAATTAGAGCCTACGTAGTTTGGGGAACTATTGCTGGGAAAGAAAAAGGACAGAGACGGCGTCAAAGCCAAAAACCAAAAGAGAAAGCAAGACCCAACTGGGGGATGCAAGAGGAATGGTTTCAAAATCAAGAAAAAGGCAAAGGAAAACTTTGCCGAGGAACGGAGAAGCGAAGAAAGAACTCTGTCGGGGAATGCAGAAGAAAAGACATGACTCTACAGGGGATAAAACAAGAGAATGGCGACGTGGCCGGGGAAGAAAAAAGTAAAAGAATAAAGGTAAGATCCACGGGGGACTCGATGCATTAACTAGAAAGTAGTGATTAACCAAAGAAAGATAAGAGTAAAACTTTAGTGAGAAGAGCAAAAAAGGTTGGTGTCAACAGACAGACTGTGACGAACCAAGCGAAAAAGAGTACAGAACCAAAGAGAGGTGTTTGACTCTAAGGGGAAATTGGTATATTAACTGATAAACAATGGTTAACCGAAAAGATAAAAAAGGAGCTGGTTTTAACCAATAAATGGTGATCAACCAATAGACGAGTATGGGACCAAGCAAAGGTTGTGATCCAAAGAACGGGTATGGAACCAAGCGAAGGTTGTGACCCAAAGAACGGCACATTGACTAAACAAACAACACTTGGCCAAAGGAAAGGGGTATTCGAACCGAACAAAGGTTACAAACCCAAACATGGCAGTGTTGGAACCAAAGAAAGGTTACTAACTGCAGGGGGTTCAGTACTTAATAGATGGACCGTGATTAACCGAAAAGAATGAGTGGTTAACCAAAAGAAGGTGATTGACTCAAAAGAAACTCAGTATCTTAATAGATGGACTGTGGTTAACTGAGAAAAAGGGTGATTGGTTCAAACAGGCGGAATGTGATTGACCAAAAGGCAGGTGATTAGCCAAGAGAAGATGATTAACCCAAAGACAAAGCTGGTTTTAACGGGAGGACCGTGACCAACCAAAGATCGGGTGATTAGCCGGAAGAAGGCGATTAACCCAAAGAAAATTCAGTATTAACAGACGGACTGTGATTAACTGAGAAAAAGATGATTGGTGTTTAACTGTCAGACAGTGATTAACCAAACACGAAGTAGAGAGAACCAAGAGAAAATGGTGAACTCTAATGGGGATTAGGTGTTAACAGGATGACTGTGTAAACCGAAGAAGAAAGATTTACTTCGCTGGGGAAGAATAGAATTGGCTTTATCCAAAGAAAGGTTGAATAGCCAAGGAAAGAAGTGATTACAAATATCTGGGGAACCAATCATGGATTGGCCTTAAGAGAAAAGAGTGTTGAATTGAAAGGAGGGAGTTACTTCCAAAGAGGAGATAAGGGTGCAAGTGATCAAGGATCGACTCGACTGGAGAAAGCAGGGATACCACAGTAAGGAGATAGAGGCGACTATTCTAGGTACAAGGTCATTTGTCCCCTACCTAAAATAGTCAGAATGAGTGTAGGAATATTCCATTCTCATTCCTTCTCTAACACCAAAGTTCGGTGTAAGAAACGAACGGACATCACAACGGTGCCAAGTTTGTACAGTGCTCCAATTCGTTGCGAATCTTTAACTCCACGGGAAAAAGAGAGAGTACAGAGATCTAGAAGATCTAAAGGAGAAGAAGAAAGGAAGGATCGACTAATCGAAACAAAGTTTGGATTAATCAATCAAAAGGGGGAAATGCTAACAATTTTCCAAAGGGATGAAAAATCATTAAAGTAAAGGAAGAGTTATTGATTCTACAAGATTAAGTTCATTCCCATGAGGAACAAACTCAATGCAAACATGAATGGAAGCGTAAAACAGTACCAAATGTGTTGTATCCCAAAATTTACCCTCCCATATTCAAGACAATATGTCCCAAGAGGTTACTTAATAGTCACAAGATTCGCAATTGGTCAAAGGGATTGAAGGTTTCATCAAAGCCTTCTCCTTAACAGTGGATCTTAGAACTAGGGTTTTGAGTCTCCCCGAGCAAAATGGACTTCTAAAACTTAAAATTAACTTTATAACATCCCACATACTTCAAAGAATCCCCATGTCAAGCTTCATAGCTTTCCTCACAAGTTTGGCCAGCCAGATGCTCAGATACCTGAAAATCAGTTAACTTGGTCAAAAAGTCAACTGAGGACAACTCAAAGTCAAACCTCAAGATTTTTGGTCAACATCAAGATTACGAGGTGAAATTCATCCTTTAATCAAGGGTCCATCATGATTCATCAAGGAAACCTCAGATCATCAAGAATCGGAAGTTGCTAAATTAGGGTTTTGTGTAGGAAAAGTCAACTGAACTTTGACCAGCCATAACTTTCCCATGTTTCATAAAAAATTTCCCATCCAAAGCTTATTTTGAAGGAAGTTTAATTCTTTACAACTTTGTGTCTCACAAGCCAAGCCTAGAAATGCTTCATTTGAAAGATATGAGCCAAGACATTATAAGTCCTTTTGAAAGTCAACAAAAAGTCAACTTTTTTCCAAAGCTCATAATTTGAAAACGGTAAAAAAAAAATATGGACATGGGACCAAAAGGGTTGATTAGAGGATACCCTAAGATTTCTAAAAAGTCTTAGAACACCTCCATATCATTAAAATTGAGGAAGTTATGCATTGTCAAAGTTGGTAATTTTTCAAGGGGTGTATGAAGTAAAAAGGGCCATAACTCCAATTCTTTCCAAATGGGCCCATAAAATTGCAATCCAAACTTGAAGATAAAGTCATTCACGAACCAATGACCATATTTTATGATTTTTATCATTTATTTTATATTATTTTTTATTTTTATCATTTAAAATCATTTTTAATTAAAATAAATTATAAAAAATCAAATATTTGATTTAAGATTTATTTTGGGATCAAATATATGGTATTCAAAGTGATTGAAGTCATCCAAATTCGTTCAAGTCCAATATGGTATGATTTAATTTGATTTTTTTTTACAATTATGATAATTGGCTCCTTCATCTTCAAGCAACCCATAAAACTCCAACCAAGGCCCAATTGTTTACCCTAATTTACACTAATTTATATACACAACAAAGTCAGAATGAAAAAAAAGGAGGGGAGAAATTTTTTTTGGAAGCCATAAGAACCTTAGAAAAATCTTAAAACAGCTTTGCAATAAGATTCAATCGGTTCTACAAGTCCATTCACATTCCTCAAGATCCTAGGAACCTATCCCACAAAGACTTGAAGGTTGAGACCTCACGAAGTGCATCCCATGAACATGCCGCCTCTCATTCTTTTTTTTTTTGCTTTCTAATCTTTGATTTCATTGCACTTTATCATATTTTCTGTTCATAATGATCTTCATAATCATGTTTAGGTTTGTTTTGATCATTTGTTTGCAAGATATGATGCAGGTTTCAAGAAGTGTCATGGTTAAGGCATAAGCTTTTCAAGAGTCGAAACTCTTCGTACGGACATTTTCAGGTCTTCCCCCATTTATTTTTAGTGATTTTCTTCCTTTTTTTTATGTTTTATAGTTATTATTATTAAAACATTATTATTAATTTAATTAACCATTAATCTTTACTAACTGCTCACTAATTATTTTTCTTAAAATAAATTTTATAATATAATTTTATATTTTTTTTCTCTCATATAACTTTTTTTTAATTTATTAATTAAAATTGTAAATGAATATAACTAGGTTTACATTAATTTAAAAACCCTAATATTTCACTAACCCTAATTAGACCCTCATTTTCTAAACTTGATCTTTTTTTTTAAAACAATTAATTTCCTAATTTAATTTATTTTCATTGCTTTATTTATATTATTTAGAGGATTGTATAGGATTTTCCTTATGTAATTTATTTTTTCGCACTGATTATTTTGTAATTGCCCCGAAGCCGTGTAATAGTTTAGGACTTTATTTCTTGTTTTTTTTATTATTTCTGTAAATATTTAATTGCTTGGTTAGTAATATAGGGCGTGAAAAGATCTAATTGAATCAATTGGACTTAGAGAATCAATAATAAAAGAAATATCTGAAAATAATCACTCACACATGTAAGTCGATCGTTCTACGGTCGCCATCTACACCTCCTAGGGTTACCCCTCTTAGTTGCCTTAATATGGTCAAGTCCCTCGAACGTAGGGGTGTCTTAAGCGATGTCCCTGCAAACAAATAAATCATCAAGTCCCTTTAAAGTTAAAAGGATCATAGTCCCTTCGAAGTTGCCTACGGAATAAATGATCTTGTCCCTCGATGACCCTACAAAAATGATGATAGTCCCTTCGAATTACTAAGACACCCTTACATGTTGCCTTCTTTGACCATACGATGACCCTTCGCCCGTCCCTTAACATCCAAGGTAAAGACTACTTACTCACTAATAGTAAGGACAGTCTTACCCTTAAAGGAAATAAATAACAAGAAAGACCTTACAAACTTAGGGTAGCTAGCACTTAAATACTTACTCACTTTTTAAAAAAAAACATTCTTTACACCCCACTTTCAAAATATTTCTAAACTCAAGGCTTTGTATACATCCATACGAGCATCACTACAAAGAACTTCTGAAAATCTTTTCTAAACATACACTTCACATTACTTTTCAAACAAACAAGTGAGCTAAGTAACTAAGAGCCCATGGATAACCATGGATATAAAGGGTGCTAACACCTTCCCTTTATATAACCTACCCTCCAAACTCAAAATCTTTTCAAAAAGGTCTTTCCTGTTCTTTTATAGTATTTTCTATTGGATAAAATAAAAGTCGGTGACGACTCTTGCTATCCGCATATGTTTTTGTCAAACAAAAACACCAAGTCAGTTCTCCCACCGTGTTATAGAACTGGCGACTCTACTGGGGAGTACTTGGTAAAAGAGGGGTTCCCTTAGGAATTAAATCACTTATTTGTTTGTCTTGCTTGCTTTACTTACTTGTTGGGCTTTTGTGTGAAAGATCCTAACCCGGATCTAGTGTTCCTTAGGTAAGTAGAAATAGACCAAGGAAACCGTACGGCGTATACCGATATGGTTGATCTGGTGGCTATAGTTAGTGTGACTTCTTGATGGGTACTTATGTTCCTTAAGTCAATTGAGGATAATATGAGGCTGCCATACATTGTCATTAACACTAACTAACTTTTAGAACCCTAATTAACCCATCTTGGCCTTTAGAAAGTAGCGAGATAACCGGCTTTGGTGAAGATTGAAGTTGGTTGATACTTGATACTACACTCATTGAGATTCTAATCTAAGGGAGTTTTGGTTGGCAAGTCAGTTGCCTACTAAACAACAACCTTTGAGAAGAATCAATGATATTGAGATCCTGTAGAACCCGGTTACTATTTCTAGGATAGGATGAACCAACTAAACTTCAGTGGGAGGGTACTTACCTTTAAACCTTATGCAAGCCTCTAAACCTAGGGTTGTTGTGTGAATTGCTTGTGTGTGCCACATGTTCGTGTTTGGACATAACATCATAACATCATGACATCATAAGCATATCATTCTCACTAACCATTTCAAGGACCAAAGGATTTATGTTTGTTCTTTGTTGCAGGTTATGGCTTCCGCTCGTAGGAACACTATCCGAGTCAACTTTGTAAGGATACCTCCCAAGCTTGAGGAATTGGTCTCTAAAGTTTCTGAAAGCTCTCAATTCATCAAGAAGCATGGTCACCTACTTGACTTGGTTATTTCAGGGTTTGATGAAGATATGATGAGTGTTATGTTCCAGTTCTTTGATCCTAAACATCATTGCTTCACATTTCCTGATTATCAGCTGGTGTCCACAATGGAAGAATTCTCCAAATTACTTGGTGTGCCTATCCTTGATCAGAAACCTTTCACATGCTTAGGGAAAGAGCCTAAACCTGAAGTCATTGTTGCAGCCCTACATCTAAGGAAGTCAGACATTGTATTGGAAACGAGAAGTGGAACTAAGGGTATTCTTGCTAAGGTATTGATGGAGAAAGCCCAGATATTCCTGGATGCTATGAGTTATGATGCCTTTGAGGAGATCTTAGACTTATTGATTTATGGTTTAATGTTGTTCCCTAATCCAGACCAGTTCATAGATGTACATGCCATCAACATATTTATGACTCACAATCCGGTGCCTACTTTGCTTGGAGATATCTTACACTCTCTTCATACTCGTACTACGAAGGCGAGAGGAACTCTGACGTGTTTCATACCTCTACTATCAAAGTGGTTTATTTCACACCTTCCTCGATCTGTGATGAAGAATGTTCAAGGTTGGAGGTGGTCTAAAAGAATAATGCCACTTCCTCATTCAGACATTCATTGGTGTTCCAGATCTATGGAGAATGTCACTATCATTGACTGTTGCGGAGAATTCCCTAATGTGCCACTCCTTGGCATAAGAGGAGGCATTACCTACAATCCTTCACTAGCACTACGTCAGTTTGGTTACGCTCGGAGTAATGGTCCTCATGACATGCTTATTTAGGGTATTGTGTTTGATTACGACAACGATCTTCAAGATTACCATCAAAGGTTTATACGAGATTGGAGCATGGTGAATAAGATCAACAACAATACTTTGGAACCAAAGCACTCCATTCCTATGGAACCTTATCTCAGATGGGTGCGGTCTCGTGTTCAGACTCTTATGATGCCATACCTTGCTGTCCTACCAATAACTGTGGAGCCTGTTGCTGAAGGAGATGTTTCTTATAATATTCTTCATCCGGACATGCCTACTGATCTGGAAGAGTTGCAGAAGTCTTGGATTCAGCTGAAGGAGGAAAGAGATACCTTTGAGACTCAGTTTCATGCTTACAAAGACAAGGTGTTGGAGCTAACAAAGAAACTTCCCGAGGAGAGGAATCTCAATACCTATCTCAACCCAACGAGAAAGCGTCTATGGGAGACTTGAATCTCATATGCTTTATTTTCTTTATAATTTCTATGTTCCTTCATCTGTAAGCCCAATGGGCAATACTATTTTATGTTTACTAATAAAAAATTTATTTCTGTCTGTTTTCAACAAATTTAAATCCTACGGTCTTTGAAAATATTGCATATGCATCTTCATACCATATCATTACATAACAGGTTTTTGTTACAGGTTTCTCATCTTCTCGCTGTTTATTTCAGCAGAAATGGCTCCCGATCAAACTATCCAAGAACTTCAAGCTCAACATGCTCAATTTCAAGAGATAATCCTGAACTTGACCAAAGGACAAGAAGAATTGAAGGCACTTCTGCTCAAGAAGGAAAAGAAGAAGACCAAGAAATCAGTTGGCCTTATCAACCTGGGTAGAAGGTTCAAGGGTCCAGCCAAGACTGATGATGAAAGTGAGAATTCTGAAGAGGAATACTTGGTGAAGAAAAAAGATAGTCTACATGATGCTATTAGTGATTCTGATCGGGAGGAAAATTATTATCATGATCCTACTGACAGTGAGAAGATTAAGCTGTTGGAAGACCGAGTGAATGCTATGGATCTACAGAAGAAGTCTGGTGTTGACTTTGAAGATTTGAGTTTGATTCCTGGAGTTGTCATTCCTACCGGGCTCAAGCTTCCTGTTTTTGGGATATATGATGGTGTCTCATGCCCGAAGCTACATTTGAGGTCTTATGTCCGAAGAATCCAACCCCATACTGCTGATAAGAAGCTACGGATTCATTTCTTCCAGGAAATCTTAACAGGATCCCAACTTGAGTGGTATTACCAACTTGAAAGCATTAACGTCCGAACCTGGAGTGATCTTGCTGAAGCTTTCTACCGGCAGTATCAATATAATTTTGATTTGGCGCCAAATCGCATTCAACTTCAGAGCATGTCCATGGGTTCCAAAGAAAGTTTCAAGGAGTATGCACAGAAATGGAGAGATCTTGCAAGCAGAGTTCAACCTCCCTTGACTGATAGGAAATTGGTTGATATGTTTATGAGTATGCTGACTGGTCCTTTTTATAGTCATCTGATTGGAAGCTCGTCATCTGGTTTCACCGAGTTGATAATGACTGGAGAACGTGTGGAAAATGGTATACGAAGTGGTAAGATACAGATAGATGCCTCTTCAAGTACTGCTAAGAATACTTCTGGTGGGAAAAAAGAATCTAATGTTGTTTATGGTCAACAGGGTCGTAATAAAAACAACCGGAATCAATCTGTCGGGGCAGTTCTGATCTCCAACCCTGCACCTACACAACAAAATCAGCAACCAAATAATCAACCTAAGCAAGGTGCACCCAAGAGAGTGTTTACAAAGCTCAACATGTCATTGGCTCAGGCATTGCAAAACTTGCTGAAAGGGGAGCTGATTACTGTGAGGGATCCTCCTACTAACCTCAATACTTCCTCTCCTCGTTTCAATCCCAATGTAAGGTGCGCATATCACTCAAACTGACTCGGGCATGATACTAATAACTGTTAAGCGTTGAAGAATAAGATTCAGGATATGATTGATGCTGGAGAAATTGAGTTTGACCCTCCTGAGACTCCTAATGTGATTACTGCTTCTATGCCTAAGCATGAGAAGACTGTTAATGTTGTTGATGATATTTCTTATGTTTCTATGGTGACTGGTCTGACTACTCCTCTAATGATTGTTAAGAAGAAGCTGCTGCAAGCCGGTTTATTTCTGGGTTGCAATGAAGAATGTTGTTACTGTACCTGCCAATCCAAAGGTTGCTGGCAGCTGAAAGAAGGTATTCAGCATTTGATGGGCAGTCGTACAATATTGTTTGAGAAGAATCCCTCTGTAGAAAGCTTGTGTGAAGGTTTTTCTCAAGATCTGAAGATTGAAGACGTTTCCATGGTTACTAAAATTCCTGTGAGGATTACTGCTAAGGGTCTTGTAAAGACTACTGCTGAAGGTCCTGTGAAGATTACTGCTGAGCCAACGGTGGCTCCCCTGATTATTACTACTCCTGGTCCAATTCCATATTCTTCCGACAAAGCTATTCCCTGGAACTATGGTGCTGACGTTTATATCCATGGTGTTAAACAAGAACCTTTGACTGATATACTTGCTGAAGATATTAATCCGGACATCGACAATATTGTTGGGACTAGTAAGGTGACTAGAAGTGGAAGGATTTTCTCTCCTGAGAATATCTCAAAGAATGCTGCAACTCCAGTTCATATCTCCTCCTCTGGGCCAAGTACTGAAGCTCGAGGCAAAGCACCTGTGGTTAAGCCTGGCCAAGTTGAAACACCAGCTGTTGAAGATCTCTCCAAGCCGATGGAGGAAGTTCTGAAGATCATCCGCAAGAGTGATTATGATGTTGTTGAAAATTGGGGCATACTCCCTCCAAAATTTCTATGTTGTCTCTACTACTATGCTCTGAAGCCCATGCTAAGGCTTTGGTGAAGTTTCTAAAGTCTGCTCATATACCACATGAGATCTCTGTGGACCAGTTTGAGAATTGTGTTGCTAATCTGACGAATGATAATGGCTTAGGCTTTTCTGATGCTGATTTAACTCCCGCTAAGAGAAACCACAACAGAGCTCTGCATATCTCCATTGAGTGTAGGGGCACTACTTTGTCTCATGTGCTGGTGGACAATGGTTCCTCGTTGAATGTGTTACCAAAGGCTGTTCTCGATAAGCTCAACTCTAAAGATGTTGTACTAAGACCTAGAAATGTGGTGGTGAGGGCCTTTGATGGTTCAAGAAGAATGGTACATGGAGAAGTCGACCTCCCTATCAAAGTAGGATCTCAAGTTTTTGATTCCACTTTCTATGTGATGGATATCCGCTCTGCTTATTCTTGCTTGCTTGGGCGCCCCTAGATACATGGGGCAGGTGTTGTGACCTCTACTTTACACCAGAAGTTTAAGTATATTGAAAGGTAAGATTGTCACTGTCTATGGTGAAGAGGAGTATATGGTCAGTCACGTGAATAATTTCAGGTATGCAGAAATGGAGGGTGAATTTGTTGAAACTCCTTGCCAGACCTTTGAAGTGGTTCTTCAGAATGTTCCTGTTGTTAAGAAAGTTTCAGTTGTTACCCGAAAACCTCCTACCATGGCCTCTCTGAAGGATGCTAGAGCTGTAGTTGAAGAAGAGGCTCAGAAGGCTGTTCGTCGTGCTCGTGTTGTTCGTATTACCAATCAAGGAATCCAGAGAGATGATGTCAATGTTGCGGAAGACTCTAATGAAGTCTGCAACCTGAACAATTGGATATTTCCCACCGTTGGAAATGGACTCAACAATTGGAAGGATGAAGATTTCATTCGTATCTCCTTTAGTCATGAGTAATTGTTGTTTTTGTCTTTCTTTTGGCCTTGTAACTTTGAACAATTTAAAAACTTTTAAGTCTTGTTCCTTGCCCGTGACACAATGGTATGCTTGTTAAGGGTTGTCATTTCATTTTCATATCTTCATTAATAAAATCATTGGACGTTTTGATTTCGTAAATATTGCGCTCCCTGTCTTTCTTTTTATTTTCTTTTTTCAAAAAAAAAACTATGTGTTCTTACACACACCCACATAACTAAAATGCAGATCCTCATCCACTCCGGATCCTATTGATAACAGTTCTGCTATTGCTAATTATGACTTCAAAAATCCTATCTACCATGCCGAGGATGGAAATGAGGAAGATTGTGAAGTGCCTGCTGAACTTGCTAGGCTGTTACGGCAAGAAGAGAAAGTTATAAAGCCGCATGAAGAACCAATCAAAGTTGTGAATCTAGGAACTGAGGAAGACATAAAAGAGGTCAAGATAGGAGCTGAATTAGAAGACAGTGCTAAGAAAAGGTTAGTTCAAATGCTATGCGATTATGTGGAGATCTTTGCTTGGTCTTATGAAGATATGCCAGGGCTGAATACAGATATTGTGGTTCACCGTCTACCGATGAAGGAAGATTGTTGCCCAATAAAGCAGAAAGTTCATTGTATGTGCCCAGATATGTCAGAAAAGATTAAAGCTAAAGTAATGAAACAATTCGAGGCAGGATTCCTATCTGTCACTTCTTATCCCCAATGGGTTGCTAATGTGGTACCAGTACCGAAGAAGGATGAAAAAGTTCGTATGTGTGTGGATTACAGGGATCTGAACAAAGCCAGCCCTAAAGATGATTTTCCACTTCCACATATTGATGTTCTGGTAGACAACACTGCTCAACATAAGGTATTCTATTTTAGGGATGGTTTCTCTAGTTACAATCAGATTAAGATGGCACCCAAAGATATGAAGAAGACTACATTAGTCACACAATGGGGCACCTTTTGTTACAAGGTAATGCCATTTGGTTTGAAGAATGATGGGGCAACTTATCAGCATGCTATGGTAGTCTTGTTCCATGATAATATTCATCATGAAATAGAGGTATATGTTGATGACATGATAGCCAGGTCCCAGACTGAAGAAGAACATCTTGACCACCTGCACAAGTTATTTGAGAGGTTGAAGAAATACAAGTTGAGATTGAATCCAAACAAATGTACCTTTGGAGTTAGATCTGGTAAACTCTTGGGTTTCATTGTCAGTGGTAAAGGTATTGAAGTTGACCCCGCGAAGGTAAAAGCTATACAAGATATGCCCGCTCCCCGTATTGAGAAGGAAGTTAGAGGTTTCTTGGGACGCCTAAACTACATTGCAAGATTTATTTTCCAATTAACTGCTACTTGTGAACCAATCTTCAAGTTGCTGAAGAAAGATCAAGTAATGGAATGGAACGACGAATGCCAGATAGCTTTTGATGAGATTAAGAAGTATCTCCAAGAACCTCTGATTCTGATGCCACCAGTTGAAGGAAGACCCTTGATTATGTACTTAATAGTGTTAGACAATTCAATGGGGTGTGTTTTGGGCCAGCATGACGAGTCTGGTCGAAAAGAGCAAGCAATATACTACCTTAGCAAAAAGTTTACAGAATGTGAAACAAGATACTCATCGCTCGAGAAAACTTGGTGTGCTTTGGCATGGGCTGCTCGCTGACTAAGACAGTATATGTTGACTCATACCACTTTATTGATTTCAAAGATGGATCCTATCAAGTACATATTTGAGAAACCTTCCCTCTCCGGACGAATAGCAAGATGGCAAATGATTTTGACAGAATACGACATCCAGTATACCACTCAGAAAGCAATTAAGGGAAGTGTGGTAGCTGATCATTTAGCTCATCAACCAGTGGATGACTATCAGACTATGAATTTTGAGTTTCCAGACGAAGATATTATGCTTGTCGCTAAAGAACCTAGACAGTATGACGGGCCCGAACAGGAATCTCGATGGACTATGGTTTTTGACGGAGCTTCTAATGCACTTGGTAATGGCGTTGGTGTTGTGATTATCTCTCCTGAAGGTTGTTACACACCGTTTACTGCTAGACTTTGTTTTCATTGTACAAATAATGTGGCTGAGTAGGAAGCGTGCATCATGGGTATCAAGGCTGCCATTGAGATGAAGATCCAGTTCTTAAGTGTATATGGGGATTCAGCCCTGGTAATTAGTCAGGTTAAAGGAGAATGGGACACAAAACATCAAAATCTCACTCCTTACAGAGAACATGTATTGTCTTTGATTCCATATTTTGAAGAGATTACTTTTGAACATATTCCACGAGACGAGAATCAATTGGCAGATGCATTAGCTACCATGGCATATATGTTTGAGATCAGGGGGATGATGAAGCTCCTAGAGTTACTATTGATCGATTTTCTGAACCTGCATACTGTTATGAGGTTGATACTGAGGGAGCAGAAGAAAATCCTTGGTTCCACGAAGTAAAAAGATATCTCGAAGCTCAGGAATATCCTGAATGGGCATCTATCAATGACAAGAAATTTCTAAGGAGGTTCTCTGCCAAGTTCTTCCTGAGTAATGGGATTTTGTACAACCGCAATCACGATTCGACTTTGCTCCGTTGTGTGGACAAGAAAGAAGCAAGGGAGATTATGGAAGACATGCATGATGGGATATTTGGTACTCATTCTAGTGGGCATATGATGGCAAAGAAGATTCTGAGAGCAGGTTACTACTGGTCTATCATGGAAGTTGGTTGTCATCTACATTCCAAGACTTGTCATAAATGCCAGATATATGCTGATAAAGTACATGTACCTCCAGTTCCATTGAATGTTCTGACTGCTCCTTGGCCTTTTGCAATGTGGGGCATTGATATGATTGGTGAGGTCAAACCTACAACTTCCAATGGACATCATTTCATTCTTGTTGCTATTGATTACTTTACGAAATGGGTAGAGCCAACTTCGTTCGCTTCTGTTACCAAGAATGTTGTGGCTCGGTTTATCAAGCATAATCTTATATGTAGATATGGCATCCCCGAAAGGATTATCACGGACAATGGTACTAATCTGAACAATACTATGATTATTGAACTTTGCACGCGGTTCAAGATCAAACATCACAATTCTTATCCATATCGACCAAAGATGAATGGCGCAGTGGAAGCCGCCAACAAGAATATTAAGAAGATTTTGCAAAAGATGACAGTGACATACAAAGATTGGCACGAGATGCTACCATTTGCTCTTCATGGTTACCGTACCACGGTACGCACTTCAACTGGGGCAACCTCGTTCTCTCTTGTTTATGGTATGGAAGCAGTTTTACATGTTGAGGTTCAGATTCCTTCTTTGAGAATTATGAAAGATGCAGACTTAGAGGAAGATGAATAGATTCAGACTCGACTTAACCAGATAAATTTGATTGATGAGAAGAGGCTTGCAACAGTTTGTCATGGTCAGATATATCAGAAGCGTGTGATCAAAGCCTTTAATAAGAAAGTCAAACATTAGGTCTACCAGGCTGGAGATTTGGTAATCAAGCGTATCATATTACCACAGGGTGATCCTAGGGGAAATGGACTCCCACATATGAAGGGCCATTTGTAGTCAAGAGGGTGTTTTCTGGAGGTGCCATGATACTTGCCACCATGGATGGTGAAGATTTCCCACAACCCGTGAACGCGAACATAGTCAAAAAATACTACGCATAAAAAAAAGGGACCCGCTAGGTTGACTGGCCTAGGCAAAAATAAGGGCATCCCGGCGAACCAAAAAGGTTCGGGAAAAATTTTGGGATATATATATATATATATATATATATATATATATATATATATATATATATATATATATATATATATATATATATATATATATATATATATATATATATATATATATATATATATATATATATATATATATATATATATATATATATATATATATATATATATATATATATATATATATATATATATATATATATATATATATATATATATATATATATATATATATATATATATATATATATATATATATATATATATTGTACACCCGGCAAGTCGAAAACCTAAAAAGGCGGCTTGGGCAAAAAAGGGTATCCCGGTGGATTGAAAACCCGAAAGGGAGATCCAGGCAAAAGTTAGGGATTAAAGCGTACGACTATGTCTCGTTGGATCACCCATGTAACCTCAACTAGTTGTACTACCAATGTCAAGTTCAAACGGTGTAGATCAATCTAGTTGTTTCTTCTCCAACAGCAAAGAGATGAGATGCTTGAAGATAATATCAATAGCAGATTTGAAACTTGATAGGATCATTTACACATAGTTGTTTCCCTTGTACTCTTTTCAAATTTTCTACGACAAACTCCTCTTACTAGGATTTTTGTCTCATTGTTCAAAAACTTGCCTGTTTATAGGCCATTTTTCAAAATTAATACAATTCAGTTTTCTTTTCCCGTTTTACTTAAGCTTAAATGTCCATTGATTATATTGAATGAATATATGCTTTTGAATATGATTGATGTTTACCAAAAAATAAAATACATATGAAATTATAATAACAGCATTTACGAAGGACTATCAGAGGTAAGAATCCCCAGTAAAGTCCATATTCAGCAGATCTTCGCAGAGTCATCCCCACAGAGTAATCTTCACGGATTTATTTCAACAAAGCATTACAAATAATCTCTTGTACTTCCAGTTATACAAAATCCCAGACAGATTCCTCTTAAATATGGTATCCCCAGAAGAGTTAATACATGGTCAGATAATACATCTGAGGTGTATCCATCTCTTTTATCCTCAGTCAGGATATTCAGGAATCTATTCTTCTAATAAAAAGTACAACGAACAGAAATCGAAAAGGGTTCTAAATACTACGTGCTGAAACAAGATGGGAACGATGTCTTCATATTCTTCAACAACGAATCGAGATTTATTTTTCCCAGCTGGCAGTGGTCACATGAAGCTATTGACAAGCTTCAACTACATAATTCATACATACATCATTTCATATCATACGCATACAACATTCTCATTTATGATAAGAATATCGTCTTGCATAGCGTATATACATCATGACATTGCATAGAACTAACCTTGTTTTTCAAGTTAATTCCCCAGCAGACGAACGTCATCAATAACTTATTCTCAGGCTGCTTTAAACCCCCGGGACAATATCTTGGACTGCTTTATCCTCCAGGAACGTATATAACAATACCTTGGATTGCTTTATCCTCCAGGAGTACATATAACATTATCTTGAGTTGCTACAACCCTCAAGATTACATCCATCAATGTCTTGGGCTGCTACATCCCCTGAGATTACATCTGTATCCATCTTGGGCTGCTATATTCCCCCAAGGGCTACCTCAAACAATATCTTGGGCTTCTATAAACCCCTAGGATAATATCTTGGACCGCTCTATCCTCCAGGATTACACATAACAACGTCTTGGACTAATCTATCCTCCAAGACCACATCAAATAACATCTTGGGCTGCTACATCCCCCGAGATTACATCAATCTACGTTTTGGACTGCTTTATCCTCCAAAAGATATATCTGAAGAACATTTTACCCCGAATGGCATCTTTAAGCCCATTCAAGCAATACAACCAACCAACAACACTGCTTCGCGCACCGGCGAGTAAAAATTTTTGGGCTTCAGTGTTCAGTCCTCTTCAACCTTCAAGTCACGAAAGGCGGACATGCCAATCTAACTCCTCAGGTTTCAGAAAATTGAACAGGGGCAGTTGTTGTACCCCAAAATTTACCCTCCCATATTCAAGATAATGTGTCCCACGAGGTTACTTAATAGTCACAAGATTCACAATTGGTCAAAGGGATTGAAGGTTTCATCAAAGCCTCCTCCTGAACAGTGGATCTTAGAACTAAGGTTTTGAGTCTCCCCGAGCAAAATGGACTTCTAAAACTTAAAATCAACTTCATAACATCCCACATACTTCAAAGAATCCCCATGTCAAGTTTCAGATCTTTCCTCACAAGTTTGGCCAGTCAGATGCTCAGATACTTGAAAATCAGTTAACTTGGTCAAAAAGTCAACTGAGGACAATTGTAGTCAACTCAAAGTCAAACTTCAAGATTTTTGGTCAACATCAAGATTAACAGGTGAAATTCATCATTTGATCAAGGGTCAATCATGATTCATCCAGGAAACCTCAGATCATCAAGAATCAGAAGTTACTAAATTAGGATTTTGTGTAGGAAAAGTCAACTGAACTTTGAGCAGCCATAACTTTCACATGTTTCATAAAAAATTTCCCATCCAAAGCTCATTTTGAAGGAAGTTTAATTCTCTACAACTTTATGTCTCACAAGCCAAGCCTATAAATGCTTCATTTGAAAGATATGAGCCAAGACATTATAGGTCCTTTTGAAACTCAACAAAAAGTCAACTTTTTCCAAAGCTCATAATTTGAAAACGGTAAAAAAACGGTAAAACATTATTATTAATTTAATTAACCATTAATCTTTACTAACTGCTCACTAATTATTTTTCTTAAAATAAATTTTATAATATAATTTTTTTCTCTCACATAACTTTTTTTAAATTTATTAATTAAAATTGTAAATGAATATAACTAGGTTTAGATTAATTTAAAAACCCTAATTTTTCACTAACCCTAATTAGACCCATATTTTCTAAACTTGATCTTTTTTTTTTAAAACAATTAATTTCCTAATTTAATTTATTTTCATTGCTTTATTTATATTATTTAGAGGATTGTATAGGATTTTCCTTATGTAATTTATTTTTTCGCACCGATTATTCTGTAATTGCCCCGAAGCCGTGTAATAGTTTAGGACTTTATTTCTTGTTTTTTTTATTATTTCCGTAAATATTTAATTTCTTGGTCAATAATCTAGGGCGTGAAAAGATCTAATTGAATCAATTGGACTTAGAGAATCAATAATAAAAGAAATATCTGAAAATAATCACTCACACACGTAAGTCGATCGTTCTACGATCGCCATCTACACCTCCTAGGGTTACCCCTCTTAGTTGCCTTAATATGGTTAAGTCCCTCGAACGTAGGGGTATCTTAAGCGATGTCCCTGCAAACAGATAAATCATCAAGTCCCTTTAAAGTTAAAAGGACCATAGTCCCTTCGAAGTTGCCTACGGAATAAATGATCTTGTCCCTCGATGACCCTACAAAAATGATGATAGTCCCTTCGAATTACTAAGACACCCCTACATGTTGACTTCTTTGACCATACGATGACCCTACGCCCGTCCCTTAACATCCAAGGTAAAGACTACTTACTCACTAATAGTAAGGACAATTTTACCCTTAAAGGAAATAAATAACAAGAAAGACCTTACAAACTTAGGGTAGGTAGCACTTAAATACTTGCTCACTTTTTTCAAAAAAACATTCTTTACACCCCACTTTCAAAATATTTCCAAACTCAAGGCTTTGTATACATCCATATGAGGATCACTACAAAGGACTTCTGAAAATCTTTTCTAAACATGCACTTCACATTACTTTTCAAACAAATAAGTGAGCTAAGTAACTAAGAGCCCATGGATAACCATGGATATAAAGGGTGCTAACACCTTCCCTTTATATAACCTACCCCCCGAACTCAAAATCTTTTCAAAAAGGTCTTTCCTGTTCTTTTATAGCCTTTCCTATTGGATAAAATAAAAGTCAGTGGCGACTCTTGCTATCTGCACATGTTTTTGTCAAACAAAAACACCAAGTCAATTCTCCCACCTTGTTACAAAATGCAATTAGTATGCATCACAAATCATGTAGCATGTGATCAAAGAATGTGCAAGAATGATCATGATCATACAATGCCAAAGATGTAAATAATCGAGAATCAAAAGATCTCATATTGAAAGTTTGCATACATGCTTCATACAAAAGTTAAACAACTCATAAAATATCCACAAATATCAAGCACATCAAGCCATGGAAGTCATATAATAAAAGAACAGCAAACAAGCTTGAAAATAGGCAAAAATGGCATTCTGCCACTGAAGTAATCGGTTACTCTATATCAGGTAACCAGTTACTTACTTAAAATCGCAAGAACAGGTGAAAATTGCCCAGAGTAACCGGTTACTTTGTTTTTCCTAGAAAGTGAGTAACCGGTTACCACTGTGACAGTGGCAAAAACAACTTTTTTTGAAAAATCACTTTCAGCAACCAAAAGACTTATCCAAACCTCCACATGCCATGATTAACACTTGAGCACGAAAAATGAAGTTCAAGATCAATTAGGCATCAACTAAGCTTCAATTGAAAGCATTAAACATGAAGATCAAAGATCAAACAATCACACGATCAATCAACAACGAAAAATGATCGAACTACATCGTAAACGCGCAAAAGTGATCGAAACAGTAAATCAAGTGCGAATTACCAACCTACAAGGTGGAGGAGTGCCTTGGTGATTGTTGTTATTGATATGTGATCTGAACTAAGCAAAGAAACCCAGAGAATTCCAAGTTTGAGATCCAATCATAGCGAAACCGATAAAAACGCGATAAATGCTCCGAATATCGATTTGCACTGAAGAAGCTTGAGATGATTACTTGAAATTGGAAAAGAATCTACCTTAAATCCATAAATCCAAGTAAGAAGATGGTGGAATGAGTTTTAGCTCAAGAGAATAACAATTTCGAGGTGAAGATTGTTACACTCTAATGGTGGAAATTGAGCTTTTGTGAGGGTTTTTGAGAGAGGATGAAGATGAATGTGAAAATATTGTAGAAAATTCAGAGAGAATGTGAGAGTGAAGAATGTATAAATTGAGAAAATGATTATCCAACCTCTTGTGAAATGGTGGTGATTTGCTTATATAGAGTTTTGTTTCGGAGTCGCTAGGTTCGAGATAAGCTTTGGATGCAGCCTTGGAACTAGCCTTGGAGTTAGTTAGCCTCAACTCACTGAGTTGGAGGTTAACTCAGTTAGTTAGGTAGTTGACTCGGTAACCATCTCAATGAAAACTTGAATCTAAAGGCTCACATGCTTAAGAATGAAGCAACATGGTGGTCTTAATCCAAATTGATGTATTGGAGCAAATGCCTTGAAGTGTTTAGAAAGGTCTTGAATTATCCAAAAATGTTTAGAATGTTCCACACAATTCTAGAACAATGTAGACACCCAAAAGTAGAGTGAAAGTTGATGTCACAAAAAATGCAACAAAAATTGCATTTTTACACAGAGTAACCGGTTACTCTGTTTTGCCTAGAAAATGGGTAACCGGTTACTTCAGGCAAAAATTTCATATTTGCTTGAAAAATGGTGTTGTGGCCACGGTTCCGATTTTCAACCTTTTGCTTTGATGAATAGGCATAGAAACCTTCATTTTATGCTTGTTTTGGTGATGTGATATCTTTGAAAGGATGTGATTAATCGGGCTTGCAAAACCTGAATATTCCTGCAACAAAAAATCACAGAGAAAAAGTGAGAATGCGTATGTTAAGGATACGAATGCACATGTTTATGCAAAAGGCAAGGAGGAGGTCAAATTTTGAGTTACGACAACTGCCCCTATTTAATCTTCTTGGATCTGAGTATTCGAATTGTGTCAGCTTTTTGATTATTCGAGGTGGGAGGAGATTAAATAAAAGAGTAGCTCGAAATATTTGGCCGACAACGACTGGTAGGGGAGAAGGTAAAAATTTGTTCAAGAGCAAGGTTTGGCTGAGATCCGATGGGGAGATTAATCAGTCAAAGGGAAGTATGCTATGATGCATATGTTATGATGTTCAATATGATGCTTGATATCATGCTATGCAGCGGAAAAGGTCGAGATGTGGTTTCTCCGGCGGACAGAGATTGTAGCAAAATAAACTCGACATCCTCAACTAGGGAACCGGACGATGCTGCTGGGGAAAGAGCTTAGAAATCTCAGACTTCCAAACTATTACCAACACTGTTGCTGGAGAGAAATGAACTTTCTAACCATAGATGACCCTGACTGAAGAATGAAAGAATCATGGCTGATCTTCAACTAATCAACTCTTCTTGGGAAAGAAAAAAGAGTTAAGATGATCAAAATGAAGCAACATCACCGTTGGGGATTGACAACCTCGATTTGTTGGGATGCTGCAAGAAATTTTTCTTTTACTGGGGAAAAGCAAACAAGTATCTGCTTGGGGAATACGACTCTCCTGAGGAAATGAAAATCAAATCCTTCCCTATAACCAAATTGATGCATATTGGTGAAAAGGAACGCAGTTGGCAGTCCCAACCAAACATGATATTGTTGACCGAGAATCAAGTTTTAAAAAGGAAAACTACCAATCTTCCTTCGATAATTCCCGGTAAATCATGCAATGCATAATGTTTTCCTGGTTGATTTTAACTTTTATGTTTCTCAACGCTTTATAGCATTATGTGATCACAAATAATTGTTCAATTTGCAAATAAAATATTGAAAAGAGACAAATGAGAAATCAAAAGATAAACATTTTATTGAATGTAAAAAGTTTTTGTACATAAGATGTGCACAAGGATGTAAAAATCCTTGATGAGGAAATTTAATAAAATTGAAAAACAAAGTAAATGGCAATTGAAAATTTGACTTTGAATTGATTACAACATTGGCTACCATCCCCTACAAGTCTGAGTTTCAACATTGTGCGTCAGTTGATGATGACTTGACTGATCATTTCTCGTTTGAGATTTAGCCATGACGAAGATAGGCTCAGGTGTTCATGGTCAAATGCCTTTATCCCTAATTTTTGCCTGGACATTTCTATTTTTTCGTCCACCGGGATACCCATTTTTGCCTAAGTCACCCTTTCGAGTTTTCAACTTAGCGGGTTTTTATTGTTTTTTATTGTGAAATTCAATCAATTTCTCCAAAATAGATTTATTCTCCACAGTGTGCGTTGCTTGTTCTTAAATGAAGTTAAACAAATTAAAAACTACAATGTGTGAGGCAAAGAACAATCAGAACTCATACTAAACAACCTCAAGCAAAACTAATTTAATAACTAAGTGCAAGCAAAATCATAATAGAAAGAACAAGAAAAAAACAAGAACAGACCTATATTATTTATCTTTGATCCAAAATTATCTACTCATACAAAGAGGACAGTTCTCCTATCCAAACAAACCAATAGTCTTCAATGAGACATTACAAACAAATTACAAGAAAATAGATCTCTAAATACATTAAACAACTCATATTTCCTACGCAATTTGTAACCCAATATCTTCTTCTCTTAATACATAAATCACACAAATTCTCAATGTATTATGAAAAGTTTTTGAAAATTTATACTACAACTAAAGATAAGTCAATTTGTAAAATGAATCTTTAAGCTTGTCTCTTTAAAATATCTGTTATACCTATAAAAATGACAACAAAAAAAACACTTAAAACTAACATGGAAACCTAGGCAAGAGCCTCGGGTGCTAGGCAAGGGTAAAAAGTCCAAAAGAATATTAAGTCACCTAGCAGGTGAGACACTGGCAAAATCAACTTTAAGTATTGTTAAAAATACAACTGTGATAGAGCTTTTGATTATGACACCCATAGATATGGATGTGGTGTCATTTTTAGAAATTATGAAAAGACTTTGCAAAAAACTGCCTAAATTTGCCGTTCTACAGGTTCATCAATATTTGAATGGGTTTTTGGCATAGTGCTCCCCCAATTATTTAACTTTTTATATATTATCATCTTATTCAAAACAAAAAATGAGTTTCTTAAAACACACTAACATAAATTCAACGGGATAATCTTTCACAGTTAATACAAAACAGACGAGGAAAATCTTCCACCATTTATGTCTTGTTTCTTTGTTTTTGTCTTGTACAAATCTTGATGTCCCCTTAGCATCCACTTCGGTTTCCGCTCCAAGTTACTCAAATACAAAAGCCTGTCCAAACAACTATGTTCATTCAAGCTTCGAATATCACAAAATCCAACACTTTTTAATTAAGTTTAATCCTCATTGACACTTGTGCATAACACGAATATTTGACACCAACTTATTCTTAATTTTTGTCACCAACTCATTGTTCTTATTAGCGTATGTATGTGCTTTGTTCATCATGGTGTTAACAATAATAATATAAATTGTTATCATTATTTACTACCGTATCATCATTTCGGACGGCAAAATAGCTGTTCAATTGTATCATTCTATTTTGTAATCTTCAAAGAGCACAAGTAAATTTTGTAATCAAATAATGAAATCTAAAACCACCGCAGTTAGTAAATGTCGCATTCACGCAATTAAGATATTTATAATCATTACATCGAGATCAGACGATTCAAATGTAATACAAATATTAAACTAACTCCTATTGTTTTTAGTTGGAATATATTAATTAAGTTAGTGGCAATATTTTGGAATTAAAGTTAAACTCCATACTAATTCTAATAGTTGAAAATCAAATGTAAAATGCATTGACTTAGTAAAATAATTAGTTAGCATGCCATGTCTTAAAACGCGTCTGCTCTAAAATTTTAAGTTTATTTTTGTTTTCTTAATTTTTATACCAAGCTGGCTTTGTTTCTTTCCTTGTTAAAACATTCTTGTTATACACATCTTTGAAAATTTTTATTATTTGATTCTTGTTTCAATTCAATATCAGAAAAAAAAAAGTATTTTGAGTAATGGAACATCAACATAAACTGTTTCCTCTTCTGGTGTTACTTCTGTTCCAAGTTATGATTGTTGCTTCACAGACAGATAGTGGAGATTGTAAGTTTTTATGACATAGAATGTGAAAATCTATGTTTGTGTAGTTTGAAGTTATGAGCAACATTGTTGGAGAGTTTAGTTTCTAACAGAAATTCTGTTGTTGCAGTTACGGCTCTTTCGTCTCTCATACAATCGTGGAAAAACAAACCGTTAAATTGGGTTGGTTCTGACCCTTGTGGAAGTGAATGGGATGGAATTCGTTGCGCCAATTCTAGAATCATTGAACTGTTAGTTCTTGGATTCTTTGTTCCGTTCGAGTTGAGTTTTTCTTACTTTGTAGAAACTAATTGATTCTGAAAAGAGTGCTAATTTTTTCAGGAAATTACCTGGCTTGAATTTGGAGGGTCAACTATCTTCAGCAATTCAGTCCTTATCTGAACTCGCTATGCTGTAAGTTTTCTACTTCTCATTTGAAATTTTTTCAATATTCAGTTGTAAGTTAAACTAATAACATGTTGCTTTTGTTCATATAGAGATCTTTCGTACAACGCAGGCATGACAGGAACGATTCCGAAAGAAATTGGAAATTTGAAGAACCTCAATTCCTTGTGAGTAAAGAAAAATAAATTTCGATACAAACTTAGTTTCTTCGTTGAATTAGTATGATTTTGATATTGATATGTTTCGTTTTAACTGTTTTTTTCCAGGGCATTGGTTAACTGTGGTTTCTCTGGTCCTATTCCTGATTCAATAGGTTCTTTAAGAAAGCTGACCTTTTTGTAAGGATTCCAACTTCTTAGTTCTGCTATATCATGTTCATGGACTTAGATAACGCATTTACGCGTTATTGATTTTCATGCAGAGCGCTGAATTCGAATAAGCTCAACGGAAACATTCCGCGCACTCTTGGCAATCTAGCCATCCTTGATTGGTTAGATCTTGATGATAACCAGCTGGAAGGGTCTATTCCTGTCTCTGATGCTCAAGGGCAACCAGGTCTTGACATGCTCCTTAAGGCCCAGCACTTGTATGTGTATTCTCATTCTCGATTTTTCTACTTGATATTTCTACAATAACGTTTCATTTCGGTGAATGATCGAATGTTATGTCTACTTCTTGCAGTCATTTGGGGAACAATAAACTCTCAGGTCCAATACCACCAACACTTTTTAACTCCAGCATGATTCTAGAACATGTGTAAGTTGAAATTAGCTTCCGTATTCCGTAACTTTCGAATTATTCTATTTAAAATATTCAAAAATATCTATAAATTTATAAGGACGGTTTGTATTTGCCAGGCTTTTCGACCACAATCAACTATCCGGCAGTATTCCTGGCAGCCTAAGCCTTCTGAGCAAAGTGGAAGTTGTGTAAGTATATTGTGGCTTCACTTACAATCTCACAATTTATGTTATCTCTGAATTTCTTTGGCTGAATTGAATATTCTCTCTTGTATGCAGACGCTTTGACAAGAATCGGTTAAGCGGGAGAGTGCCTAACAGTTTGAACAATCTCGAAAAACTAAGCGAAATGTAAGAAAATCAAAGAAACACGGCTTGTTAAGCTTCATATTTATCACTAAATCATTTTCTAAAGAATCAATTTTTTGTATTGAATATATTTTTGCAGCTATTTATCTCACAATGAACTGAACGGCTCTCTGCCGGATTTTACTGGAATGACTCATCTCACATACGTGTAAGTAGTATAACACGGACGTTACGTTGTACTTTATTTATCGCTTTGAAAGGAGATCGAATACTTAATTATAATCATATGATCTACAAGAAATGCATGATTAGTTTCATTCAACAACTATATGTAAAACATAGGCATATAAATCATGCATTATGCATTATGCAGTGATTTTAATTTGCAGATTCTTAAGAAAAAACTGTTTTCAGGGATCTGAGTGACAATAATTTCAATTCTTCTGATATTCCTTCATGGGTTTATGCTTCTAGTCTGCCAGATCTGACGACAGTGTATGTTTCTCCATCCTTCTCACATTAGACCAGTTTATATTTTGAGCTTATTTCAATGAGCTTTTCATGAAAATCAGCTTATGCATAGTTACTGAAATTTGTCTAACAGAATACTGAAGGACAACCAGCTTAGTGGCACATTAAATCTCAGCAGTGGCTACAGAAGAAGTCTGCAACTCATTGATTTGCAAAACAATGGTATTACCGACCTCGAGATGGGAAACCAGAAATTGAATTTCGACTTGAGGTAAGCTTCATTATACATATGATATCGTTTTTTTGGATGGACTCGAACTACTTGACACTGGTTTTCGTTCTGAGAAATTTATCGAATGTTTTTGCAGACTGGCTCAAAACAAGATTTGTCTTGAAAATGGAGTTTCTAATCAGGTTTACTGCAAAGCTCCTCAAGTCGTTCCCTCGTATTCGACACCAACAAATGATTGTTCACCTCCTTCATGCAGTAACAGTCAAATTCCCAGCCCAAACTGTAAATGTGCATTTCCCTACATTGGAAATCTATCATCCAGAGCTTTTAGTTTTTCGAATTATAGTAACACTAGTTACTACACGGAAATTGAGCAGTCGTTGATGAGTACTTTTCGAAAACAAAATATTCCAGTGGATTCAGTTTCTCTTAGTAATCCTATCAAGGTTACATCTACTGATAATTTTCAGTTGACTCTTAATGTCTTTCCGTCTCAAGCCGATCGTTTCAATACCACTGGAGTTTCAACCGCTGCTTTCGTGCTTAGCAACCAAATTTACACGCCTCCAGCATTTTTCTCCCCTTACATCTTCATTGGTCTTAGCTATTCATATTATGGAGGTGATTTTCCGAATTAACTACAAATTCTGAATTATTTGTCTATTCTGTCTTATTTCTTCTAACTAATTGTGTCATTTTTATGTTACTTAGGAGAACCTAAGGGATCAAAGTCATCGAATACAGGCGCAATAATTGGAGCGGTAGTTGGTATATTGGTCTTTATTGTACTGGCGATCCTTATAGGGATATACATTATTCGCAAAAAAAGAACAAGATCTTCTGAGTTGAACCCTTTTGGTAAGAACTGGTTACTCCAACCTTGGCCTAGTTTGAACTTAGCAAGAAATTTTTCTGTTAGTGTTTTTTGTTGATTCGACTATCATTTTTAATGCAGTAAACTGGGAACAGAACAAGAATAGTGGAGCTGCTCCGCAGTTGAAAGGAGCGCGATGGTTTTCATTTGATGAGATGAGAAAATACACCAACAATTTCGCAGAAGCCAACACTATTGGATCGGGCGGCTATGGACAGGTTTTTGTTAATGACATCACATACCTTCGCTTTTATTCAATCCTATGTCTTCTTTTATATCGAAAGAGTTTCATTGAAATCGTTTATGCCAGAAACATTCACCACGAGTATTTTTCCAAATTGTCCGCTTTTTGCTTACAGCAAAATCTAATTAGTCATCCTTATTTAACAGGTTTACCAAGGTGCTCTTTCCACTGGAGAATTGGTTGCAATCAAAAGGGCTGGAAAAGAATCTATGCAGGGTGCTGTAGAGTTTAAAACTGAGATTGAACTTCTATCAAGGGTCCATCATAAGAATCTTGTTAGTCTCGTTGGCTTCTGTTACGAGAAAGGCGAACAAATGCTCGTCTACGAGTACGTCCCGAATGGCACTTTAATGGACAGTCTTACAGGTACTTCAATTTCTTCAACAATCTGCATGTACCATATGGTATCATAATACACTCAAATATGTGTTCGAATTTGTCTCTGCAGGAAAATCCGGGATATGGATGGATTGGATAAGGAGGCTCAAAGTTACATTGGGTGCCGCCAGGGGGCTGACCTATCTACATGAACTTGCAGACCCACCAATCATACACAGAGACATAAAATCAAGCAATATCCTACTCGATAATCACCTTGTCGCTAAAGTGGCTGATTTCGGTCTCTCCAAACTTCTTGTTGATAGCGATAGAGGCCATGTTACTACACAAGTCAAAGGAACCATGGTTTGTGAAATATGCTTTTCACTATCATCTTTAAATAGCCTTAAATTGAAATTGAAGCTAATGAAAACATGTTTCCTTTTATTCTATGAAGGGATACTTGGATCCTGAATACTACATGACCCAACAATTAACAGAAAAGAGTGATGTATATAGCTTCGGAGTGCTAATGCTGGAGCTAGCAACATCAAGAAAGCCAATAGAGCAAGGAAAATACATTGTAAGAGAGGTAATGAGGGTAATGGATACATCGAAAGACTTATACAACCTTCATTCGGTTCTCGATCAAAGCATACTCAAAGGGACAAGACCAAAAGGTTTAGAGAGGTATGTGGAACTTGCATTGAGGTGTGTCAAAGAGTATGCAGCTGATAGACCTTCAATGGCCGAGGTTGCAAAAGAGATCGAGAACATAATCGAGCTTGTTGGAGTGAACCCGAATTCTGAATCAACTTCAACAACGGAAACTTATGAGGAAGCGGGTGCGGGGGAGGGTAAGCATCCTTACGTGAATGATGGTGAATTTGAATATAGTGGAATGTTTCCAACAATAAAGGTAGATCCTCAATGAGTTTTGGTATGTTTTCTTTTGTAAAGCTTTTGTCTCTTGAAGTGAAACCATTGAGGTCTAGGTGTGTCAATTTTGGATTGAACTCCCATAGATGGTGCTTTAGAAAAGTACATTCATAGCATGAAAGTGTATATTATTAACATCAACAATGGCTTTGCTTGAAGGTTGTAATTTGTACTCTAGACATGAAAATATTCTTGTGATTTTTTTTTTTATTTTGTAATATATTTGAGTTTGATGATTGAATTTTAAAAAGACGACATGTTTATTTAATTTTTCTTGTTTCTACATAAATAACAACTCTTGGCTATTTGACCCAAGATACTTGAACTCTGAAGCACAAAATCTCTGGGATTAAGGCGACTTAGGGTGTCCGGCGTCCAAACGACACTCATTTGATAAAGACATATGTTGGACTAAGTGTTGTACTTTTTTTTTTTACTTTGTCACACTTTAAATATTTGATCGCGACTTTCTATGTCAAACAATTATAACTGCAAGTGCACAGTCTATCGCGTAATAATAAAAGATATCGATCCCACAGGGACTCGTAATCAATCTAGTGTTCTCGGGTGTTACTTTGTTTAGCTAGGTTGGTAAGGTATTGAGGGGAATAAAACTAAAGAAGTACGCAAATTTAAGGGTGATTAGAGATGTAATAACTTGAATCGGTATGTAGTATGTTAGTTCTTAGGGATTCGACGAATTATCGGTATACAAGAAGTTTTCAAAATGGTTTAAGAAGAAAATGACAGTTCAAAGGCTCTAGTCTCACGAGGGTTGTTGACTCGACCATAATTTCAAGGGTCAAATGTACGCTTTCGCTGTCCCATTCGGGGTCAAAACTAATTTTTGAAAACTATTAAATTCCAATCCTTTTAAAAGGCTTTCGCGGTTTTTAAAATGATCCTTAGTCATTACTATCTGGTCCTAACCGCAGCTGTCGCTTGTTGGTTGTACCTTTATTAATCTCCCACTGTCGTGGCAAAACTACTTTTAAATAAGTTCTCGCTGTCGCGACGAACAGTTATTTAGTGAATTAAAATTGAAAGCTAAGGCAGTAAACGTGTTTTGAAATGAAGTTAGTATGCCGAACATTATCGAATCCCGTCAGAGTTACCACTACATACCGATTACTATAGTTTAGCCGGACATGGAAATAGAAACAGTAATGCGTAAATAAAAGTAAGAAATGATAACGTAAATCATATTGAGAAACATAATTCAATTAATGATTGCTATAAAGAACCTATAATAAATCCCAATTGGTCTTTGGGGAAATCCTCCACAATGTCGGCAGGATTCAGCTCAGTACCAATTGATAGTACAGATACAATGAAATGGGAAGAAATGGGAAATACAAGAAACTGAAAATAAAAGAACGATAAAAGAAAACAAGCAGGGAAATGAAAATAAATGTTTTTGGGATAATTGGGCAGCACTTCGTGATCGTAGATGCAGCCCCCCTTTTCTGGTATCTGCCTCTCCCTTTTATAGATGAGATGCTTTAACGGTTGTTTCACCAGAAGGTGGAGTTGAGGGCATGGAAATAGGAGCTTAGTGGTCCACTTCCTTTGACTTCTTCAGACTTGGAAAATGCCACGTGAGTTTTCTGAGTTTGGGATGCGTGACGGTCGTTAGGGACCTGTGACGGTCGTCATGCAGTGGAAGTTCGCTTCTGCTGCATTTCTTGCGTGTTTTTGCTGTTTTTCTTCCATAATTGCTTCCTTTCTTCATTTTGCCTCAATATGGTCTTGAACTTCAATTACCTGCAAAATACTGGACAAACAACGTGAAAGAACCCGATATCGGTGTAAAAATAGTTAATAATAAATGGAAATACATGTCATTTTATATATACGATTTCGCGTTATCAAACTCCCCTAAACTTAAACCTTTGCTTGTCCTCAAGTAAAGCAGTAAGAAATTTTAAAGATTTGCAAATCACGCGACATGCCGCTCTTTCGAGGGGATTTTTCAACAGTCAAGCTAGGGAACCAGGAATCAATAAAAACAACACGTATACTGTGATGACACTGGGTTTTGAGCCTTCGAAGGCCTTCACTTTATGTAAGTCAGTCTCAATCATATATCGTTTCTCGGTTTCAAGTCTTTGGCACACGTTTTTACCCTGTTTGTTCTGGCGCAATCACATTAAGCCCGTTATTCGTACACGTTTCATGGTGAATAAACCTGTTAGTGAATGTGACCACTAGATTATTTTTCTTTGCTTTTTCTTCGTACATATGCTTATTTGCCTTTTAGTATCAAAGAATTTCTGTACCATTGGGCTAAATGCTCGGATGAGGAGCACCTAACTTAGAAGGAACATGATTCTATATTGAAGCTGTACGGTCTTTTTTCGCGAATTTACATCCGTCCTTTTTACTAGAGATCACGCACTTATTTGCATCGGTTTCTCACTTAAAACGTTTTAGGATGGTGCTGACTGCTCGTATAAACTACTGGGGGTTACGTGTGACTGTAAACGTGAAGCTTTGGTACTGATAAGTAGTGAAACTGATTCGCATAACTTGGAGGTCTAAGGTGTCAAGACGGTATTGGTTTTGTTAAACTTTTCTTCTAGGTTGTCCGAACTTGGTTGTACTTTGAGTGTGTGATGTGATGCTTTTTGAGGATTGCGTAAAAGTTTTTAAAATGTGAGTTGAATAAAGTATGGGGATTTCGCATAACGGAAATAGTATATAAATGATTGTTATTTGCTGACATTTAAATTGCTTGGAATTGAAATTGACTAAAAACGAAGTAACAATACAAAGAAGTAACGGAAAGGGAAATAACGGTCCGCTCCCACACTACCCCAATCAGTGTCCTCACTGATTTGAAATAGAGCAGGAGAGAAAAATACAATGGAAAGAAAGGAAACATAATGGGAAATAAAAAATTAAAATTAACTAATCGCGGCCCCGGCCTCTGTCTCGTCCTCTGCCTCGGGCGCGGTCATAGCGTCCTGCCATATCCAGATCACGGGACCCGAAAATGTAGTCGGTCAGGCCCTCGAACCTTTGGTTGAGTTCGTCGAGTGAAGAGAACATGTCGAGGCGATCGCTACGGAGAAGGCCCATGGTGCTGAGGATTTGTTCGTTTTGTTCCCGTTGATAGGCGTTTTGCTCTCGTTGATAGGCTTCAAATTGTTCAGCTCGCTGATTCTGCTGTTGCAACATGGTTATAATCTGAGCTTGTTGGTCCATGGTGCGGCGAATGTCATCAGATGTGTAATCAGCGTCAGGACGGCGCCGGCGGCGCTGTGAAGGTCCTTCAGAAGGAATATGCTGAGAAGCTGCAGCAGTCTCGGCCTGATCTAATTCAGCCCGAACCTCATCCACAGGCTGCTGTGGAGCATCCTGAGTCGGGGCAGCAGCGGCGTCAAGATCAAAAAGCCAGTTGTTGCGGTCCTCGGGGTGGATACCGGTGCGGGAAGGTAGGGTGATGCTTTGAATGGTGCGGCCACGGACTACCTGGTGATATTTCCCATCCCTGCGAGAGCGGATGAGGTGGGAAAAACGACAATGGTCGATGTCGAGGAATGCGGGAGGAGTATGGTGGAGGGTTTGGAGTTGATCGCCAAGTCCAAGCGCTAAGGCGATCGAGGTGATGATACCGCCAAGGTAGAACGGTTTGGACCCTCTGTTGCAATTGGCCTGAATGTGAGACAGCAGAAAAGGAGCGGTGTTGACGGGCTCCGAAGCGAACACGCACCGGAGGAAAAAGAGTTCCTTTGAATTGACCTTGTGGTTGCTGTCGCGGGCGAAGATGGTGTTGCCCAACACTCGGTGGAAGTAGCGGATTTCCGGATTGTGAATGTGCGTGGCATGGAGCGTATCCCAAGTGTCGGCGTCAGTGCCGGTAAGTTGGTTCCAGAGAGGGAAAGCCTCAGCATAGAACTGATCAGATAAGCGGCGGTGAGCATCGTCGCCGTGATGAAAGCGCAGCAATTCAGCGAGGGAGTCCTGAGGAACTTGATATTCGGCGCCGAACATGCGAAAGCATGCGGTGTCGGTCAGATGTGAAGCATCGCCGGTAGGGGTCTGGTAGGCGAAGGAACTGAGAAACTCCAGTGTGAGTGTCTCGTATGTAGGCTGGGGATGTGTACAGAGGTGCCAGATACCGGCTCTCTGCAACATCCAAGTGACGCCGTCGAGTAATCCGAGTGCCGTCAGTGATTCAATGTGGACGTAACGGGTCGGTTGGAGCGACCGTTGACGGAATGAGTCGAGGTTTGCACGTTGGCGTTCACCAGCGTCGCCGTTTCGGAAGGTAATGCTGTCGATTTCGGCCATTGCTGGGATTGGGAATTTGGTGCGGAGAAATTTGGGGCAAATGGATACGAGGGATTTGGAGAATATGTTGATGGTAGAGTAAAAATTTGGAAGTTGGAGATGATAAGTGGGTGGTTTTGAGGAAAATCGCAGGGGGTTGACGGTTTTTGAGAGATGGGAGAGTGGGGATTGAAATAGTGGGAGGGGGAGGGTTTCGTAAGCCCTGTTTTGGAAAAAAAAACTGACTCAGGTCGTGTGACGCTCGTCACGGGTGTGTGACGGTCGTCACACGCATGACGCTCGTCACGGGTCTGTGACGGTCGTCATGGCCTGCGAAGTTGCAGAGGCTCAGATTTCGTGGTATAAGGGGAATCGACAATGCGTTTTAGGAAATAGCAGGAAAGGAAATATGGAATGGACGATAAAAACGAAGGCGGGGTGTAATTAAATATGCGAAACTTTATTGAAACAGTACATAAATAAAAAATAATGCGAAAAAAAAAACGTAAAAGTGCGGAAAGAATGCGGAAAACAGTAAATAATGGGAAACTAAATAAGATAGAAGAAATAAACTAAACAATCCTAAGGTTTCTTCAACTTCTCGAACCGCTGAGTGATGGCGTCAAACTGGTCGCTGACTACTTCGAGAATAGTGGCGACATCCGAATGAAGTAGTTTCAGGTCAGCCTTCATAGTGGTCAGGTCCAATTTAAATTCTTCCATGGTATTCTGAATGTTGTCCAACTTATCAGGATTTTGGCCAGGAGCAGGATCGGTGGAATTATGGTAATGTGGTGGCGTTTCAGGATCTGTCTCGGCTTCTGGCGTGGGGTCCTTTGGAGGCTGAGAATCATGAGCGTCAGAAACATGATCGCTGTCGTACATGTATGCCTGTGGTGTGGAAGGAGGTGATGGAGGTCCTACAGGCGCATCTAGTTCATAATACCAATTATCCTTGTTATGAATACTTGTCAGCTCATGGTTGGGTAGTGTGAACAGATGGACCTGTCGATCAGCAATGAGGTAATCGAAGGGTCCCGGTCCTAAGTTTCCGATAATACGCCTATTAAAACAGAACTGAATATCCATTGGTCAGAAGGAGCCAAATTGAGTGCTCTCTTTCAGGAGGTATCAGAGACCGATTGTGTGAGCAATCATGGTCACAAGGCCTCCGATAAGGATAGGTGAAGATCGGTCCAGATTAATGCGCATAAATGATCGCATCATAAATGGGATAGCGTTGACAGGGCGACCTTGGGAGGCACAGAACATGATGAACAATTCTTCCTTCGAGACTGCAGTAATGTTTTCCTCTTTTCCAAAAAGGGTATGGGCCAGAATCTTATGAAAATAACGGAATGCAGGATTGTGTATCTCGTCATTATACATGTTATTCGGTTCGGGGTGAAAGTTACCGGTAATAGAACCCCAGAATTGCTCTAACTCGAAGTCGATATCCTCATCTTTAGTGTTGGTGAACACATAGGGTCCATTAGGAAATCCTAGGATGTGAGCCAACGACGAATGGCTGTGGCTTTCATCGATTCCGAATAATCAAAAAGTGATGAGCCCACTGTTGGTTCCATAACCATGGTTGGATCTGTAGCGCAAGGAGCTAAGGAATTCGAGAGTGAGCTCCCTACAGGTGGCAAATCTGGTTCTCAGAGCAGTTTGTTCCCAGCCTAGTTGATTCAACAGATATAGTATGCTGTCGAGAATTCCAAGCTTTTCCATGGTGGGTTTATCAGGATACAGTGTGGTATTGAATTCTCTCGTGGTCAGTGCTTCAAATCTGGCTCTGTGAGACATTCCTCTGAACGTGACTTTTGTAACATCGATGGCGGCCATAATTGGAAATTAAGGGAATGGTAGGAAAAAAGGGTGCAAGGGCTGAAATCCTTAAATGTATATTTAGGGTTACTCAGGTTGGGTTTATATAGAAACAAAAGGTGGTAGAATATGAAATATAAAAATAACAATAAAAGAAAACAGAATTTGTTTTTGGGCTTTTTGTTTTAGTATAAAAATATAAATTGATGTAACAGATATTAATATATTAATAATATTAATAATGTTAATAATAGTAATAATATTAATAATATTAATAATAATAAAAGAAAAATAGAAAAGAAACAAAAGGTTGGGTTGCCTCCCAATCAGCGCTGTTTTTAACGTCGAAAGCCCGACGATAGCTTGGTGGCAAGCTATTCAGGAGGTTTCGTAGGAAGTTCGAGCAATTTCAAGTCGCCTACGTGGAAACTGTTGTCATTTTTATTATAATGTTTTAAACGTTGTCCGTTGACTAGAAACGATGGATTAGTTTTTCCACAAATTTCCACAGCTCCACTGTGAAGAATCTTAGTGATTTGGAAAGGCCCAGACCATCTTGATTTTAATTTTCCCGGAAAAAGTTTCAATCTTGAATTAAAAAAGAGCACGACGTCTCCCACACTAAATTGTTTTCTAGCTGAACGTTTATCGTGCCATTTTTTTGTTCTTTCTTTGTAGATACGTGCATTTTCATAGGCGTCCAGTCGGAGTTCTTCTAATTCGTGAAAGTTCAAGATTCGTTTTTCGCCTGCCTCAGTGTAGTTGAAGTTTAGCATTTTTATAGCCCAATAGGCTTTGTGTTCAAGTTCGACTGGGAGGTGACAGGATTTTCTGTATACAAGTTTAAAAGGTGTGGTGCCTATTGGCGTTTTATAAGCGGTCCTGTAGGCCCATAAAGCTTCGTTCAATTTTGATGACCAATCTTTCCTAGAAGTTGCGACAGTTTTTTCCAAAATTTGTTTTATTTCTCTGTTTGAGACTTCTACTTGTCCGCTTGTTTGCGGGTGATACGGTGTAGCAACGCGGTGTTTAACTCCATATTTAGAAAGTAATTTGTCAAAAATGCGTGAGATAAAGTGCGAGCCACCATCACTGATGACTAGTCTTGGTACACCGAATCTAGGGAAGATGGTATTTCTAAAGAGTTTGATGACAACTCGTGTGTCGTTAGTTGGAGCGGCAACTGCCTCAATCCATTTTGATACGTAGTCGACAGTAACGAGGATATACTTGTTACCAAAAGAAGGTGGGAAAGGTCCCATGAAGTCAATTCCCCATACGTCAAATATTTCAACTTCCAAAATGCCTTTCTGAGGCATTTCATCGCGTCTGGAAATGTTGCCAGTGCGTTGGCACCGGTCGCATTGAAGTACGGCGATACGAACGTCCTTCCAGAGGGTAGGCCAAAATAAGCCAGATTAGAGGATTTTCGCGCATGTCTTTGACGTACTCGTATGTCCACCGTAAGGTGATGAGTGACATTGGATGATGATGTCTTCTATTTCTTCCTCAGGGACACATCGACGGTATATGTTATCGGCGCCTCTCTTGAAGAGTAGGGGTTCGTCCCAATAGTAATGCTTTAAGTCATGGAAAAACTTCTTCTTTTGTTGATAAGTTAGATCCGGAGGGAGCACGCCTGCAGCTAGATAATTGACAATGTCTGCATACCAAGGTAAAGTGACTTGGGCATAGACAGCTTTTACGGCTTCTGCAAGTTCCGGTTCTTCCGAGATTAAGTTGGGTGTATCACTTTCCAATTTGGCTATCAGACGTTCGTAAGGGAAATCGTCGTTGATAGGGACTGATTCGTGTTTGATTCCTTCTATTCGGGATAAGTGATCAACAACTACGTTCTCGGTTCCTTTTTTATCTTTAATTTCTAAGTCAAACTCTTGTAATAGTAGGATCCATCTCAATAATCTTGGTTTGGCATCCTTTTTGCTTATGAGGTACCTAATGGCAGCGTGGTCTGTGTATATGATTATTTTTACTCCTACTAAGTAAGAACGGAATTTGTCGAGTGCAAACACAACTGCTAGAAGTTCCTTTTCTGTGGTGGCGTAGTTCATTTGAGCAGGGTCTAAGGTTCTACTGGCATAGTAGATTGCGTGAAGTTTCTTATCTCTTCTTTGTCCTAGAACTGCGCCTACAGCGTAATCACTTGCATCGCACATTATTTCGAATGGTAATCGCCAATCGGGCGGTTGCATAATTGGTGCAGTGATAAGGGTTGTTTTTAGTGTTTCAAACGCTTTTAAACAGTCGTCGTCGAAAACGAACTCAGCGTCTTTCATTAACAAGCCGGTTAGTGGTTTTGTGATTTTCGAGAAATCTTTTATAAATCTGCGGTAGAAACCGGCATGTCCTAGAAAACTTCGTATTTCTCGTACGGTTTTCGGGGGTTGGAGGTCTTTTATGATTTCTATCTTAGCTTTGTCGACCTCGATCCCTTTATCAGATATTACATGTCCTAGTACTATTCCTTGTCGGACCATGAAATGGCATTTTTCCCAATTTAGGACGAGATTCACTTTTGCACAGCGTTCTAGTACCATTTCTAAGTTTTGTAAGCATTCTTCGAAACTTTGTCCACATACAAAGAAATCATCCATAAATACTTCCATGATGTCATCTATGAAATCGGTGAAGATTGCCATCATGCATCTTTGGAAAGTTGCTGGAGCATTGCATAGTCCAAACGGCATTCGACGGTAAGCAAAAGTACCATAAGGACAGGTGAATGTGGTCTTCTCTTGGTCATCAGGATGAATAGGAATTTGAAAGAATCCCGAGTAACCGTCTAGATAGCAGAAATAGGAATGTTTGGCCAATCTTTCCAACATTTGGTCTATAAAAGGTAAGGGGAAATGATCTTTTCGAGTAGCTTTATTAAGCTTCCTGTAATCAATGCACATCCTACTTCCAGTCACAACTCTTTGTGTTATTGATTCGCCTTTTGCGTTCTTTACTACGGTGACTCCTCCTTTCTTAGGTACGACATGAACTGGGCTAACCCATTCACTGTCGGAGATTGGATAGATAATTCCTGCATCTAGTAGCTTCTTTACTTCGTCTCTGACTACAGTGCTAAGGATGGGGTTTATTCTTCTCTGATGTTCTCTAGAAGTTTTGCAATCTTCCTCTAGCGTAATTCGGTGCATACAAATCGAGGGGCTTATACCTTTAAGATCGCTTATGTTATAGCCTAGCGCGGTGGGGTATTTCTTTAGGACTTCTAATATCTTTTCAGTTTCTAGTTGTCCTAGATCGGCGTTGACTATTACTGGTCTTTTGAGTTCAGCATCTAGGAATTCATATCTGAGATTTTTGGGTAATGTGTTAAGTTCTAAAGGTGGGTTCTTCGGACCTGGCATATGATTTGGAGTTAGTGCTAAGCTTTCGCTTAGACTATCGTCTTTATACGGTTTACGCCAATCATCGTCTTCAAAAATATCAGGTATTTGGATCTTCATTATTTCTGAATACGTGGTCTCTTCACTCTCTAGTTCCCTTATGCATTCGTCAATGATATCTACTAAATAGCAGGTATCGTCTATGGTTGGTGCTTGTAAGAACTTAGTGAGAATGAACTCTATCTTTTCTTCTCCCACTTCGAATGTTAGCCTTCCTTTCTTCACGTCAATTATAGCTCCGGCTGTAGCTAGGAACGGTCTTCCAAAGATAATCGGAGTTACTGAATCTTCTTTAATATCCATTATTATGAAGTCGGTCGGGATATAGAATTGTCCTATGCGTATTGGAACATTTTCCAGTATACCGACGGGATATTTGACGGATCTGTCAGCTAATTGAACGGATCTTAGTTGGTCTTAATTCACCCATATTTAGCTTTTTGCATATGGATAAAGGCATAACGCTGATACTTGCTCCTAAATCGCATAGCGCTTTGTCTATTGCGGATCTTCCAATGACACAGGGTATGGAGAAACTACCTGGGTCTTTTAATTTAGGAGGCATGTTGTTTTGGATAATAGCGCTGCACTCTGCAGTAAGTGTAATTGTTTCGTTATCCTCAATCTTTCTCTTGTTCGATAGGATTTCTTTGAGAAATTTGGCATACGAGGGCATCTGAGTGATAGCTTCTGTGAAAGGTATCGTGATGTTTAGTTGTTTCAGAAGTTCCACAAATTTCTTGAATTGCCCTGTAGTTTTGGAATTTATAAGTCTTTGAGGATAAGGAATCGGTGGTTTATATGGCGCTGGAGGCACATAAGGTTTTTCACTTTCAGTGGCCTCTTTCTCGTTGTCTTCCTTCTCTTTTGGTTCAGACTCCTTTTCTACTGATTTAGTGGATTTCTGTTGCATGGCAGAGTTTTCGGTTCTTGGATCGATCGGTTCGTCCAATTCTTTTCCATTTCTTAATATGACAGCATTAGCTTGTCCTTTCGGATTCTGTTCGGGTTGTCCAGGAAATGTACCGGCTGGTGCGGCAGCAGAGGCTTGTTGTTGAGCCACTTGTGATATCTGAGTTTCAAGCATTTTATTGTGGGTGGCTAAAGCATCTACTTTGCTGGTCAATTGTTTAATCTGCTCACTAGTGTGTATGTTTTGATTCAGGAATTCTTTGTTTGTCTGAGCTTGAGTAGCGACGAATTTTTCCATCATCAATTCTAAATTAGACTTTCTAGGAACATTTGGAGCAGCTCCGGTTGGTTTCTGATATCCTGGTGAAACGGTGGGTATTTGCAATGCATTATCGCTTTTGTAGGAAAAGTTTGGGTGGTTCCGCCAACCTGGATTATAGGTATTCGCATAGGGATTACCTTGGGCGTAGTTCAGTTGGTCTAGTGGAATTCCTGTCAACAATGGGCATTCGGGCGCATTATGAGCGGCGATTCCACACAACTCGCAGGTTGGAGCTACAGCAGCTATGGTTGCTTGTGGCGTTACGGTAAGATTATCGATTTCACAGTGTCTGCGTATTGCACAAACTTCGTTAAATGCTCGTTCGGATCTTCAGTAGCATTCCCTGAAAATTGGTTTTGTTGTATAGCAGACAACAGTGACGGTTTTAGCTCGAAATCGTGCCTATTTATAGCTGGGGCAGCAATGCTAGAGTGAGGTTCTTGTTGAGAGGGGGCTGCGTAGTCCTTGAGAGGTTTACTTTGAGGCGTTTCGTCAGCCATCTTCTTTTCTTCAGCAGTGTCAGAAGTATGAGCTAGGAGGTCCGGAATATTGTATCTTTGTTGATACTGTATAATGAGTTTTCTTAAGCGCAGAAAACGCTCTAATTCGGCGATTGGAGGTTGCAAAATATCGCCTTGTGAGCGGGTATTTGGCATACAATCAACGAACTAGTAAAGGGAAAATGAGAAATATTAACCTAGTCTACACGGCGTAACAAAAGGTTACACTATTGACTAAACGGGTCCCCGGCAACGGCGCCAAAAACTTGATCGTGACTTTCTATGTCAAACAATTATAACTGCAAGTGCACAGTCTATCGCGTAGTAATAAAAGATATCGATCCCACAGGGACTCGTAATCAATCTAGTGTTCTCGGGTGTTACTTTGTTTAGCTAGGTTGGTAAGGTATTGAGGGGAATAAAACTAAAGAAGTACGCAAATTTAAGGGTGATTAAAGATGTAATAACTTGAATCGGTATGTAGTATGTTAGTTCTTAGGGATTCGACGAATTATCGGTATACAAGAAGTTTTCAAAATGGTTTAAGAAGAAAATGACAGTTCAAAGGCTCTAGTCTCACGATGGTTGTTGACTCGACCATAATTTCAAGGGCCAAATGTACGCTTTCGCTGTCCCATTCGGGGTCAAAACTAATTTTTGAAAACTATTAAATTCCAATCCTTTTAAAAGGCTTTCGCGGTTTTTAAAATGATCCTTAGTCATTACTATCTGGTCCTAACCGCAGTTGTCGCTTGTTGGTTGTACCTTTATTAACCTCCCACTGTCGTGGCAAAACTACTTTTAAATAAGTTCTCGCTGTCGCGACGAACAGTTATTTAGTGAATTAAAATTGAAAGCTAAGGCAGTAAACGTGTTTTGAAATGAAGTTAGTATGTCGAACATTATCGAATCCCATCAGAGTTACCACTACATACCGATTACTATAGTTTAGCCGGACATGGAAATAGAAACAGTAATGCGTAAATAAAAGCAAGAAATGATAACGTAAATCATATTGAGAAACATAATTCAATTAATGATTGCTATAAAGAACCTGTAATAAATCCCAATTGGTCTTTGGGGAAATCCTCCACAATGTCGGCAGGATTCAGCTCAGTACCAATTGATAGTACAGATACAATGAAATGGGAAGAAATGGGAAATATAAGAAACTAAAAATAAAAGAACGATAAAAGAAAACAAGCAGGGAAATGAAAATAAATGTTTTTGGGATAATTGGGCAGCACTTCGTGATCGTAGATGCAACCCCCCTTTTCTGGTATCTGCCTCTCCCTTTTATAGATGAGATGCTTTAACGGTTGTTTCACCAGAATGTGGAGTTGAGGGCATGGAAATAGGAGCTTAGTGGTCCACTTCCTTTGGCTTCTTCAGACTTGGAAAATGCCACGTGAGTTTTCTGAGTTTGGGATGCGTGACGGTCGTCAGGGACCTGTGACGGTCGTCATGCAGTGGAAGTTCGCTTCTGCTGCATTTCTTGCGTGTTTTTGCTGTTTTTCTTCCATAATTGCTTCCTTTCTTCATTTTGCCTCAATATGGTCTTGAACTTCAATTACCTGCAAAATACTGGACAAACAACGTGAAAGAACCCGATATCGGTGTAAAAACAGTTAATAATAAATGGAAATACATGTCATTTTATATATACGATTTCGCGTTATCAATATTCTTTCAACAACTAATATGTCATGGGTTCGAATTAGTTGTTCTTGTATATATATATATATATATATATATATTAATAATTGTGTAGAGATTTGATACAAAATCAGATGATAAATAGTGATCTGAACTGGGCCGAGGCTTATCCCACACTCAAGCAAGCCCAAATCCCTCCTGAGACAGGTCCAATATGGCCACACAACGAGTAAGGTCCTGTCGGACACGACGCCTCCCTCTGCGTCGGGCACGTGCCCTCAACTGTCGGACAAGCCTCTCAGACGAGCAGTCCCTCCTATCTCTCTCCCCCGTCGGGCAGAGCCTAACCTGCTCGGGAAGGCCCTCGAGCCTTCCCCCACGATCTCCATGTGCCCCTCACGCAGGGACACCTCATCAATTAACTGCCCACTTCCTGAAGATTCAGTCTTCCTCCTCCCGGATAATACAGAACAGTTAGCCTAAGGCGAAGACCACATCCTGATCTTCACGACGCCACGTCAGCCCTAGCAGTTGCTGGCATTGGGCCTGGTACCCTAGCCCAGTGCTGAGTAACCGTTGGCCCTGCGCTGGGGGCTCACTATAAATACCCTCTTCATTAGAGGGTCAGGTAACTTAATCTTCTTACTCTCTCTCTGTACTTGCTTCTACTCTGCCTGTCACTTACTTTGGCATCGAAGTGTGTTTCAGGTACACCCCCCTCCTCTTCAACACCTTGGTGAGCAGCATTCAAATCCTCGACGCGTGGCAGATCATTGATCCCTTCTGGTCAGGTACGATCAGTGGCGTCGTCTATGGGAATCAAAGTTTCCCCGTTCCTCCGAGCAGAGAACCAAAGCTTAACATCTCAATCACTTCAAGATCATGACTAGTCCACACCACGACGACGTTGTTCACGAAGCAGCCCACGCCCCCTCCACCAACGGAGGCAACCAAGTGGAAACATCTCAGCTCCAGGAGACCGACGCGAGGGAAGGCCTGAATGCCTCCCCCTCTTCTGAGAAAGCACCGCACCGGATCGTTCCTCGGGCAAGGAGCCCAGCAGTATTCCATCCCATCCTCACTCCGGCCAGAGCGGACCTGACGACAGCCACCCTCTTCGCGGCCATCAACCAGACAAATCAGATGTTGTTCTGGCAAAACGAGTGCATTTGCGCGCTGGAACATGAAGCCCCTTCCCAGTCCCCTCCGCGGGAAGACCACAACGGGAACTCCAGAAGTCCGTCTCCTCGTCCGAGAGGTCGCCGACCGCAGCTGGAGAGGCCTCAGCCCGTGGTCTCCAAGAAGCGGGCAAGGTCGCCGTCCAGGAAGGAGAGGCGAGTCCAAGAGCCAAGGACGAAGAGGGCAGACCCCCCGGTCAGGCAATCGAGGGTAAGGAATCAATCCCCTCCTCAAAAAGGGCCCTCACCTCCTCCATCCCCGATTCTGAGCGACGAGGACGACTACAGGACCCACTTGTCTCGGGAGATCATGGTGGCTCCCATCCCCCATGGGATGGAGAAACCACCAGTGCTCTCGACGTATGATGGCACCTCGGACCTGGATGACCACCTGGAAGATATCGAGGCTATGCTCGATTACCGCAACGTCCGAGGAGCCATCAAATGCAGGCTCTTCCCGAAGACCCTGAGGAAAGGTGTCATGACGTGGTACAAAAGCCTGGAGCCGGAGTCTGTCACGTTGTGGAGGATCCTGAAAGACATCTTTTCACGACACTTCACGACGTCCAGGTGTCACCCGAAGACAGAAGTCGTGCTAGGCGCGATCATCCAGGCCCCTGACGAGCCTCTCCGGAATTACATTGAGAGGTTCACAAAAGAGGCGGTACAGGTGACAACTTCAGATGAGATGAAGTGTTACCTAATGGAGTAAGGCTTGCGCCAAGACTCTAAATTCTACGAGGCTGTGGCCATCCACTGGCCAGACTCGCTCCAATACTTCCTCGATAGAGCCGCATACTATATCCGGTTCAAGGAGACTCAGGCGACCAACTCCGCCCATGACACCAGGGACAGGGAGACCCTTCGCGGGTCCCAAGATGACGGAGCCTCAAACCACCAGCACGGGGGAGATCGACGGCGAGATGACCGCCCCCGAGAACCACGCGAGCAGCGTGGCCCAGCTGACCGTTTCACCGAGTACACGTCCCTAGTCGCTTCCCGCGAGCGCATACTAGCTGTGTGCGCCAAAACAGGATTCATCCAGGGAGGTGTTCGTTTTTCAAAAGCGGCACCCCTCAAAGCCAACGTGAACAAGTCGAAGTTCTGCCGCTTCCACCGAAGCCACAGGCATGTGACAGAGGATTGCATCCACCTGAAGGATGCAATCGAGATCCTGATCAAGGACGGACATCTGAAGAGATATACCCGAGGAGGAGATCCACCACGGTAGGAGGCCCCCGAAGCGCGGAAAGTCGAGGACCTCCCTCCTTCCAACAACGACACTGGCCTTCAGGTAGCCCTCACCGTTGGTCGGCCAGAGGACTGGTTCGCCCTAAAAGAGTTCACCCTCCCCGCCGAACTTCAGCTACCCGAGGAGCCAGTACGACCCATCAGCCGGTGAGAATACTTCCCGAGGGTGATGGTCATTTCTGGCAGGACCCGAGCAAACTATCTATGGGATCAGTCAAACGGAAGTTCGAGGAGCTCATAAGCAATAGCTCTGGTAAGATGAGCACGCTTGACAAGTTCCGGGGTCGATCCAACCCGATCACGTTTTACCTCGAGGAACTTCCCGGGGGAGCCCCCAACTCGAACATTCCCCTCCTGATCCGGGCGCAGATGGCCAACTTCGACGTCCGACGAGTCCTGGTCGACGGAGGGAGTTTTGTGGACATCATGTACACCTACCTCTTCACGACACTTCAGATCGATGAATCCAACCTATCCCCCTACCTAGGCTCGGATCTCCAAGGTTTCAATGGGATGACAACGAGGCCGTGGGGGTATGTGGAGCTCAAAGTCACCTTCGGGAAGAAGGAAACGACCAGAGAGTTCAACGTCCATTTCCTGTTCGTTGAGTGCCCATCCTTATAAAATTGTATCTTGGGCAGGACGGTGATGGTCGAACTCACTGCGGTCCCCTCGACCGTGCACCTGAAGATGAAGTATTACACCAGGTTGGGGTGTCGTCACTCTCAATGGAGACATCGAAGCAGCCCGCCGGTGTTTTGAAGCAGCGATCAATGGCCTTAGCACCATCGGCCCCACGACCAAGGCGAATGCACCTTCCACTACCCCGAAAAGTGAGCCATAGGATCACGTCGGCATCATAGACCTCGACAGCCGTTTCACCGAAGATCCTGATCATAAGGACGAAGTCAGCGACACTCCACCATCTACCAACGGGCAGCCTATCCACCCAACGCACCCCATCCCAGACGGAGACTTCGAGATCGTCACCCTCGAGGAAGACACGATGAAGACCGTGAGGATCGAGGCGGGGCTTCCCGATCTAGTGAAGAAACAGCTAAAGGCCTGCCTCCGCGAGAATGTCGACCTCTTCGCCTGGAGCGTCGCAGAGATGCCTGGACTCGACCCCGAGGTCGCCTGTCACCAGCTCTCCATCAACCCGGCCACTAGGGTCGTAGTACAACATAGGCGTAGGCAGTCCCCTGAAAATCGGTGGTTGCTAAAAAAGTTGTAAAAGACCTCCTTGAGGCAAACTTTATTTCGGAAGCCCAGTATTCAACCTGTCTGTCCAACGTTGTACTTGTTAAGAAAAGTAATGGAAAATGGTGAATGCGTGTTGACTACATCGACCTCAACCGGGCATGTCCTAAGGATGCCTACCCCCTCCCCAACATCGATAAGCTCGTTGGCAACTCGGCGGGCTTCAAACTCATGTCCTTCATGGACACGTATTCGGGGTACAACTAGATCCCCATGGCCGAGGCCGACAAACAGAGCACGGCCTTCATGACCGAGTCGGGAAATTATTACTACAACGTAATGCCTTTCGGCCTGAAAAACGTCGGGGCCACCTACGAACGGATAATGAACAAGGTCTTTCGAGGAGAGATCCGTGACATGCTCGAGGTCTACATGGACGAAATGATCGTCAAGTCCTTCACAAAATACGACCATACGGCTCACCTCAAGAAAGTCTTCGAGATAGTGAGGAAATGCAGGATGCGTTTTAACCCTGAGAAGTGTACCTTCGGGGTGCGCGCAGGCAAGTTCCTCGGTTTCTATCTGACCAAGCACGGGATCGAGGCGAACTCGGACAAATGTCAGGCCTTCTCCAAGATCGAGACGCCAAGCTCGAAGAAATCGATACATTCCCTCAACGGAATGCTCGCATCCTTGTCCCGATTCGTCGTCAAATCCGCACAGCACGCCCTCCCTTTCTTCAAATTGCTAAGGAAGGAATTCATGTTTAAATGGACAGAGGAGTGCGAGCAAGCTCTTCGCTATCTCAAGTACATCCTATCAAAGCCACTCGTGTTGATGAGACCCGAGCTCGGAGAAACACTATACCTATACCTGGCCGTGTCCAACGAGGCCGTCAGCGCCGTGCTAATCTGGGAACTCCCCGAGGGCCAGAAACCCATCTACTTCACAAGCAAGGCTCTCCACGGCCCGGAAGTGAGATACCAGCAAATCGAGAAAGTCGCCTTAGTCCTCATCGTCACGACCAGGCAAATCCGACACTATTTCCTGGCCCACACCATCGTTGTCAGAACCGAGCAACCTATCAAATAGTTACTCGGCCGACCCGACATGGCTGGCCGCATACTGGAGTGGTCGCTGGAACTCTCTGAATTCGATATCATATACGAAGGAAGAAAAGCTCTCAAAGCCCAAGTCTTGGCCGAATTCATCGCGGAAATGACCCCCACGTCGGGATCAACCCCGGGGACCCAAAAATGGACCATCTTCGTCGATGGCGCCTCGAGCCCCTCGGGGAGTGACGCGAGCATCATCCTCGAAAATGAAGAGGGTACCATCGTGGAAGTCTCCCTAACATTGGCCTTCCCAATAACAAACAATCAGGCAGAATATGAAGCCTTCCTAGCCGGACTCCGCCTAGCTGAAGACCTCGGGGCCAAGGAGATCAAAATCTTCACAGACTCTCAGCTGGTCGCTTCACAAGTACGAGGCGAATACCAGGCGAAGAACGACAACCTGACCGAGTACTTATCCCTCATAAGGGAACAGATGAAAAGTTTCATCTCCGTGGAAGTCCAGCATGTACCATGCGAGCAGAATACGCGAGCAGACATCCTATCAAAATTGGCGAGCACAAAGAAGAAAGGCGGGCATAAATCCGTCGCTCAGGAAATCCTCGCGCAGCCAAGCAAGGAAAAAGCAAAAGCATTGATCGATATCAATGCCATCGACAATGCTAACTGTTGGATGACTCCCATACATGCCTACCTCGACAGGGGAAGCCTCCCCGACGACTCTAAGGAGGCCAGTGCAGTTAAATGTCGTTCCTACTCATACGTCCTGCTCGACAATAAGCTATATCGCAGGGGCTTCGCGATCCCCCTCCTCAAATGCGTCGACCAAACTCAAGCCTCAGTCATCTTGCAAGAGGTCCATGAGGGCATCAACACACAACACCTCGGTGGACGATCCTTAGCAAGGAAAGCACTCCGGGAAGGCTACTATTGGCCGACAATGCAAGAGGATGCAAAAGAGCACGTGAAGAAGTGCGACAGGTGCCAGCGGCACGGGGACATGCACCTTGCCCCGCCGAGCGAACTCAAATCCCTCTCCTCGCCTTGGACGTTCGCCTAGTGGGGGATGGATATCCTCGACCCGTTTATCCTAGGCTCATACCAGAATAAGTACCTGATATTGGGCGTCGACTACTTCACCAAGTGGATCGAGGCTGAAGCCCTCGCCAAGATCACGTCGCACAATATACTCTGCTTCTACAAGAGGAACATACTCGCCAGGTTCGGCGTCCCGCTCTCCATAGTCACGGACAACAGGACACAGTTCACCGACAGGAACTTCCGGGACTTCGTCACCGAACTCGGGACCAGGCACCACTTCACCTCGGTTGAACATCCACAAACGGACGGCCAAGATGAGGCTGCGAACAAGGTAATCCTCTGAGGATTGAAGCGAAGGCTCGGCGACGCCAAGAGAGGTTGGGTCGAGGAACTTCACAACGTACTATGGGCTTACCGAACAACGCCTCACTCGACCACCAGGGAAACCCCGTTCTGCCTCACGTACGGAATCGAGACAGTGATCCCCGTAGGAATTATAGAGTCGTCCAGAAGGACTGAGGCGCCTCTCGAGGAGGAAACAAACGACGAAGCTCTCAAGGAGAAGCTCGATCTAGTCGAGGAGATCTGATCAGGGGCAGCTCTCTGCGAGTTCCAGGTCGACGACCTGGTCCTGCGCAGAAACCAAAAGGACTCACATGAGGGCAAACTCGCCGCAAATTAGGAAGGCCCCTATCGTATCCGGGACAAGACGGAGCACGGGGCCTACTACCTCGAAAATCTCCACGGGGATCAGATAGCTCGACCATGGAACGCTGAAAAGCTAAAAAAATACTACAATTAAGACACTGCCCGCGAGAACCATCCTCGTGAACACAGGAGAGCGGCATGATACGTCTGCGCCTCCTCGGATTCAACGAGATAGAAAATGCATGCCTTTGTGTATGTGGGCAGAGTGTTCTTCTCGATGGCAACCCCCTCGACCGAGAGTCGCCCCCGCAGTACCAAGATCGGCAGAACGCCAAGCTCGCGATGGGACGTTCACGCCAGGGGGACAATACCACGACCGTGGCCCGACCCCTTTGCCGACCTGGTAATAACCCCGGTCAACCGGTCAGTTTCATACACTACCGGACAATGAATGTCGAGCTACACTCCCTACTTAGCAAAATTTAAATCAAAGCATAACATACATGCAATCGAGCATACGAAACAAACAAATATTTATCGAGCACAAATATACGAGCACACATAAATACTTAGAAAGAAAATATAAAATTCAAATCAAAAAGGGCACAAACCCGGAAGTCAAATTGTTATAATAACGGGCACCAGCCCAAAGTCAAATTCAAACATGGAACGCAGGCCGAAATAGCACGGGCACGCAGGCCGAAATGAAAAAATAAAACGGGACACACAGGCCGCCATCACTACTTTACGAGCTCTTCGTCCTCGGGTGCGTCGTTCTCCCCATCCTTACTATCCGAGCCATCAGGGACCATAATCCGACCATCCTAGATTTGGTAAAAGGGGTCGGTCTCGTTGGTCACCAAGTCAGCATTCATGAGCCGGAGTTGCTCGACAGCATGTTTGAATCTCACCTCGACAATACCGAGACAGTCTTCCTCGAGCAAGCGAATCTTTCCCACGAGCAACCCCTCTAGCTCAGTTGGCGCTCCTCCTCGGATTCTTCCTCAGTAGGGGCAACAAGCGGCTCAAGCTCTGCGACACGACCCCAAACACCCTTCAACTCATCGTCTCGATCCTTCAAAGACTTCTCCAGCTCCCCGATCCGATCTTGCTGGGTCTTAACCCGCTCCTGGAATTCCCTCTGGTCAACCGCCAACTTGGCCCGAACCTCCTCAGATATAGCAAGCTCAGCCTTCACAGCGTCCAGGTCCTCGAAGGAGCATCCTGCTTCATTCAGCACGAGGGTCGTCTCAAAGACCCTCACCATCGCCGCCAAGTCCGCGAACATCATCTTTCGTTGAGATTCCTTGTTCGTCGCCAGTATGCTCCTTTCCTCGTCTGGAGTCACTTCGGGTTCATTCCTCCCTGAAAATAAATTCGGTCAGAGACAACAAAGAGGCTGAGCAAACCCACGTTCCGGGGAAGTTTTAGTGAGATCGATCTGAGGCACCTCGTCTTCCCTTCGCCGCTTGGGAACAGGAGCCTGCACCGGGGACCCAACTGCCTGCGGAGACGAGGTCGACCCCGGGGAGGCAACGGCCAGATTCCTATGAGCAGCAGGGGACCGACCTTGAGCATGGCGGCTTCCCTTGTTCATCAGCTTAGTGACTCTCTCCTCCACCGAATCCATCACACCTACAAGTAGAGCACAAGAACAAGAGTTAAAAACAAAAAATAACAAGTAAAAGGATCAGCTCGGATAAAGCCCAAACTACCTAGGAGCCGATGAGCCTCGGCCTCCGTCCGGCACTCGAGAAAAGCCCTAACACCGATGTATCGAGTCTCCATCCGCATGTGCCCCTCGGCATCACGAATGTATTCCCCGTCGAGGGTCACGCACTTCCGAGGTGGGAGACGCCCGACGAAATCCACCAGTCTTCTGAACGCCATGTTGTCCTCCTTGTTCAGCCGACCAGGCCTAAAGATATAACTAATTGTGCCCACACGAAAATGCTGGTCCCCCAGTCCAAGGGGAAATACGACTCGTAGTTTTCCTGGGGCTGCCCATCCACGACCATAATTTCCTTCCGAAAAATGGTCTCTTACGCTACGTCCGTGTCCGACATGACCATGAACCAGCGATCCTTAAACCCCTTGACAAAATCAGTGTATGGCCGGAAGAGTCTGGTGGCCTGCTTTAATGAAATCCAGATGTGACGACCAGCCGTCGTCTGACGTTGCAGATGGAAAACATAGAAGAATAAGTTGATGGTCCCCCCGAGCTCTAGATAATTACACACAATTTCAAACGCCCGGAGGAAGGCCACCGAATTCGGGTGAAGCTGAGACGGCGCCAACATCAAATGGTCGAAGACACCCTGTTGAAAACCGTGAAGGGTAGCCGCATCCCCACCTCTTTAAACGTGAACTCATACATAGGAAACCGACCACCGTCGTACTTCAAGCATATGCGATTGTTCTCCCCTAGTCGACACGCACGGAATCGACGGGGAATACCGGCCACCTTGTCCTCTATTACCACAAACGTGTCCGAGTCGTCATGGACGAACCTCGATATATAGTTTAAAGGCTCATCCCTGGCCCACTCCTCCACAGGCCTCTTCGAAGGTTCCAGGCCGACATCTTCGCGGTCCTCCTCGTCTTCGGACAAATACCACTCCACTTCCTCCTCGGCAGGACCAGCCATGTTGTACCTGAAAAACAGAGGTACTCGGTGAATTAGACAGCTAAATTAAATTCACCCTTCCACCGCAGTTCAAGTGAAAGGGCGTGGTCGCGTAAACTCCCCACGAGGTAAGCCGGGGACAACCCCACTCCCGAGGAGAACCAGAGAAGTACATCCTCTATCCCCGACACATTCATCCGCTTATGCCCGTGACTTTCATCCTGTTGTCCTCGGGGCATTCAAAGTTCCTTCAAATCCTCCCCGGCGTACTCATCGCAAGGGTCGGGCATGATCGTTTTCTACCTTAATTTTGAAGGGGCCTCCGTCATATTCGCCAGAAAAACCTGCGGTATCCCCGACGCCACCGGCGGAGCCACCGAAAACACCGCCATAAACAGCCAAACAACAAATGGGGCGCGGAAACTTACGTGATAAAGATGCAGAAAGGTGAGTGTCGAGCAGGAGCAATCCAGAAAATTCCCAGATACCGAGCAGGAGTGATCAAATCGTCGAGAAAAAAGTTTTGGAATATTGAGCGGCTACGAAAAGCGAATGAACGAAATGACGAGGCAGGTCAACGAATATATACCCCTAGAACGGGAAACGAAGTGTTGCACCCCAAAATTTGCCCTCACAATACAAGACTTTGTGTTCCAAGAAGGTTCACAAGGTTCACAAAATTCACAATTGGTCAGAAGAGTTGACAATTCCCTTAGACAATGCACCTCCTAAGCAGTGCATCCAAAACTAGGGTTTTGACTTTAATCAGGCTAAATGGACTTCCAAGACTTCAAGTGAGCTTCATAACATCTTATATGTGTATAAGAACCCCCAGGTCAAGTTTCAAGACTTTTCTCAAAAGTTTGCTCAGTCAGATGATCAGATAAGTCAAAAGCAGTCAATGCAGTTAAAAGGTCAAACTGAGGTCAACTGTGGTCAAACCAAAGTCAAACTTCATGATTTTTTTTTGCCAACATCAAAGAGAGTCGTTTGACTTTTTGCAGGTAAATATCATATGGCATGCATTTTCTTTCTAAAAAGTAAAAATGGCACAATTGGCAGGAGGACATGTGTAAGGAGTTATGAGTGTGAGAGGTTGAGAGTTCGAATCTCACCTTTGTCACTTTTTTTTGTTTTTTATTATTTTTACTCTAAATTTTTCTATCTTTCATTAAAAAAATAACAAAAATAGTTTTTTATTATTATTTAATTATTATTTTCGTATTTTAATTAAATCATTTTTTAAAATATTATTTTTTTCACTTTTTTTCTAAATTATTCATAAAAATATCCAAAAAATCATAAAATAAAAAATATTGAAAAAAATTTTGTTCTTTTTATAATATTTTTTATTTTAGGAATCAATAGGATTATTAGTTTTTATTTTAAGTTTATTTTAATTATTTTAAATTATTTAAATTTTATTTTTTCTTAACTAATTATTTAGTTTGGGCTTTAAAATGGGCTTTAGGGACATTATTGACAATTTGGTGTTAACCCTAATTTGTTCCCTATATATACATGTGTTGCCTTGTTGGAAAAAAGGGGGGAGAATAAAAAAAAACCTAAGAGGAGTGAGTGCCGTTTGCCGTTATTTAGTTTTCTTCTTCATCCATTACTATTGTTTCTTTTTCTTCATCGTTTACCGTTATTTCTTTTCCTTCATCTATTACTGTTGTTTCTTTTTCTTCATCTTTTACCGTTATTTCTTTTTCTTCATCTATTATCGTTATTTTTTTTCTTTATCTATTACTGTTACGTTTATATATATATAATTTTTAAATTGTTAGAGTTTATATATATAAGATTTTTGATCGAATTATGTCGATACGATGTTTGCACATTTGTGTGCATGACGCGTGACATTTGTGTTAGTTCGATCTGGTTGCGATGATCGCAATTTTGTGTGAGCAATAATACTATTTTTTGCTTAATTTCTTTTTCTTTGCGATAAATTTTGTTTCGTCCGATTTAGATCTGGTTGCGATGAGCGCATTTCTGCGTTAGCAACATTGTTGGGTTATTTGACACATTTAAAATTCATTATTGCTTTATTATTATTATTATTATTATTATTATTATTATTATTATTATCATTATTTATTATTATTATCATTATTATCATTATTATTACCATTATTATTATTATTGTTATCACTAATTTATTAAAATTTGTTATAATATAAAAATCTGTTTTTTTAAAATAAATAACATTAATATCTTTTCCAAATTAATATGAAAACCTATTATTTTTAAGAAAAACTTTTTTTAGATAAATTTAAAATAATAACTGAAATCTTTTTTTTAAATAATAACTAGAACCGTTATTTATTTTATTTTATTATTGTTCAATTCAAATTTCATTATCATATTGTATCTGCTCCTCTCATGTAACCTCGCGAACTTAACAATCGCTCTTTAAATTCTGCCTTTAAATTTCTGCTTGCATGGTTTAAATTATGACATTATCTCTCTGTTTGCATGATTCAATTATCTCACGCGTTTACCATTATTTCTGTCACATTGCACACATCCGAAGGTTAGGTCTAACTGTTTGGCCGCCGCGCCAATAGTCCGTAAAACTTCACACATTCAATTTCAAATCCTCAAAACTACAAACTACAAACCCTAATTTTCACAAATGCCTCGCCGCAGGCAAAATTACAATTTTACCCTTAGCATTAGGTCAAAGAGCCGCCGCGCTCATTTTAGGGTTTCCCGCCGTGGAATCCCTAATTTAACCCTAATTACAACTTAACATTTCAACGTAGAGATTTGGAGTTTCTACACTCCACGTAAGCGTGTCCTTAAGATGCGTTTATTCCCCTTGAGACCTTGACCACAGTCAAGAAGTTTCTAACCTCCCTATTGAGGGGAACTACGATTACTCTGATTCCACTCCCGTAAGGATACGTAGGCACAAGATGCGATGTCTTGCCGAGTAAACTTAGAATTAACCCCCTTTATTATTTATTATTGCTTATTTATATTTTATTTATCTTTGCTATTTAATTATTTTGCTTATTATTTTGTAATTGTTTCTTGGATGTAAAGTTGTTTAATTATTTAATTATTATTATGGTTAGTAATTAGGGAGTGTAACAACATGTATGTAATATTAAAATAAATTTAGATCACTTTTAAATAAAGATAATTAAAATAAACACGTCACACACGTAAGTCGATTTTAATCGCCGTCTCACTTCCTAAGGATATCCCTCAAGTTGCCTACGAATAATGGTTAAGTGGGGTGTATAAAGCAAGTCCCTCAAATAAAAAAAATCATCAAAGTTCCTTATGGTTGCCTTTACGAATCAAGTCCCTTTCGAAAAATGATGATGGTCCCTTATATGTGCTTATTACATCCCACAATGACCTTCAAAAATCCAATTGTCCCTCACATGTCCCTTAACATCCAAAGTAAGGACTACCTACTCCATTATAGTAGGGATAGTCTTACTAAGGAAAGGATAAAGAATAAGAAAGACCTTTAAACATTAGGGTAGGTTACTCCTAGATACTTGCTCACTTCAAAACTTTTTCACACTTAAACAAATTTCCAACAAAATTTTCAAACAAGTTTTTTTTCACATCCATACACGGATTATTATTAAACTATTCTGAAATTTTTTGCTATTCACACACTACACTTTCAAAACAATTCAAAAGTGAGCTTAAGTACCTAAGAGCCCATGGATAACCATGGATGAAAAGGGTGCTAACACCTTCCCTTTTCATAACCTACCCCCCGGACCCAAAATATTCTCTAAGGTCTTTCCTGTTCTTTTATAACCTTTCCTTATGGATAAAATAAAAGTCGGTGGCGACTCTTGCTATCCGCAACATTGTTTAAAGTCAGTTCTCCCACCGTGTTACAGAACTGGCGACTCTGCTGGGGATTTATTTAAGAGGGGTACCCTTAGGAATTAAGATCACTTTAAATTGTTTGCCTTGTTTGCTTTATTATTATATTGTTGGGGTGCTCTTATGTGTGAAAGGTCCTAACCCGGATCTAGTGTACCTTAGGTAAATGGCAATAGACCAAGGAAACTGTACGACGTATATCGATACGGTTGATCTGGTGGCCATAGTTAGTGCGACTTCTTGGTTGGTGCTTATATTCCTTAAGTCAAGTTGAGGATAATATTGAGGCTGCCATATGTTGTCAATGCACTAACTGACTTTTAGAACCCTAGTTAACTCATCTTGGCCTTTAGAAAGTAGTGAGGTAACCGGCTTTGGTGCAGACTGAAGTTGGTTGACACTCGATACTACGCTCATTGAGATCTTAAACTTGGAGGGTTTTGGTTGGCAAGTAAGTTGCCTTCTGAACAACCACCCTTGTGAAGGATCAATGATATTGAGATCCCTTAGAACCTGGTTACTTTTGTAGGACAGGATGAACCATCTAACTTCAGGGGAGGGTACTTGCCTTTGAACCTCATGCAAGCCTTTAAACCTAGGGCTATGGTGTGACTTGTTTGTGTGTGCCACATGTTTGTGATTGAGCATGACATCATGACATCATCATGCATCATAAGCATATCATTTTCCCTAACCATTTCAAGGACCAAAGGATTTATCTTTGTTCTTTGTTGCAGGTCATGGCTTCTGCTCGTAGAAACACCATCAGGATCAACTTTGTAGGGATACCTGCTAAGCTCAAGGAGTTGGTTTCCCTAGTGCCTGATCATTCCCAGTTCAACAAGAGACATGGTCACTTATTGGATCTAGTTACTTCAGGGTTCAGTGAAGACATGATGAGTGTGCTGTTTCAGTTCTTTGACCCTAAGCACCATTGCTTTACATTTCCTGATTATCAGCTGGTTCCAACCATGGAGGAGTTCTCTAAACTTCTGGGTATACCTGTTCTTGATCAGAAGCCATTCACAGGCTTAGAGAAGGAGCTTAAACCAGAAGTTATTGCCGCAGCTCTACATCTGAAGAAGTCTGACATTGTTCTAGAGACGAGAAGTGGAGTTAAAGGTATTCTTGCCAAGGTATTAGTGGATAAAGCTCAAATGTTCTTGAAGGCTATGAGCTACGATGCTTTTGAGGAGATCTTAGCCTTATTGATTTATGGCTTAGTGTTGTTCCCCAATCCTGATCAGTTCATAGACGTTCATGCCATCAACATATTCCTGAGTCACAATCCAGTGCCTACCTTACTTGGAGACATCCTACATTCTCTTCACACCCGTACTACAAGGGCAAGAGGAACTTTGATGTGCTGCATACCTTTACTTTCTAGGTGGTTTATTTCTCACCTTCCTCGCTCAGTAATGAAGAATGAGCAAGGGTTCAGATGGTCCAAGAGGATCATGTCACTTTCTCACTCAGACATCCATTGGTGCTCCAGATCTATGGAGAATGTCACCATCATTGACCGTTGTGGGGAGTTTCCTAATGTACCACTTCTAGGCATAAGAGGAGGCATCACCTACAACCCATCTCTAGCTTTACGACAGTTTGGTTACGCCCGGAGCGATGGTCCACATGACATGTTGATTCAGGGCATTGTGTTTGATTACGACAACGATCTTCAGGGTTACCGTCAGAGATTCATCCGAGCTTGGGGAAAGGTAAACAGGATTGACAGCAAGACACTGGAGCCTAAGTACACCATTCCTATGGAGGCTTATCTCAGATGGGTACGATTTCGTGCTCAGACACTCATGATGCCATATCCTGCCATCCTACCAGTTACCATGGAACCTGTTGCTGAAGGAGACACAGCTTATATCATCCTTCACCCAGACATGCCTACTGATATGGAAGACTTGCAGAGATCATGGATCCAACTGAAAGAGCAAAGGGATACTTTCGAGGCTCATTACAAAGCAAGCCAAGCAAGGATCCTAGAGCTAACAAAGCTACTTCATGAGGAACGAAACCTCAACTCATACCTCAACACAAAGAGGAAACGTCCATGGGAGACTTAAAACCCCATCTTTTGTACTTATTTCGTTTTCATTTTTTGTAAGCCTAAAAAGCAAAACAAGTTACTACTAATAAAAAGTTACTTTCTTGTTTGTTTAAGCAAATTTAAATCCTGCGGTCCTTGAAAACATTGCATATGCATTCCCATATCATTGCATCACAGGTTTATAATTGTGCACAGGTTTCTCATCTTCTCGCTGTTTTTTGCAGCAATGGATCTTGAACAATCAGTTAAGGATCTCCAGGCACAGAATGCACAGTTCCAAGAGCTGATCCTGAACCTATCCAAGGGGCAGGATGAATTGAAGACACTGCTGGCCAAGAAGACTAAGAAGGCTAGAAAGTCTGCTGGGTTGCTCAACATGGGAAGAAGGTTCAAAGGTCCTGTCAAGACCAAGGAACATGTTGAAGACTATGAATCTGAAGAATCTGAGCAGGAGAGAGGCAGTCTCCACAACACTATGGGGGACTCTGATTCTGAGGCTAACTACTACCATGAGCCTAACGAAGACAAATTCAAAATGCTGGTGGATAGAATGGATGCTATGGAATTACAGAAATCATCTGGGCTGGATTTTGAGGATTTGAGCTTGATATCTGGGGTGGTCATACCCATTGGGTTCAAAGTTCCTACATTTGTTGTCTATGATGGGGTCTCTTGTCCCAAATTGCATCTGAGGTCTTATGTCAGAAGAATGCAACCCCACACTGCTGATAAAAAGTTGTGGATCCATTTCTTTCAAGAGAGTTTATCTGGAGCTCAGCTAGAGTGGTATTATCAGTTGGAAAGTGTCAACATCAGAGATTGGAATGACCTTGCTGAAGCTTTCTACAAGCAGTATCAATACAATGCTGACTTAGCCCCCACTCGCATGCAGCTTCAAAGCATGTCTATGGGTGCCAAAGAAAGCTTTAAGGAGTATGCTCAGAAGTGGAGAGACTTAGCTGGAAGAGTTCAACCCCCTTTGACTGATAGGGAGTTGGTTGATATGTTCATGTGTACGCTGAATGGTCCGTTTTACAGTCATCTCATTGGAAGCTCATCATCTGGCTTCAGTGAGTTGGTCATGACAGGAGAGCGAGTAGAGAATGGTATCAAGAGTGGTAAGATCCAAGTGGGCACTTCTTCATCAGGTGCTGCAAAGAAGCCTCCCACTGGGAAGAAAGAATCTAATGCTGTGTATGGTCAGCCTGATCGTAACAGAAGGCATCAGTCTGTTAGTGCAGTTCATATTTCAAATCCAACTCCTGCAACAACAGAGCAGCCTCAAGGCAACCAACAGAGGGCTAGAAGACAGTTCACGAAGATCAACATGTCAATGGCTCAGGCATTGCAACACTTGTTGAAGGCTGAACTTATTACCCTGAGGGAGGCTCCTCAGAATCCCAATGTTACCTCTCCCAAGTACAATCCCAATGCACGATGTGCATATCATTCAAACTGTCCAGGACATGATACTAATAACTGCTGGGTCTTGAAGAACAAAATTCAGGATATGATTGATGCTGGAGAAATTGAGTTTGATCCACCAGGTACTCCAAATGTGATTACAGCTCCAATGCCAAATCACGAGAAGACTGTCAACGCCATTGATGAAGATATTGATGAAGATCTGCATGTCTATTCAGTTATGGAGTTGAGCACACCATTGTCTGTTATCAAAAAGAGGTTAGTACAAGCTGGGATCCTTCCAGGTTGTCATGAAGATTGTCTATATTGTACCTATAAGCCGGATAGTTGCTTCATTTTGAGAGATGGGATTCAACGTCTCATGGATAAATATACTATAGTGTTTGAAAGAAGACCAACATCTGTAGAAAGTATGGTGGATCATCTGACTCAGGGTAAGAAGATTGAAGAGGTTGACATGGTTGACAAAGTACCACTAAAAATCACTTCAAAGGGTCCCATTAAAATCACTCATCAGGGCCCAATCAAGATTATTGCTGAAGGTCCTGTGAAAGTTGTTGCTGAAGCCAGAGTAGCTCCTCTGATCATTACCACTCCTGGTCCTATTCCTTATACATCTGACAAAGCTGTGCCTTGGCACTATGGGTCTGATGTTTACATCCATGGTGTCAAGCAGGAGCCTTTACCTGATATTCCTGTTGGCATTGATAATATTGCTGGATCTAGCAAGATCACTCGTAGTGGAAGAGTCTTCTCTCCTCCAGTTGCTTCTAAGAGTGCAGTTACTCCTGCTGTTACTTCCACCACTGATGCTCGGGGCAAAGGTCCTGTTATTGAGCCTGTATCTACTGATGTGCCAGCTGCTGATGACCTCTCTAAGCAGATGGAAGAAGTATTGAAAATCATTCGCAAGAGTGATTATGATATTGTTGATCAGCTGGGGCATACTCCCTCAAAGATTTCTATGCTCTCCCTGTTATTATGTTCTGAGGCTCATGCCAAGTCATTGATCAAGTTTCTAAAGATGGCTCATGTACCCAGTGCAATTTCTGTGGACCAGTTTGAGAATTGTGTTGCTCACCTGACCTATGACAACGGGTTAGGATTTTCTGATGCTGACTTGACCCCTGCCAAGAGGGATCATAACAGGGCCTTGCATATTTCAATTGAATGCAGGGGCACTACCCTGTCTCATGTGCTGATAGACAATGGTTCCTCTCTGAATGTGTTGCCTAAGGAAGTCCTGAACAAGCTGAGTCCTAAAGATACGGTATTGAAGCCCAGTAATATTGTGGTAAAGGCTTTTGATGGTTCTAGAAGAGTAGTGCATGGGGAAATTGATCTTCCAATCAAGGTTGGCTCTCAGGTGTTTACCGCTACATTCTATGTGATGGATATTCGTCCTTCGTACTCATGTCTGCTTGGTCGTCCCTGGATCCATGGGGCAGGTGCTGTGACCTCCACATTACATCAAAAGTTGAGATATCCGGTGAATGGAAAAGTTGTTACTGTCTTTGGAGAGGAAGAATACTTTGTCAGCCATGTAAACACTTTCAAGTATCTGGAAGTAGAAGGTGAATACATTGAAACTCCATGTCAGTCATTTGAAGTGGTTCCCTGGGCTGTTAAGGATTGTGTGACTCCTCTTGCTGTGAAGAAGGTTCCTGTGGTCATCAGAAACCCTCCAACAATGGCAATGGCCTCCCTCAATGATGCAAAAGCTGTGATGGAAGAAGGTGGTTGTACTATTTGGGGTCAGCTTCCTGATATTCCATACAAGTCTGACAAGTTTGGTTTGGGTTTCACTGCAGAGTCCCAGAAGGCTGTTCGTCGTGCTCGTGCTGTTCGTATCACCAATCAAGGGGTTATCAATGCTGTGGGAGATCAAGATGAAGACTACAACTTGGAGGCATGGATTTTTCCTACTGTGGGTGCTGGACTCAATAATTGGAAAGCTGAAGATGTTATCCCTATCTCCTTTAGTCAGGAGTAAATACTATTACTGTGTTATGTTTTTAAATTTGTAATTTCTGGAACAATTAAAACTTTCAAGCCATGTGCCTTACCCGGGGCACAATGGTGTGCTTGTTACGGGTTGTCATTTCATTTGCATACTTCATTCAATAAAATCAGTGGACGTTTCGTTTTCGTAAATATTGTGTTCCTTGTCTTTCTTTTTCTTTTATTTTTGCTTTATCAGCTATGTGTTCTTACACACACCCACGTCACTAAAATGCAGATCCTCATCCACTCTGGATCCAGTTGATAACAGTTCTACTATTGCCAATTACAATTTCGAGAATCCGATCTATCAAACTGAAGACGGAAACGAGGACGATTGTGAAATACCTGTAGAGCTTGCTAGGTTGTTACAACAAGAAGAGAAAGCTATACAGCCACATGAAGAGTCAGTCGAAGTTGTGAATCTGGGAACTGAAGAAAACAGAAAAGAGGTCAAGATAGGGGCTGATTTAGAGGACAGTGTCAAGAGCAGGTTGATTCAGATGCTACGTGACTATGTGGAGATCTTTGCTTGGTCTTATGAAGATATGCCAGGGTTGGATACAGACATTGTGGTTCACCGTTTGCCAGTGAAAGAAGATTGTCGTCCAAAGAAGCAGAAGGTTCGTCGTATGCGTCCTGAAATGTCAGAAAAGATCAAAGCAGAGGTAATGAAACAATTCAATGCAGGGTTCTTGGCCGTAACTTCTTATCCTCAGTGGGTTGCAAATGTGGTACCAGTTCCTAAGAAAGACGGTAAGGTACGCATGTGTGTAGACTACAGAGATCTGAACAAGGCTAGCCCTAAAGATGACTTTCCACTTCCTCATATTGATATTCTGGTAGACAACACTGCTCAGCATAAGGTATTCTCTTTTATGGATGGTTTCTCTGGTTACAATCAAATCAAGATGGCACCTGAAGATATGGAGAAGACTACATTTGTGACACAGTGGGGCACCTTTTGCTATAAGGTAATGCCATTTGGTTTGAAGAATGCAGGGGCAACATATCAGCGTGCTATGGTGGCTTTGTTTCATGATATGATTCATCATGAGATAGAGGTATATGTGGATGATATGATAGCCAGGTCTCAGAATGAAGAACAACATCTTGATCATCTGCACAAGTTGTTTGAGAGGTTGAAGAAATACAAGTTGAGATTGAACCCAAACAAGTGTACTTTTGGAGTTAGATCTGGAAAACTCTTGGGTTTCATTGTCAGTGGAAAAGGTATTGAAGTGGATCCTGCAAAAGTGAAAGCTATACGAGAGATGCCAGCTCCCCGTACTGAGAAGGAGGTTAGAGGTTTCTTGGGACGATTGAACTACATTGCAAGATTTATTTCCCAATTAACTACCATCTGTGAGCCAATCTTCAAGTTGTTGAAGAAAGATCAGGTGATGGAATGGAATGATGAGTGCCAGACTGCCTTTGATGAAATCAAGAGATATTTGCTAGAACCTCCAATTTTAATGCCACCAATTGATGGAAGACCCTTGATTATGTATTTAACAGTATTAGACAACTCAATGGGGTGTGTATTGGGGCAACATGACGAGTCTGGTCGAAAAGAGCAGGCAATATACTACCTTAGCAAAAAGTTTACCGACTGTGAAACAAGATACTCACTGCTCGAGAAAACTTGCTGCGCTTTGGCATGGGCTGCTCGCCGACTAAGACAGTATATGTTGACCCATACTACCTTGTTGATTTCGAAGATGGATCCAATCAAGTACATATTTGAGAAACCTGCTCTCTCCGGAAGAATTGCAAGATGGCAAATGATCTTGACGGAATATGATATACAGTATACTACTCAGAAGGCCATTAAGGGGAGTGTTGTTGCTGATCATTTGGCTCATCAAGCAGTAGATGATTACCAGTCAATGAATTTTGATTTCCCTGATGAAGACATTATGTCTGTTACCAAAGAACCTGGACAATATGACAGACCTGAACAAGGATCCCGATGGACTATGGTTTTTGATGGTGCCTCCAATGCACATGGTAATGGTGTTGGTGTTGTGATTAGCTCCCCTGAAGGTTGTCATACCCCGATTACTGCCAGACTTTGTTTCTATTGTACCAATAACATGGCTGAGTATGAGGCATGTATCATGGGTATGCAAGTTGCTATTGATATGAAGATTCAGTGCCTTGAGGTGTATGGAGATTCAGCTCTGGTAGTAAGTCAGATTAAAGGAGATTGGGATATAAAGCATGATAATCTCATTCCTTACAGAGAACATGTGTTGTCTTTGATACCACATTTTAAAGAGATTACTGTTGGACATATTCCACGAAGAGAGAATCAGTTGGCAGACGCATTGGCCACCATGGCATCTATGTTTGAGATAAGCTGGGATGATGAAGCTCCCAAGATTACCATTGATAGATTTGAGAAGCCTGCATACTGCAATGAGATTGACACTGAAGGGGCAAGTGGACTCCAACATATGAGGGACCATTTGTAGTCAAGACAGTGTTCTCAGGAGGTGCCATGATACTGACTACAATGGATGGTGAAGACTTCCCACAACCTGTAAACGCAGACATAGTTAAAAAATACTACGCATAAAAAGAGACCCGCTAGGTTGACAGGCCTAGGCAAAAATAAGGGCATCCCGGCAAACCAAAAGGGTTTGGGCAAAAATTAGGGATATATATATAAAAAGATGTACACCCGGCAAGTCGAAAACCTGAAAAGGCGGCTTGGGCAAAAAAGGGTATCCCGGTGGATTGAAAACCTGAAAGGGCAATCCAGGCAAAAGTTAGGGATTAAAGCGTATGACTATGTCTCGTTTGGATCACTCATGAAACTGCAACCAGTTGAACTACTTACTCAAGCTCAAACAGATAAAGCTCAATCCAATCGTTTCCGTCTCAACAGCAAGAAGATGAGATACTTGAGTGGCAATAGTAGAATTGAAACTCAATAGGATTATTTCCCACATAGCTGATTCTTTTTGTAAAACTTCATGACAAAATTCTCTTACTAGGGTTTACGTCTCCTTGTACAAACTTACCCGTGTATGGGTCACTTTTGATATAAATAAACTCCATCTTTTGAATCCAGATTTACTTTTACCCTATTTACATAAGCGAAACGTCCATTGGGTGTGTTTGAATGTATGTATGCCTTTGAATATGATTGATGTTTACCAGAAACGCATGTATGCTTTTAATATGATTGATGTTTACCAGAAATGCATGAAAATGCAGTAATAGTATTTACTAAGGACGAACGAGGGCAGGATTTCAACGAAGCTTCGCCGGTTCATCTTTACAAGACAGTTACAAACCATCAGTAGGACTAATCCATTTTCACAAAGTCTAATCTCCCCTGGAATTTATATCCATCTCTTTTATCCTCATACGGATATACGGGAAATTACTTTCCAATAAGGGCACGATGAACGAAGACGGGATGTTATACTTATCCTACTATCAAACGAAAACGAAGGTTATCTATACCCTACTATCCCCAACAACGGGAGGTTATCTATACCTTGTTATCCCCAACAACGGGAGGTTATCTATACCTTGTTATCCCCTGCAGACGGAGGGTTATATATTCTTCAACAACGAATCGGGATTTATTTTCCTTGGCCAGCAGTTGTTATACAAGGATATCCAGACACTTCCAGCAGTGTCATAGCATACATACATCATTTACATCATACCATAACATATATGCCTATAGTACATTACCTAAGTGCATCATGTCATACATGCATACATAAAGCATAAACTAATGTTGTTATACAGAATGCTACCTTGTTTTCAGGTTAATTATCCAACAAACAATCTTATGATCTTTGGGACTGCTTTATTGTAACCTCAGGGTTACTTTATCCTCCTGATGAGCTTCTTATTACTTTGGGACTGCTTTATTGTAACCTCAGGGTTATTTTATCCTCCTGATAGCCTCTCATGACTTCAAGACTGCTTTAGAGCTACTGATTGCTCTATCCTCCTGAAATCATCCTATTACTTCAAGACTGCTTTAGAGCTATTCATTGCTCTATCCTCATGAGGTCATATTACTACTTCAAGACTGCTTTAGAGCTATTCATTGCTCTATCCTCCTGAAGCCATCTAATTATTTCAAGACTGCTTTAGAGTTATCCATTGCTCTATCCTCCTGAAATCACATTATTATTTCAAGACTGCTTTAGAGCTATCCATTGCTCTATCCTCCTGAAATCATTACTTCAAGACTGCTTTAGAGCTATTGATTGCTCTATCCTCCTGAAGACATATCACATTATTATTTCAAGACTGCTTTAGAGCTGTTGATTGCTCTATCCTACTGAAGCCATTCTATTACTTCAAGACTGCTTTAGAGCTATTGATTGCTCTATCCTCCTGAAGCCATTATTACTTCAAGACTGCTTTAGAGCTATTGATTGCTCTATCCTCCTGAGGTCAGATTTATCACTTCAAGACTGCTTTAGGGTTATCATTATTGATTGCTCTATCCTCATGAAGACATGCTGTTACATCAGTATTACTCCAGACTCCTGACAGTTCTCATTATACTACCGAAGAACTTTCCCCTAGTGGCATCTTTAAGCCCACTCAATCATGTTCAACCAACCATCAATATCACTCCATGCACTGGTGAGTGCAAATTTTTGGGCTTTTGTGTTCAATCCCCTTCAACCTTCCAGGTTACGACTGGCAAATATACCAATCTAACCCCTCAGGTTTCAGAAAATTGAACAGGGGCAGCTGTTGCACCCCAAAATTTGCCCTCACAATACAAGACTTTGTGTTCCAAGAAGGTTCACAAGGTTCACAAAATTCACAATTGGTCAGAAGAGTTGACAATTCCCTTAGACAATGCACCTCCTAAGCAGTGCATCCAAAACTAGGGTTTTGACTTTAATCAGGCTAAATGGACTTCCAAGACTTCAAGTGAGCTTCATAACATCTTATATGTGTATAAGAACCCCCAGGTCAAGTTTCAAGACTTTTCTCAAAAGTTTGCTCAGTCAGATGATCAGATAAGTCAAAAGCAGTCAATGCAGTTAAAAGGTCAAACTGAGGTCAACTGTGGTCAAACCAAAGTCAAACTTCATGATTTTTTTTTGCCAACATCAAAGAGAGTCGTTTGACTTTTTGCAGGTAAATATCATATGGCATGCATTTTCTTTCTAAAAAGTAAAAATGGCACAATTGGCAGGAGGACATGTGTAAGGAGTTATGAGTGTGAGAGGTTGAGAGTTCGAATCTCACCTTTGTCACTTTTTTTTGTTTTTTATTATTTTTACTCTAAATTTTTCTATCTTTCATTAAAAAAATAACAAAAATAGTTTTTTATTATTATTTAATTATTATTTTCGTATTTTAATTAAATCATTTTTTAAAATATTATTTTTTTCACTTTTTTTCTAAATTATTCATAAAAATATCCAAAAAATCATAAAATAAAAAATATTGAAAAAAATTTTGTTCTTTTTATAATATTTTTTATTTTAGGAATCAATAGGATTATTAGTTTTTATTTTAAGTTTATTTTAATTATTTTAAATTATTTAAATTTTATTTTTTCTTAACTAATTATTTAGTTTGGGCTTTAAAATGGGCTTTAGGGACATTATTGACAATTTGGTGTTAACCCTAATTTGTTCCCTATATATACATGTGTTGCCTTGTTGGAAAAAAGGGGGGAGAATAAAAAAAAACCTAAGAGGAGTGAGTGCCGTTTGCCGTTATTTAGTTTTCTTCTTCATCCATTACTATTGTTTCTTTTTCTTCATCGTTTACCGTTATTTCTTTTCCTTCATCTATTACTGTTGTTTCTTTTTCTTCATCTTTTACCGTTATTTCTTTTTCTTCATCTATTATCGTTATTTTTTTTCTTTATCTATTACTGTTACGTTTATATATATATAATTTTTAAATTGTTAGAGTTTATATATATAAGATTTTTGATCGAATTATGTCGATACGATGTTTGCACATTTGTGTGCATGACGCGTGACATTTGTGTTAGTTCGATCTGGTTGCGATGATCGCAATTTTGTGTGAGCAATAATACTATTTTTTGCTTAATTTCTTTTTCTTTGCGATAAATTTTGTTTCGTCCGATTTAGATCTGGTTGCGATGAGCGCATTTCTGCGTTAGCAACATTGTTGGGTTATTTGACACATTTAAAATTCATTATTGCTTTATTATTATTATTATTATTATTATTATTATTATTATTATTATCATTATTTATTATTATTATCATTATTATCATTATTATTACCATTATTATTATTATTGTTATCACTAATTTATTAAAATTTGTTATAATATAAAAATCTGTTTTTTTAAAATAAATAACATTAATATCTTTTCCAAATTAATATGAAAACCTATTATTTTTAAGAAAAACTTTTTTTAGATAAATTTAAAATAATAACTGAAATCTTTTTTTTAAATAATAACTAGAACCGTTATTTATTTTATTTTATTATTGTTCAATTCAAATTTCATTATCATATTGTATCTGCTCCTCTCATGTAACCTCGCGAACTTAACAATCGCTCTTTAAATTCTGCCTTTAAATTTCTGCTTGCATGGTTTAAATTATGACATTATCTCTCTGTTTGCATGATTCAATTATCTCACGCGTTTACCATTATTTCTGTCACATTGCACACATCCGAAGGTTAGGTCTAACTGTTTGGCCGCCGCGCCAATAGTCCGTAAAACTTCACACATTCAATTTCAAATCCTCAAAACTACAAACTACAAACCCTAATTTTCACAAATGCCTCGCCGCAGGCAAAATTACAATTTTACCCTTAGCATTAGGTCAAAGAGCCGCCGCGCTCATTTTAGGGTTTCCCGCCGTGGAATCCCTAATTTAACCCTAATTACAACTTAACATTTCAACGTAGAGATTTGGAGTTTCTACACTCCACGTAAGCGTGTCCTTAAGATGCGTTTATTCCCCTTGAGACCTTGACCACAGTCAAGAAGTTTCTAACCTCCCTATTGAGGGGAACTACGATTACTCTGATTCCACTCCCGTAAGGATACGTAGGCACAAGATGCGATGTCTTGCCGAGTAAACTTAGAATTAACCCCCTTTATTATTTATTATTGCTTATTTATATTTTATTTATCTTTGCTATTTAATTATTTTGCTTATTATTTTGTAATTGTTTCTTGGATGTAAAGTTGTTTAATTATTTAATTATTATTATGGTTAGTAATTAGGGAGTGTAACAACATGTATGTAATATTAAAATAAATTTAGATCACTTTTAAATAAAGATAATTAAAATAAACACGTCACACACGTAAGTCGATTTTAATCGCCGTCTCACTTCCTAAGGATATCCCTCAAGTTGCCTACGAATAATGGTTAAGTGGGGTGTATAAAGCAAGTCCCTCAAATAAAAAAAATCATCAAAGTCCCTTATGGTTGCCTTTACGAATCAAGTCCCTTTCGAAAAATGATGATGGTCCCTTATATGTGCTTATTACATCCCACAATGACCTTCAAAAATCCAATTGTCCCTCACATGTCCCTTAACATCCAAAGTAAGGACTACCTACTCCATTATAGTAGGGATAGTCTTACTAAGGAAAGGATAAAGAATAAGAAAGACCTTTAAACATTAGGGTAGGTTACTCCTAGATACTTGCTCACTTCAAAACTTTTTCACACTTAAACAAATTTCCAACAAAATTTTCAAACAAGTTTTTTTTCACATCCATACACGGATTATTATTAAACTATTCTGAAATTTTTTGCTATTCACACACTACACTTTCAAAACAATTCAAAAGTGAGCTTAAGTACCTAAGAGCCCATGGATAACCATGGATGAAAAGGGTGCTAACACCTTCCCTTTTCATAACCTACCCCCCGGACCCAAAATATTCTCTAAGGTCTTTCCTGTTCTTTTATAACCTTTCCTTATGGATAAAATAAAAGTCGGTGGCGACTCTTGCTATCCGCAACATTGTTTAAAGTCAGTTCTCCCACCGTGTTACACGAAGTTCCGCTAGGTACTCGAGTGCCTAGCCCCCTATCCGTCACAAGGAGACACGTGGAGACCCCCCGTCTTCCAGGAACCTCATCATATTCTAACCCGACCACAAGTACGGCATGTCTTTTTGCTCGACAGGCCTATGCGCCTGACACCATCCTCACCGGCCTGATACGTCTCCGAGCACGGCACCCTCCTCACCTGCCTGTCACATCTAGACGCCTGACGACAGCCTTTACTCAAGTCATACCTCACCCTGGCCGCGAGAAACGACTTGGAGGGCTACTGTTCTGGATTGGACCGAGGCTTATCCCACACTCAAGCAGGCTCAAATCCCTCCTGAGACAGGCCTAATATGGCCTCACAATGAGTAAGGTCCTATCGGGCACGACGCCTCCCTTGTGTCGGGCACGTGCCCTCAACTGTCGGACAGGCCTCTCAGACGAGCAGTCCCTCCTATCTCTCTCCTCCGTCAGGCAGAGCCTAACCTGCCCGGGAAGGCCATCGAGCCTTCCCCCAAGATCTCCACTGTTAGACGTAGGCACGAATCTAGAAGGGGGGTTGAATAGATCCTTCTTTTAAAAAATAGAGTTTTAAATGGCGCTTATCGAATAAAATTGGTTAAAAAATTGTTTGAAAAAGGTTTGCGGAAGCACCCGAGGAAAGTCACGTCTAAACGAACCGTTACTTGGAAAAACCAGACATGCAACAAGCTAATGGATTTGGATAATGACTTGCTTGAATTAAAACACTTAATAAGGCTAATTCAATTGGTTTTTAACACTTGTTGGTACAGCTGGTTCCAATGCACAATACAGCTCTCAAATTGGAGCAAATATACTAAGTGACCTTGGTTTGGACAATTTGTCGAACACGTGGTGTGCAGAGCACTCCAAGTGGAGTTTTGAATTGAATGAGTAACTATTAAAAGCCTAGTGCAAATTTATAGTGCACTAATGTTTAAACAGTTCAGCTAATCACTCAATTCAAAAATCAATTCGATAAAAAGTGCTTAAACAAAAATCACTTATTTTAAGCTAAAACGAAAAAGCAGAAAAACAAAGAACACAAGTATTTGTTGAGGCAGTTCCCCCGTCGTCCTCGCTTCGGGGTACGTCTGCCCTCAATTCTAAACTAGAATTGAGATTACTTGAATAGATATAACCTGTTGTAGAGTAGTTTATACAAAGGATGATAACAACTATACAAAACAATCCTTGTTGGTGTAGATAGAGCTATCACTCCTTGATCCTTAATTCAAGATGAATTAAGCCTTCCGATCGTTGTGAATTGACCTCCGATTACAGCCCCTTTGTTGAATAACTTTCCGTTCTTCAAACCCTCAGCCTGGCTGATCTTAGACACCAACGAATCGAACCCGGATACGTCTTCAACCTTTCACAGCCCCAGCTAACAGTATGCGTCGACCATAGGTCGGCGTGTGCTTAGCCGTTGGTTTACCAAAATGATGAGCGATGAGTGTGTGGTCGACCCTTGGTCTATCAGCTTCATACGCTGACCTTGCGCTGACCTTGCCGTCGACGTATGGTTCTTATGCGCTTAGCAGTGGGAAATGTTAAAAGCCATGCGCTGACCCTATGGTCGACTCATGGCTTAAAAACCTGCAAAAATGAGAGAATTTCTTGTTTTGTGCTGTTTGTTGTGACTCAAAATCCTTATCACATATTGTCAATGATTTAAAAGGATATAGGAAGGATGTGGTATGTTGGGCGTTGCTTGACGACTCTGATTCATCCGAAGTTGTACTTTGTCATCATCGAAACCCGAGATCTTATGTTGTGGTACACTTTGCACTCACATACTCCCCCTTTTTGATGATGACAACCTGTGCAAATCTTAACGGACACAACATGCAACATCGTAGAAAACTCCCCCTATCTTTTGTAGTCATAGCCGTTGTGATCTCTACTTTTCTCCCCCTTTGACAACATCAAAAAGAAACGGAGAAATGTAAAGTTTCGACAAATTAACAAATAACAAAATATTCAACAGGTTAAAAGTAGACACACATCAATATCCACACAAAATATTGAGAAGGAACATCGAAATTGGATTAAATAAAGTCACTAGGGACACATAATGTCATAACACAACATATAATATAAAGCAAACAGTTTGCAAGAAACATATTACAAAGAAACACCAGACAAAGAAATATAATGCAAATGCAAGACAAAAAAAAGAAAACTAAAGCTAACGGCCTCGGCCTCGTCCGCGCCCACGCCCACGCCTATCATAGTAGTAGGGATGACGTTGAGGGTCTGTCAGATCGATGAATTCTTCAGTGATGTGGTTCAAGTAATCAAGACTGTCAGCTATGGCGCGCTCTTCAGCTTGATGAGAGTGAACTAAAATCTCAAAACGAGCGTCCAACTGTGTGAAAATTCCGGTGAGCCTTTCATTTTGAGTATGTATTTCACTACGGATTTGTTTCATTCGTTCATTTTGACCTTGCATGAAATTTTGCTGCTGTTGCTGCATGGAAGTCATGAACCTTTGTTGGTCGAGTTGCATGGATTGCATCATGTTGAGAATGTCCGAGTTGTTGGACTGTGGAGGAGAAGGTGGTTCTTCAGAATATGTGGGATACGGCTTGTAGAAGCTGCCAAGAGTGGTCCAGCCCGTGTGTTGCCACTCACCCCAACCCGGATTATGCTCTTGTTCAGTTTCCTCAGCTTGAGCGGTGTATGGAGCCCAGTCAGTGTTTGGATAGGCTTGTTGTTCTGGTTGTTGATAGGTGTCAGGCATCTCATATGGTTGTGCTTCGACTTGGTCTTCCTGTTCCTCGTCTTCTTCTTCTTCTTGTTCACTTTCCTCTTCTTCACTCTCAGACGATTCATCAGATTCTGCAGCTGCTCTGGGAGCATTGGATCTTCTATAAAAAATGTAGCTTCGACGTTCCTTATTCCAGAGATACCCCATCATAGACATGGTTTTGTACTGAACATTTGGTCGGAGGGTAGGAGATATCTGCTGCAGTAAGAATTGTTGAAATAAAGGATCCATAGGCAAGAGTTGTGCCTCTGCCGGAGTCTCTTAAGGTAAACATGCGACTAGCAATATAGTAAGGCCAATTGATTCTGATAAGACTTTTCAGTGCAAATATAAGGTGTACCTCAGCTTGTTCGACACGAGATAGACCACCTTTCTTTGGTCGCAAAATACGAGCCACAATCCATTGAAGAATCCGCTCTTCGGGACGCAATTTGCCAGCAGTAACGCTTCTTGGAAATGTGTCACTATTCACAATGTGGTCCGGATAGGGCCTTTTCAACATACCATTCAATGCAATCTTATACTCATATTGAGGCACTATGTGGGAATCAGTAACCTCAAGAGGAAGAGGATCTCCCTCAACCACAGTTAAGGTAAAAAATTTAGACCAAACTTCAGAATTTAGAGATACCTTTGCTGTACCAATTTTTGAGTGACAATCTTCACCTTCAAATTTGCCATGCAGACAAGTGTAAAATACACGAGTCAAGTCTTCACTGTATTTGGCGTCACATTCCAGAAATCTGAGAATCCCTTGATGTTGCAGGAGAATGACTACTTGTTCGAGATGCAAGCGGTTGGCGGTTGCCGTGTAGAATGCATGATGCCTTACGACTGATCTCTTACTGATATCTTTGTTGAAGATATCAACAAGTGATGGAGGAACCAAGGATAGTGCTGTAACGGGCATGGAAGAGGAGGTTGAACCTCGTGTGCATTTGCCGGTATTTCTACGGTTCAAGGAAGCCATTGATGTGGAATTTGAAGATTTGATGGAGTTTGACAGCAAGGGTTTTTAGTTTGGAGATTGTTAGAGTGATTTGAAGAGAGGAGAGATTATCCCTTTTTATAGATGGAGATTAGGGTTTTTGGGAAGTGGAAGAGACAAGGAAAAGTAGGATTGAATAGGTGCAACTTACTAGAATGTCTAAAGACTAGTGCATATTAAATGGCATGAATGATGATAAATAAGGAAGTTTGAATGAAATGCAGAAAAAATGTATTTTTTAGCGAGCCGTCGACCATAACACCTGTGTGCGTCGACGCATACAGTTTGTTTTTTGAAAAATACAAATGTATATAGCATGCGTCGACCTCTGCCCTGTTTTTGTCGACTCATAGTGCGTAAAAATGCATATTTCTGTATTTTTGTTCAATGTAATGCCACTGTTAATGCCTACTTATGATGCCACCAATATAATACCACCAAGCAAATTAACAAACATGGATAGGGTCATACAAACGCAATAGAAGTCAAATAATACATTTATTTAGATCATGAAGATTATTAGAGAGAGAGAGAGAGAGAGAGAGAGAGAGAGAGAAAAGGAACGATATCACCTCTATACCGGGAGCTTGATAAACATATACTTGCGCTAGCTATAACACTCAATTTGTTAGAAGTACAAGCATACATGTGTCAAAGAGGAGAAGCGAAACTAGGCTATTTAAGACCCGCGGTCAGAAATATCGAGAATACCAAGTTCTCGGCGGATATGAGAGAAGGGTTCAGTCGCTAGCGGCTTTGTGAAAATGTCCGCTAGCTGATTTTTGGTGTCAACATGTTCAAACATGACATCACCTTTCTCCACATGATCCCTAAGAAAGTGGTGTCGAATTTCTATGTGTTTAGTGCGTGAATGTAGCACGGGATTCTTGGTTAGGTTAATGGCACTAGTGTTGTCATAGAAAATAGGAACACGTTCTAATTTTAGATTGAAATCCAATAGTTGTTGCTTAAGCCACAAGACTTGTGCGCAACAATTACCGACGGCAACGTATTCCGCTCCGGCGGTTGACAAAGTTACTGAAACTTGTTTCTTGCTGTGCCAACTGACCAAGGAGTTTGAAAAGAGGTGACAGGTGCCACTAGTACTCTTCCTATCCAATTTGCAACCCGCAAAATCGGAATCGGAGAAACCTACCAAGGAACAATCATTTCCCTTAGAATACCACAGACCATACTTCGAGGTACCAGACAAATATCGAAGTATGCGTTTTACAGCTTTAAGATGGGATTCTTTGGGACATGACTGATACCTTACGCACATGCATACACTAAACATGATATCAGGTCTAGAGGCAGTAAGATAGAGGAGAGAACCGACCATACCTCTATATTTCTTTACCTCTATATCCTTACCGCTTTCATCTTTACTCATGTTTGCGCATGTTGGCATAGGGGTGTTTATGGCTTTGCATTTTGCCATGTCAAATCTCTTGAGGAGTACCAAACAATACTTTGTTTGACTCACGAAAGTTCCTTCTTCAAGTTGCTTAATTTGTAAACCGAGAAAATACGTGAGTTCACCCATCATACTCATCTCGAATTCACCCTGCATAAGATCAGAAAACTCTCTCACGAGATTCATGTTAGTAGATCCAAAGATGATATCATCAACATATATTTGTACAAGTATTAGATGCTTCCCTTGACGTTTAATGAAGAGGGTTGTGTCAACTTTTCCCCTTGAGTATCCTTGATCAAGTAAAAATTTGCTTAATCTCTCATACCAAGCTCTAGGAGCTTGTTTGAGACCATATAAAGCTCTTTTTAAATTGTAGACGTGATCAGGATATTCATGAGACTCAAACCCCGGAGGTTGAGCGACATAAACTTCTTCATTTATGTAACCGTTAAGGAATGAACTCTTGACATCCATTTGAAATAATTTAAAATTCTTTGCACATGCAAAGGCAAGTAGAAGGCGTATAACCTCGAGTCGGGCAACCGGCGCATAAGTTTCCTCATAGTCGATGCCTTCCTCTTGGTTATACCCTTGCGCGACTAAACGCGCCTTATTACGAGTTATTACTCCATTTTCATCTAACTTGTTCCTAAACACCCATCGGGTGCCGATTACTCGATGATCTCGCGGAGGAGGGACAGGGTCCCACACCTCATTTCTAGTAAACTGATTTAGTTCCTCTTGTATTGATAGAAACCAATGTTCATCGAGAAGGGCCTCTTTAGGGTTTTTAGGTTCAATTTGTGAGACAAAAGCAAAGTGATAACAGAAATTACTTAGCTTAGACCGGGTTGTAACACCCTTTGAAATGTATCCGAGAATATTATCGATTGGATGATCTTTTGATGATTTCCAAGCTTGAGGAAGAGCGTCACTTGATGATGGACGATCTTCTCTTTCTTCTTCATGAAGTACATCACTTTCCTTCTCAACTTTGGCTTGGTCGAGTTGATCAATTCTCGGCTCGGCCTCCTTGAGTATGTCTTCCGTAGATGTACCTGCACCATGCACCAAACTACCTTTTCCGACATCTCTCGGATAAGACTCATCAAATGTTACATGCACCGACTCTTCTACCGTAAGTAATTTCTTGTTGTAAATTTTATAGGCTTTGCTAGACATAGAGTATCCAAGGAAAATACCTTTGTCGGCCTTAGCGTCGAATTTGCCAAAATTTTCTTTTCCATTATTTAATACAAAACATTTGCATCCGAAAACATGTAGGTGAGAGACATTTGGCTTACGCCCTTTCAAAAGTTCATACGGAGTTTTGTTTAGAATGGGGCGGATGAACACCCTATTCAAAACATAACATGTCGTACTAATGGCATCGGCCCAGAAATATTTTGGCAATTTACTTTCGTTGATCATAGTTCTCCCAAGTTCTTCTAAAATACGGGTTTTACGCTCTACAACTCCGTTTTGTTGTGGAGTACGTGGAGCAGAAAAATTATGATCAATGCCGTGATTGCCACAATATTCTTCAAACAAAAAGTTTTCGAATTCACCTCCATGGTCACTTCTAATTGCAACTATGTTTGTATTTAGTTTATTTTGTGAAAGTTTGGCAAACCTTTCGAAGGCGGCGAATGTATCACTCTTGCTTGCCAAGAAAATGGTCCAATAGAATCTAGAAAAATCGTCCACTATTACGAAACCGTAATAATTTCCGCCTAGGATTTTAATTCTAGAAGGCCCAAATAAATCCATATGGAGAAGCTCGAGAGGTCTTGTAGTAGAAACAACATTTTTAGATTTAAATGAGATCCTCGTTTGCTTTCCCATTTGACAAGCATCACAAAGATGATCCTTGGTAAACTTAATTTTGGGAAGTCCTAGAACTAAATCTTTTGAAACCACTTTATTGAGCAAGTCAAAATTAACATGTGCTAAGCGCCTATGCCATAATCATGAGTCTTCACTCATTGTTATGAGGCATTTATCACTTGTTAGTGATACTTCATGTAAGTTAAGCATATAGACATTGTTTACTCGAAGTCCATTAAACATGCTCTTCTTATCATCATTGTGCATAATTTTACAACAATCTTTTGTGAAAGATACATTGTATCCTTTGTCGCATAATTGACTGATACTAAGCAGATTATGTTTAAGTCCTTCGACAAGCAACACATCCGATATAGTAGTAGAAAGAGGGTTACCTACACTTCCTTTACCGAGTATTGCTCCGTGATTGTTATCACCATAAGTTAGATATCCTTTCTTCTTAGCCACAAAGTCAATGAAGAGGGATATGTCTCCTGACATATGCCTTGAGCAACCACTATCGAGAACCCATCTTCTCTCAGTGGACTCGAGACATTGTACCTGCAAAACAATAATCAAAACGAGGAGGTACCCAAAGGCTCATTGGGTCCTAAGCTGTGAGTAGAAAAATGCTTGCATTTGGGCAACCATTGATAAATGCCTCTAGGGACTAGAGATCTCCTAAATCGGCATTTAGTAATGGAGTGTCCCTTTTTGCAACAATAGAGACATGAAAAATCATCGTTTGAATTACTCTTGCTATCCTTTTCTCTTAAAACGTATTTGTATTTTTGATATGGATTGACCATACTTTGACGAAAATTAGACTCGTCGATAGAAAAAGTAATTTTAGGCTCAAGGGCCTTGTTGAGTTTGGATTTTAGGCTTCTAACTTTGCCTTTCCAAATCCAACAAGTGTCACACCCAAAGTTGACAATTTTACTTCTAAGGTCCTCGCAACCTGCTTTTGTGCTTTCCGCCATAGATTCTTTTAATGCCTCAAGTTTCCTTTCGGATTCTTGTATTTTGTGCTCTAAGGGAGCAAATATTTTTCTATTTGAGGCAAGCCTCTTGAAAGCTTCTTTGGCTTCTAGGTGCAAAGAGTCAAAAGCAGTTTGTAACTCATTGTAAGACATACTAGAAGAATTTAAATATTGAGAGTGTTGTACCTGTTTCTTCTTTTTCTTTTGATGAGCAGAAAGGCAAAAATTGACGGTTTCATCTTCGTCGCTTGAGCTTTCATCATCCGAGGAGTCGCTATCACTCTCCCAAGCAATATAGGTTCTCCTTGGTTTAGATGATTTCTTTTGAAACTTGCTTGACTCTTTTTCTTTTCCCTTCTTATTCATCGGACAATTCGGTTTGTAGTGACCGGGCTTTCCACAGGTATAACATGATCCTCTAGCTTTATTTCTTTTCGTATCATCACTTTTGGAGTTCCTTGATTGTCTCCGAAAATTTACCAAATTCTTCTCGGAGTGTTGTATGTCATTCTTTCTTACATAGTGATTATACCGCTTTATAAACAGCCTCATGTCTTCATTTGTGTCATCTTCCTCGTCCTTGCTAGATGAATAATCAGTCGACTCTTTTGTTAGAGACTTCAAGGAGGAAGTCTTTAGAGCAATATTTTTCTTCTCAACACCCTTTGCTTTATCTTTCTTTTCTTTTCTTTCATGATGATCAATACTCAATAGTACCTGCTCATGCTCTTGTAGTTTGCCAAATAGCGTTGTTAGATCTAAAATGGTGAGATCATTAGCTTCCTTGATGGCTGTCACTTTGGGCTGCCACTCCCTGTTAAGACATCTCAGAATTTTATTAGTCGCAACGTCATTGGCAACTGGCCTACCAAGAGAGTGTAACCTATTGATTAAATGAGTGAATCTTTTCTGCATGTCAGCAATGGTTTCCCCTTGCTCCATGTAGAAAAGATCGAACTCTTGCGTAAGAGTATTAATTCTAGCAAGCGTAACGTCGCTAGTTCCTTCGTGGGCAATTTGTAAAGAGTCCCACATGGCTTTCGCCGTTAAGCAATGGGAAACCCGATAATATTCGTCTACACCTAATGAAGATATCAGAATATTTTTGGCTTTCCAATCATAATTATATTTCTTTTCATCATCCTCTGTCCACTGTGCTTCAGGCTTAGGTACGGTTTGATTATTCGCATTGGTCATGGTAATTTCAATAGGACCGTTGAGAATAACATTCCACATTTTCTTGTCTATGGAATTAATATGTACTCGCATACAGTCTTTCCAGTAACTATAGTTTTCCCCGTTAAAAACGAGCGCTCTATTATAGGCCCCCTTAGGTTCGTTAGCCATATTCAATCGAAGTTGTATTTGAAGCACGTAATTAACCGGTGCTCTTGATACCACTTGTTAGACGTAGGAACGGATCTAGAGGGGGGGTTGAATAGATCCCTCTTTTAAAAAACAGAGTTTTAAATGGCGCTTACCAAATAAAATTGGTTAAAAAATTGTTTGAAAAAGGTTTGCGGAAGCACCCGAGGAAAGTCACGTCTAAACGAACCGTTACTTGGAAAAACCAAATATGCAACAAGCTAATGGATTTGGATAATGACTTGCTTGAATTAATACACGTAATAACGCTAATTTAATTGGTTTTTAACACTTGTTGGTACAGCTGGTTCCAATGCACAATACAGCTCTCAAATTGGAGCAAATATACTAAGTGACCTTGGTTTGGACAATTTGTCGAACAAGTGGTGTGCAGAGCACTCCAAGTGGAGTTTTGAATTGAATGAGTAACTATTAAAAGCCTAGTGCAAATTTATAGTGCACTAATGTTTAAACAGTTCAGCTAATCACTCAATTCAAAAATCAATTCGATAAAAAGTGCTTAAACAAAAATCACTTATTTTAAGCTAAAACGAAAAAGTAGAAAAACAAAGAACACAAGTATTTGTTGAGGCAGTTCCCCCGTCGTCCTCGCTTCGGGGTACGTCTGCCCTCAATTCTAAACTAGAATTGAGATTACTTGAATAGATATAACCTGTTGTAGAGTAGTTTATACAAAGGATGATAACAACTATACAAAATAATCCTTGTTGGTGTAGATAGAGCTATCACTCCTTGATCCTTAATTCAAGATGAATTAAGCCTTCCGATCGTTGTGAATTGACCTCCGATTACAGCCCCTTTGTTGAATAACTTTCCGTTCTTCAAACCCTCAGCCTGACTGATCTTAGACACCAACGAATCGAACCCGGATACGTCTTCAACCTTTCACAGCCCCGACTACTAGATTGATCAAATCACCGTTTATCAATCACCTTCGCTCCGCTTGAAAATTGACCGACCGATCCGTATCAAAAACCCCCAAATTCCTTGAATCTTGGAGGGCAAAACCTTAGGGTTTTATTCAAGAAAAAACCTGCCGCAAATCTCCACCCGAGCCGGATCTTCAATCAACGGACTCGAACCTTATCACCTCGAACGAGACGCAATGCACCGCAAAAATTATTGTGTGTAGTTTTGGTGTTGTGTTGTTTGAGGATGAAGATGAAAAGAGATGAACACCTATTTCACTTTTTCTTGTTCTTGACAATTTACTCAAAATGAAAATTGTTTTTATGTTAAAATGAACAAAAATGCTATTTATAATAATAGGCAAAGAAACCAACAAAACAGAAATTCAAATAGAATAGGAAACTTCTCTGCCTGTTTTAACGAGCGAACGGTCGACCATAGCAGGGCTGTGCGTCGACGCATAGCCTGCAGTTTTAGACAAATTTGAAAAACTAACAGTATGCGTCGACCATAGGTCGGCGTGCGCTTAGTCGTTGGTTTACCAAAATGATGAGCGCTGAGTGTGTGGTCGACCCTTGGTCTATCAGCTTCATGCGCTGACCTTGCCGTCGACGCATGGTTCTTATGCGCTTAGCAGTGGGAAATGTTGAAAGTCATGCGCTGACCCTATGGTCGACTCATGGCTTAAAAACCTGCAAAAATGAGAGAATTTCTTGTTTTGTGCAGTTTGTTGTGACTCAAAATCCTTATCACATATTGTCAATGATTTAAAAGGATATAGGAAGGATGTGGTATGTTGGGCGTTGCTTGACGACTCCGATTCATCCGAAGTTGTACTTTGTCATCATCGAAACCCGAGATCGTATGTTGTGGTACACTTTGCACTCACATCCACGTGCCCCTCACGCAGGGACACGTCATCAACTAACTGCCCACTTCCTGGATATTTGGTCTTCCTCCTCCCGGATAATACGGAGCAGTTAGTCTAGGGCGAAGACCACATCCTGGTCTTCACGATGCCATGTCAACCCTAGTACAGTTGTTGGCATTGGGCCTGGTAGCCCAGCTCAGTGTTGAGTAATCGTTGGCCCTGCGCTGAGGGCTCACTATAAATACCCTTTTCATTAGAGGGTTAGGTAACTTAATCTTCTTACTCTCTCTACTTGCTTCCACTCTTCTTGTCACTTACTTTGGCATCAGAGTGTGTTTCAGGTACACCCCCTCCTCTTCAACACCTTGGTGAGCAGCATCTAAATCCTCGACGCGTGGCAGATTATTGATACCTTCTGGTCAAGTACGATCATATATATGTGTGTGTGTATATATATATATATATATATATATATGTATATATATATATATACACACACACACACACTAAAGCAGTGAAGATCAATTTATTCTAAGAATAAATATTTTTAGTTGACTTTAAATTATATATCTAATTTAATGGTTAATTAACTTTTTTATTTAATTAACCATTAAATTAGATTCAATCCAAGACTATACTTTGAAATAAGTTGGTTTAATACCTTTTTTGATCCTCTACCTATGGCTCGGGGTCCATTTTAGTCCTCTTCCTTTTAAAAGTTTCAAGTTGGTACCTTACGTTGTCTAACATAACCAAAGTGGTCATTTCTGTCAAAAAATGGGTAACGGTGTTAATTCAGATGACGTGGAAGCTGAGGTGGATGGGTGGATTGTCTATTCATCATCTTATTCTTCCTTGTTGCTGAATCAATTTGTATATTTTCTCCTAAATTAAACCCTAACGCAAAATTCTTCCCAAAATCCCCTAATTGAAACCTAAGTTATCATCTAATCGTGATTTTTATGCGCGATTCATCAACATCATCTAGAAACCGAAGTGAATCACAGGTCTTAAGAAGTTCTAAACTTCCATGGAAGCCTCTATGTCGTTGCGGAGACAATGTTATACTTCGTAAGGCAAGAAATGTCAACAACTATGGAAAGCTTTTTTTAGTTTGTCATCATTTTAAGGTAAGGTTTAGTCTAAATAAGATAAGTTGAATGTTGTTGAAATGTCTATGTAATTCATTGCAGTTTGTATTCTCAATCTCTATAGGGATATAACAATGTTGGTTGTTGATTTTTTGAATGGTTTTATGAAGAAGCTATAAGTAAAAAGAAGCAAACCTTAATGAATAATCAATGGAAGATAGATGTGCTTAGTCAAGAGATGGAAGAAGCCAAAAAAAGGTTGAAATTTTGAGGCTTAATAATATGGAATTAAAAGATGCTTTGAAGAACACCATCAAGTAGAAGAAGATCTGGAAGTTTATGTTCTATGTTGTTTTATTTGTTTTAGTAATCAAATTGTTGTAAAATAATTCATTATGTTGTGAGAGGTTGAAATATTTTGTTTTCTGTTTTAGTGTTTAAGTTGTTGTAAAACTTGCATTTTATGACATGAACCTTGTTCAAACTTGCATTTTATTTGTTTAAGTTTTAGTGTTTAAGTTGTTTTAGTGTTTAGTTGTGTACTTTTGTGACATGAACCTTGTTCAAAGTTGCCAAGTTAGATGTGTTATGTTGTTAGAATAACATAAACCTTGTTCTAATTTACTTGCATTTTAAGTTGTACTTTTGTCAACAGAATTTTGACAACATAACATAAACCTTGTTAAATAATAGAATTTTGTGACATGATTTAGTTTGTCAACATAAACCTTGTTCAAATTTGATAACATAACATTTTGCAGCAGAATTTTATGACATGGCATTATTACATACATTTGTTCAAAATAACATAAACATAGTTCAAATGAAGCATAACATAAACCTTGTTCAAAATACCATAATATGGCATTGTTACAGACATTTATTCAAAATAACATAAACCTTATTCAAATATGAGAATATAACATAAACCTTGTTCAAAATACCATAACATGGCATTATTACAGAAACTACATAAATACTAAAACAACATAACATAAACATTTTAAAACAACATAACATCAACCATGTTCTTAAAATAGGAACTACATAAATCTAAATGAGTTTCTTTGTGTTGTTTCTTTTGGTAGGAGTGGTCCTCCTAGTTGTAGGTCCCACTATATTTTGTGATGCACGTAGCTTGGTGGTTAGTCCCTGTGAATCAGAAGCCATTGTAACAAATGTTTGTCTTGGTTTCCTAAAAGGCAACTTCTGTGGCCTTGCTTATGCTGGTGTTGCCCTAGGCTGACCTACTTGAGTTGGGTGGCCCTTGGCTGAGTTCCTTGACTTGTGGTTGATGTTGCCCTTATCTTTTTAATTGAGTTGGTGTTGGTGTTACCCTTGATTGAGTTCCTTGAGTTGTGGTTGGTGTTGCCTTTGTCTGACTTCCTTGAGTTGGTGTTGGTGTTACCCTTGATATAGTTCCCTGAGTTGTGGTTGGTGTTTCCCTTGTCTGACTTCCTTGAGTTGGTGTTGGTGTTGTCCTTGATTGAGTTCCTTGAGTTGTGGTTGGTGTTTCCCTAGATTGACTTCCTTGAGTTGGTGTTGCCCTTGGCTGATGTGCTTTTGTTGGTGGTTGAGTCCTCTTACAAGTGGACTTATTGTGTCCAGTCTGTCTGCACCTTGTACACCTAAGTATCATATCAATTTTTCTCATTTTTCTATCTGATTCATCAATTTCACCCTGCTCACAGTTCCTCCTCTTCTTTGGCCTTCCTGAAATTTTTTTGAATTTTGGTGGCTAGACATTTGGGTGCTCTGTTCTGACCCATAAATTTGTTCCATTAACCGGATAAATAATAGGTTCATAAACAGAAATATACCTTACCTTCTTATAACACTCTAGGATGTAATAATCAACACTTAGATTTCTACTCTTCATTGCAGGCAGAGCATGAACACAAGGTAGACCAGTCAATTGCCATTTTCCGCACGAACAATCGTGTTCCTTCAAGTTGACAGCAAAAATATCACCTTGATTCTCAACGTGTCTTACTTCAAATATAAACTCAGACGACTTCCTACAAAATAGTATAAAAAAATAACATAAAGTATAAAAACTAAAGAAATAATTTGTATCAAAGTAGTTTTTGTACCTTACTATCCAATAATTTGTGAAACTACTTGTTTTTTCAACTTTCCTCCTGATGTTTGGCAAAACATCCTCATCATTTAATTGTGATAATTTCACCCTATATGTTGCCCACCTTTCCATGATGTATCCCCTAATTTATTTTAGCATGGTCACTAATAGCTTTGCTCTTGACTCTACAATGACATTATTGAATGCCTCTGACATGTTATTCAATACAGAATCACACTTCGAAGTTGTCCTAAAATATGATTTATTCCAATATCTTTGTGGAGTCTGTATCATGTGCTTGTAAGCCTCTTCATGTATGTGTCTCGTACCTCTCATCTCCCTTTCCCATGCTTGTGGGTAAGTAGCCCTAGCAGCCTTCCAAATTATCTCCTTCAACATTTTTCCTGGATACTTCTTCCTGAAATTTTTGTATAAGTATCTTACACAAAATCTTTGTTCAACATTGGGTAGTAATTCATCAATTGCAGGAAGAAGAACCTGCAAAATTAAACCAAATGATGGTGACTACATAGTTTCACTAGACACATCATACTCTAACTGAAAATGTAAAAAAAAAATAGAGTGGTACCTTTTACTGATCAGAAATGAATGTATATGTTCTACATTCTTCCCTATCACCTAGATCTTCAATGAGGAGTTCCAAGAACCAGGACCGGTTGTCTTTAGTTTCCCCTTCCACTACAGCAAAAACTATAGGTAACATCTTGTCATTGGGATCTGTACCAATAGCTGCCAAAATCTGACCTCCACAAAGCTCCTTTAAGAAGCATCCATTAAGACCAATAATAGGCCTACACAACTTGAAACTCTTTTTGCAAGCAGCATAACAAATATATAACATCATGAAATAAGGCCTTCTATCTTCAACACTTTCTTGGACTGGTGTGACATTTAACTTGACAGTTGAACCAAGATTTGTCCTTAGAATTTCATGACAGTAATCATATATCCTTGTGTAATCCCCTAAAAATGAGCCATCAACCATATTCCTAGCTGCAAATCTGGCCCTAATTTCCTTTGTCTTATTAACCCCCACATTCCATTTCTTTTGAGCCTTTTCCTTTATATACTTTAGCTTCAGCTTAGGATTATTTTTCAATGAATTTTGTAACCTCTTGCTAATCCATTTTGTACTCATCATATTTAAATTATATTCCCTAGAGCAATTGTAGTTATCAACTATTTTTCTTGGTTTCCAAGTCTCCTCATTAGACAACTTTCCACAATATGCCTCCCACTGGCAGCCTTCTTTACCACCTTCACTCTCTTTTTGTCATTTTGCTTAAACTTAAGACCTCTATCAGATTGGACAACATACATTTGAATTGCTTCCTTAAAGTCACTTTTTGAGTTAAAATAAGTTCCAAACTCTCATTTATAAGGAGTCATATCTTTCAATAACTTAAAAGTGGGATACTTCTTCTTCCTAGGTTCATCACTCTCTTCACTATCACATCCATTATCTAACTCCTCACTATCACATCCACTATCTAACTCTTCACTATCATATAAACTCCCATTCTCTTCTCCATTGTCTCCTTCTCATTTATTTTTCTTCTTTTTACTTGTATCTTCATGGTTTCCATCATATTCAACAAGATTGTCTAAGTGTTCTTCACAAAAATCTGCAATATACCAGAATCACTAAATGTGACTTCCAAAGCACTATCATAATTGTAACTCTCATCCTCATTGTCATCCGAGCTTATAATCTCATTCAATAAACTAGCATTAGTATCTATAACATTATAAACCTCACCATCATTGTTCACAACCTCACCTACATTCATACCCTCAACACCATCATTGTTCACACCCTCACCTACATTCATACCCTCAACACCATTATTCTTCACACCCTTACCTACATTCATATCCTCAACACCATTATTGTTCACACCCCCACCTACATTCATACCATCAACACCATTATTATTCACACTTTCACCTACATTCATACCTTCAACACCATTATTGTTCACACCCTCACATTCAGTACCTACATTCGTATCCTTTATGACTTCTTCATAAAGATCTTCAAGGATGGATTCTACCTCCGGATTAACCATATTTAATGGTTCTTCATCTATGACTTCTTCCTACATCGTGTTTATAAGATTTTCAACATATTCTGGTTGAGATAACGGATGTTCTATGTAAATGTCAACTTTCAAATGTACCATACAGAGGCCAACTACATCTAACGCACCCTTATCATCCTTAAGAACATTCATTCCAAATGTGGGGTCATTGTAATATATAGTATAATGTCTACCTCAGTGTAACCTAGATCTTTCACAACACCAACCAATTCAAAGTATGACCACCTATCCACATCTATCTCTAAATCATTACATTTACCCCCACATAATTAGTTTTTTCAGAGTCCACAAACTCACCATTATGATGAATTTTCAAACACAAAACTTCTTTCATTTCTACCTAAGACAATAAAACGCAACATTACAAACAAGAAAACGCAACATTACAAACAGATTTCAAAAGGGCCAAAAGACCCTAAATATCTAATCAGTTCAAGAACACGCAATATTTACACACATTGAGAGTAGACAAGGACATGTAAACTAACTGTCGCCTATGTTGGGTCTTCGTCTTCCTCAGCTTACTTCTTCTCTCTTCGTCCTCCTCAGTTTCATTCTTCCCTCTTCGTGCTCTCTTAGGGCTTTCTATTTCAATACATAACTTAGTTAATGAAAATCATAATATTTTGCTACTTCATATGACACCTCAGCCACGTCAATACCCATCATGCCACATAACCAAACAATTCATTAAACATCAACAATAACTTAACACGTCAACAACGTTTTGGAAATTAATCTAACGTTTCTAATAATAAGGACTAACGTGGTACCATTTTAATAACTTAAGGGATTAACCTAAAAATTTTAAAAGGAAGATGACCATAATAGATCTCGAGTCATAGATAGATGACCAAAAAAGATATTAAACCAAATAAGTTTAAAAAGTTGATCCGAAGTCACCATGTCTTGTTTTTTTTAATCATTTGATAAGGTTGTGATCTTAATTTGCAAATGAAGTGACATAGAAATCAAAGAATCAATTGCTTCCATTTCCAGCATGAGCGAGAATAATCCCAAAACCCCTCTTCCACCTTCTTCAACCGGAGATCATGCCTCAACCAAATATTCACGAAACAAAACCCATATCAACCCACCAGAAACGGCAATTCCAGATACCGCAACCCTGAGAGATCAATGGAAGTTCGCCATCAGACAGTACAGCAAATGGTACTCTCACGCTTGGGGAACCGCCATTCTTGCCGGAACTGCTTTCTTCGCCCTTGGTTGGTTCATCAAGGGTGAAAATCCCATTCCCTCTTTCAACTCCAACAACAACAAACCTTCTTCATCTCATCAAGACAAGGACAAACCTCCCCAACCCCAGTGATTTCAACCTTTCTACTGTTCTTGTCCTACTATTTCATTCCCTTCTTTTGGGTAAGTTTCTTTCATTTTAAATTGGGGATTTTTCTATTTTCATTTTAAATTGTCATTGTAGTTATCTGCAATTGTATAGACGGAGCTTGAATTGAATTGTTGGGAGTCTAGAAAATGTAATAAAGTTTGCTTTTTTGATATATTTGGGTCATTCAATTTTATGGATAGATTGATAGATAGGTAGATCAATGAGTGTTCCGTGGTGGAATTAGGGTAGTTCTTTGAACGGTAGCGCTTCGCTATGTAGGCTTGAGCTTCCAGTGGAGAGAGAGTTAAGTTAACCTGCAAGGTTAGCATTCGGTTGCCCAGTTAGTAAGAGAATGAGAAATGATGCAAGGGTGAAAATGAATTTGAATCATACATTTCCTTGACGTGGGATTTCTTATATATGGGAATTGGATAGGGTGCCGCGGCCCTAGATCAGATGTGGACCTTCTTTTATTGGGCCTTTTGCCAACTCAGAATAATGAATAATAAAACAGTTGTTTGTTGTACTAAAGAATATGAACAAACAAGATGAAGATAAAAAAAGGTGTAGAAAGCATCACTGTTCTCCGATTTATCTTTTGATAGATTTTGTATTTGGAATTCCTCAAGTTGCTTGTGAATAATGTATGCTTATGTGATTTCTGTTGATGATAGATTTTGTATTTGGAATTCCTCAAGTTGCTTGTGAATAATGTATGCTTATGTGATTTCTGTAGATGATAGATTTTGTATTTGGAATTCCTCAAGTTGCTTGTGAATAATGTATTCTTATGTGATTTTTGTTGATGCTGCAATGCTGCAATTCAGTTATATAAGGTGGTTTTTGTTTACAAACAAAAACTTTGTATGTAAAATAGGGTAACTTCCCACCATGGTGGAGTCTTGGAATGGTTGATTCAGCTGTGAATCTATTGTTAGGCTAACATTTTGATATTACTATAAATTTAGTATTAAGAAAGATCTTCAGATTAATGATTAGAATAAAACATGGTCCGAGATAGAACATTATGACGGAAGTTGATTCATGTAGCCGAGACTTCACATAATGAGATAAGGCTTTATTGTTGTTGTCGTCGTTTGTAAATCTGGTGATATTACTGCAAAGACTGACCTATGGTTTATGAATTGATGCATTAGTCACTATTAACATTGTTGTATAAAAATATATCCTTGATGAATTGCATGCTTAGCTTATGCTTGGTTGGATTGCAAATTATATGAGCTGGTAAAAAAGATCATGTTTTGGGACATACCTACACTTCCATTCTTTCGGTTCTATTCCAACCTAGCATAGCCTCAATGCCTAGTTTACTGAACTATAGAATTCTGTTGAATGGAATTGGAACAAATCATGGTAATAAAATGATTGTTAAATTCAGAGGCAAGAAGTGTGAACTATAATGAATGAGCTTAGATTGATAAAACGATGATAATCTGATGAGGGAGAAATCACCATTAGAATTGGTTTGCATTCATATTATTATGATAATATTCATGTTTTTTCATTAACTCATCACTTATCTATTCATATAATTACACTGCAGGCCCCATTCACTGGAATGAAGTCACATCAGAGCTGTCTTTTGTTCATATTGCCCTGAAGCCTCGCCTTGATTGCAATGCTCTATGGAAGTTTAAAAACTTCTTGTTTTGAGAAAACAAACTATGTTTTCATTTTCTGCTTTACAAGATGTAACTTTACATTCACTCTGTTTTTATTGTACAGAAAATTGTAATGCTTACAGTAAGAGTTGTTTTTGCTGTTCTTTTGTATAAACAATTTGAAAACTGAAAATAAGTCCTATATTTGGTCATAATCGAGTTTCTGCGACACAACTGTTATCTTGTTTTTCTGATATTAGTTTGTCACTATTTAATGTATTTGCAACTTGCTTTTCTTTAGCCATAGATATTAGGTTTATTATTAAGATGGTTTGTAATACAATAAATTGGAATTTGGCTATTAACTGTTTTATGGGCAAAATATTAGTAGTTATTTGTTAGAGAGATCGAGAAATTATATTTAAGTAATTTTTCATTGTGTTAAGAATAAATGAGAGAACTTTATTTTATAAAACACTATAATCGATATGCTTGTCGTGAATGTGTCTTATGTTATAATCGAAATCGATATGCTTGTCGTGAATGTGTCTTATGTTATAATCGATATGCTTGTCGTGAATGTGTCTTGTTGTGAATGTGTCTTATGTTAAAGTTTATGTTTTGTATTGAAATCAAAATTGATGTTGAGCTTTTGAAACTGTGTTGACCTTTGATATAGTGATGTGGGATCAATTTGCAAAATTATTATTTTGTATAACTATTATCACATCATTTTCATCTTATCCATGATTATGTTTTGTAGCAATACCTCCAACACATCATCTGGCAAAGAGACAAAATCATAATCATGTACTAAATTAATGTTATTTTTCTGTTCTTAATATAAGATAAACAATAATGTTTAAAATTTGGCAAATTCCTTGCCCACCCTCGCACCTCTAAAATATTTTGGCCTACCACAAGAAAGAAAGTTTTTAACTTCTCAAAAAAATTCAATAAACCTGAACTTAGATAAATTTAAACCGAGTCACTGTAAATATTCAGTAAACCTGAACTTTAGATAAATGAATAGCTTCAACAGAAAGATGAACCAAGAAAAATGAAAGTGCCTGTTTCCTGAACATCTAACTAATATTGAACAGATTTTGCTACAGACCAATGCCAAAAGTTAGGAGTGATGCTCTCTAGAGTCTAGACAATCGTTTTCACGCGGCAAGACCAATCGATCTCTATAAGAATATAAACATGGCATAGGTTTACATTTTACTGTAAGCTCAAGAAGAGCAACATCCAGATTTCTTCACAGCCGATACATCATCCCGCGATCCAACATCAATTGTCTGTCCTTTCGGCAACGCTGCTGGATCATCGCCAATCTCAAGTGCTTTCTTGCTCACAACACGATATATCTGTGTCAGCACTTCAGTGAAGGCACTCTCAACATTCAAGGACTCGAGCGCAGACGTTTCCATGAAAAACGTGTTCTCTCTTTCAGCGAAAGCCGTTGCATCTTCAGTTGAAACCGCTCGCAAATGACGCAAGTCAGCTTTGTTCCCAACAAGCATCACGACAATGTTGGCGTCTGTGTGGTCTCTCAGCTCCTTCAACCATCTCTCCACATTCTCAAATGTAACATGGCGTGTAACATCATAGACTAGTAAAGCACCAACAGCTCCTCTATAGTATGCACTCGTAATTGCTCGATACCTTCATAGGAATTCCATAATCAACAAGATATAATTGCACAAACGTTAGGATCTAGAATGATGTCGAATATCAAAATGTCTACACAGACATGGTTTTTCGATATTGCATCTATAGCAATCAAATCATAGAAATTCATGCATTTATCAAAAGAAGAAAAAACCTAATGAGAAAATGTATAACAAGAGAAAAGGAATGTAAACCTTTCTTGGCCAGCAGTATCCCAAATCTGAGCCTTGATAACCTTATCATCAACCTTAATGCTTCTGGTTGCAAATTCAACACCAATGGTGGATTTAGATTCAAGGCTGAATTCATTTTTGGTGAATCTCGACAAAAGGTTGGATTTTCCAACACCAGAATCACCAATCAGAACAACCTTGAACAGATAATCGTAATCATCATCAGCTCTATACGCCCCCATTTGCCACACACCGTTTTTTTCTCAATGGTGTTTGGCTAGAGAGAGAATGAATCGAAGATTAACAACAACAAAAAAAATCGTTTTTTTGAGATTCAAATGGCTATGATTTGAATCTATTAATAATAATCGGAGAAACGTAGAACTTTGTTTTGAAATCCAGATTTGGAATATCGTTAAAGGAAAAAAGAAAAACAGAGCGTGAAGGTAATAATTGAATGAAACAGCAATGTGTGTGTTGTGTTATGCGGAAGGTTTTTTGTTGGCAACTTTTGTTTTTGTTTTGGGGAATTGTCGTGAGGGTAACCTAATTGCCAAACAAATTATTACCAGTAACTCGCCAATTATTCATTTTAATCCTTTATACATTAATCATTATAAATTATGATTAAATTGCCTAAATTTGTAAAATTATGATATTATCATTATTTAATATTTTTAAATGATTTTATTAACCTAATGATTGACCGATTGTGATTTGTTTTTAAATAACATATTTATTTAATTAAATATTAAAATAACACGTTTTTCAAATTAGTTACTAAATTGACATAATTTTAGGTGAAAAAAGAGTGCATGCGCCATTTTATTTGAAGTCAATACAATAAGTAATAGTGCATGCGTCATTTGATTTGAAACATACATAAGGTGTAGCCAAATCAAATGGTCCCGCCATTTAGGTTGTCCTAAAAATGAAGTGCATGCGCCATATGGGATGAGACATCTTTTAATTTATTTTTATTTTTTGTTTTTGGTTAATCAGGAAATTAAATGAAAAAAAATTAAAATAATTCAAAGAAAAAATAAATAACAATAATTAAATATAAAAAGTTTACAACTGATGATAAAAAAAATCAATGACCGCCCCGATCAAAACGTCCACCGATTCCACATCCATGTGCATTTGCGTGGCGTCGAGGTCTACCACAATTTTGTTGAGGTGTTTGTGGTCTTTACGTGTTACCCTGTGGAAAAGGTATTTGTTGAGAGGGTCTCGATGTATTTGACAAGTTTTGAACCATCTGTCCATAATAGCCAGGGGGTTGTTGCCAACGACGCTTCCGTAATTTAGTTTCATGCCCATGTTTTCAAAGTTGGGACGGGGGGTTGGGTTGGGTGTGGACGGTATGGTTGGCCGAATTGGTACATTGAATCGTTTTGGAAATGTGGAATGGTTGTTGTGGCGTTGGGTGGTCAAATAGTGGTTAGGTATTTTGGTAGTAGGACGATTGTGTGTTCACTTGTGGGGGCTATGGTGGGCTGGGGTGGAGTCGAAAGAGTTATCATGGCTATATGCATATGTGGTGTCGGTGTCGGGAGGTTAACGGTAAGGATAAGGCTCTTGTTGTTGTGATTGGATGAGTGGCATGAATGAGTTGGGGTTTTGGAAGATTGATTGGGTGGGTAGATATGATTGTTGGGTATAACACGGTGTTTGATGTTGGGCATGCGTTTGTTGTTGTGTTTGAGGAAGAAGCACGTTGGCGCGAATCAATCAAATATGTTTGCTCAGACACAAATTATTGTGTTGTTGTAACCAACCTAAACAAAATCATATATTGATGACTTGGTCTAGCCCCTTCTACAACAGGATCGTCTAAGATGCATTGATGTCGATTCTTCCAATGCCGAAACATCTCTTTTGCAAAGTCTTTCCAATCATTTAGACCTCATTGTGCATCCACCTTCATTTGATCTCAGTCTCCCAAAAAATGTCGGAGCGACTGGAATATCTTGATGCATGCCGAACTGCAGTTTCATCCGACCACTTTGGTGCATCTCGACTGTAGTGAACCGAATGATCGATGTTTTAGCTGTCCACGCTGCAACATCATTGATGTTGGGCTGATGGTCGAGACCCTTATACGACCTCTAGACAAACTACATGAACACAAGATTTAATGAGAAAAATTACAGTGTGGTAATTTAATAGACAAATTTATGGTAATGTAAGAATAATTTACATCGTCCGACCCAATGTGTTCTAAAAGGTTGCGGTACACGATTATTAAGTTTCTGGGACATCGTTGGTAAGTCATTCCCAGAACTGACCACCTTAAAATAGTGACAAAAATAAATTAGTTACAAAAAACCGTTCCATCAAAGTATACATGTTTGATATTTAAAAATAAACTTACTTGTTTGCGTAGGGGAATGTATATGGATGCGGGTTGACCAAAGCTAGTGTCAGCATTCTAAACCAACTCCATGTTTGAAGTAGAAAGACACAACCATAAAAAGTACAAGTATTTTTTTTTAGAACTTTTACACAATGAACTATATAGATGGGCCAAAACAGCTGAACCTCAACTATAAGTGCATACTTTATTAATATTGTGTAACAATGATAAATACATAATATTTGCAGTATTTCCAGTATTTTCTGAAAATAAAAAATGTCCAAATAAGATCATAATATAGCACAAAGTTTTAATTAGCTTGTCATACTCGGTGGATTCCTCATTTAATATGATAGTGTTATAATGTTCTCTTAGGTATTTTAAATTAATACCTTCGCCCTTTGGTTGAACTGCACGTCGTTGTAGCGAGGAAATTTGTGAGTGTAAGCTATTGATTAACTTAACTTAAAAATACAAGAGTCGTCACTGCACTTTTATTTTATCCAAAAGGAAAGAAAAAAGAGCGAACAAAACCTAAACAAGTTCTAAAACAAGAACAAACAAACAAAGAACGAGTAAGGGAGTTGGTTACGCGATGAGAATGTGTTAGCACCCAAAACATCTATAGTACTCTATATGAGCCCTTTGAAATATCTACACTTTATTGGTTTGAAAAGGTTTGCTTGAAAGAATATTGAGGAGGTGAGAAGAGAAATATTTTTAAGATTTTTGTGTTTGGAGAAATTTATCGCCTCATGCCTACATATCCACAAAGTGCAATATAGGATCAAAACCTCGTAGTTCACAGTACAAATAACAAAAATTTGTTGGTTATGATTTATTTTTAAATGTAAAGACAAGTAGTCATTTTAAGGAGAAAACTACGACTAGACGCCCACGAGTATAAGGCAATATTTGCATCACCTAAAGATGTAGAGGAGACAATGAAATCCATTTAGATAATATCCATCCAATAATTTATCCATTCAATCCATCCATAAGACAAAAAATAATTTGATGGATTTGATTCAATCCATCCACTAACTCATATGGATGGATTCAATCCATCCATCTCATTTTATAAATCCATTGGATATTATGTTATCTCTTATTAAATTAGTTAAGAATTTTATAAATCTCATAATTTAAGTTTTTTACGAAATTTAAAAAATAATTCAAAATATTTAAATTATGTTTCTATGAAATTTAAAAAATAATTAAGAATTTTTAAATTAATTTTTTGGATGGATGGATATCCATCCATTAGAAATATGTTAATGGATGGATTTGATGAATTTTATATTTTAATGGATGAATTGGATTGGATTTTTATTAAGAGAGTTTAGTGGATTGTTAATGGATTAATGGATTGCTTTGATTCATCCATTAACAATCCAATCCATATCCATCCATTTTGCCACCCCTACAAAGATGGAGGATCTTGCTTGGATTAAAACCAGCAAGTCTATCACTCAACATCTAAGTGGAAAATGTCAACATCTTAGATACTATGGGGAATAGGAGAATTATATCTCAACTATGGAAATGAATCATATCTAAACTTTATGAAAAGTTTTAAAAGAAAAGTACATAAAGGCACACACAATTTGAATGAGGTGAAGTGTTTTTTATATCTTTTTGAAATTAGTCAAAGTATGATTAACATTGATTGATATTGATTAAAGAAAATAGAGTTTTAAAATCACTTGACCAAAGTCAAAGTTTTATTATGAAAGCAGTTTTAAGTTTGAAAACAAGAAGGTTTTTGAAAAAGGGAAAAGATTTTGAAAATTTAAGAAGGGGAGGAGATGAAATTACTACCCTATAAAGAAATATAAAAACTAGAGATTAGAAGGATCTAACCAAATTGTAGCACACTTCATAGCAAGCCAAATAAGAAATCCTTCCACCTTGAGCATAAGCAAATAAGCAAGTCAAAGAAAGGCAAATATCCATAATACTCCAAACATATGGAAAAAGACCTAATTTTAAGTCCAAGGGTCCAAGAATAGTCCAAGAGGTCCAAGAATAGTCTAAGAGGTCCAAAGTCTAAGTCCATCCATGAGCATAACCACAAAATTAAGAGCACCAAATTTTTTAGAGATTTAATCCTTTATTAGTGTTTTGAACAAGATATGGTCCAAATGGACAAAAGAAAAAGAGAGCGGAAGCACAAGCAATAATATGACATGAGATGATAATAATGAAATATAAAAATAAAAGAGAGATAGGGAGCGAGAAGGAAACATAAAAAAAATTAGTACAATAATATTGTCAGTGAGTTAGTGATTAGTTGTTAGAAAAAATTATCAATGATAGTTAACTCATGTACTTAGGGAAAAGTTAATGAAGACTCATTAGAGGATTGATAAAATCAAAGCCTCCTAACAACAAGTTTCATAAGTGATGGACCTAAGACAAATAATCAACCATACTTGGACTTTCAAACATAAGTTTGAGCCATGAATGATCATTTTTTGAATACGTGATAATTTAGCGCTATGTTAAGTAATCGTAATTGAGTTTATGTAGAAACCAAGACTATCTGAGGTGAGTCAATAACAATGTTAGTTATAATGAATTCTAGAGAAGAGATATGTAGATCACTCTCTGAAAGAAATACCGCATGAAAAGAAAAGTTGTAACGATCTCATCTTCATCAAAAACTTGAAATAAGTTCCAACGATATCGAAGATTTTCATCGATCAAAAGAAAAAAGAGAAGAAGAAAGGGAAAGCCAAATTGAATTACAATTTCAAGGTCATTCCATCTTTAAGTTCATCCACTCATCTTGGTGGATTAAAGCACTAAACATATCATTAACTCAAAGAACCTAAAATGAATTGAACAATTCACTTTAAAGATAGATTTAAATTTATGAATATTTATCCAACTTTATCTACACCCTAAGTCCAATTAATTTAAAGAGGAATAGGACCTTTAAAAGTGTATTATAAAGCAAAAACCAAAGGGAAATGAAAGAAGAAGAGGAAAGAACCAAAACAGTCTTAAAACAAAGCAAAAATGGCAAAATAGACAATGTGTAATCGATTACCCTCATGCTGGTAATCGATTACCACTGCTAAAACAGCAACAAATTAACTTTGAAAATATTCAAAACTTAATCAATCATTTCTTCAAACACCTCATGATCAAGGATGCAATTGAGCATGAAAATTCATGTAAAATAACAACAAACAACACCAATGGAACACAATTTGCAAGATCTAAAGATCAAGCAACAAGAATCAACAATAGATCACATTGTGAATGATGTATCAAGAACAACAATGGTGGATCAAGAGTTTACCACTCCAAATCTGAAAATTCTTCAAATCAACTCCAAAAACCACACTCTAAAGCCTTGATCTACAAAAAGTAATGATGAAAAAGTGAATGGATGAAGATTTAACTCAGAGATTAGTAAGTTCTAATGATGAACTTACCAACTTTCAAAGGAAGAAAGAGTTTTGGTGAATTTGGTAGTTGGAGAAAATTGAGAGAGTCAAGAAGTAACTTGACAAGGTGAATTTGGCTATCAAAAGCTTGTGAAATGAAAGAAATAAGGCGCCTCTATTTATAGGATTTAGGCTTGGAAAATTTGGTGGATTGGAGTTTGCTTTGGAACCAAAATTAGGCTTGGAATTTGAATTTGGAGGCAAAATCAAGATTAAATGGTGATTAGTAAAGGTGTGATGGGAGTTAATCATGATGAGGTAGGGGAATTAAAATAAAGTGATCTAGAATATTCTCATGATGAAATATTTGAATTTGGTGCCAAAAATGTTGCAGAATTTGAATTTGGCAAATTTTCACAACAAACGCACAGGGTAATCAATTACCCTAATACTGGTAATCGATTACCACACGCAAAAATTGTGAAAAATTGCTTTTTGATGTGTTGTCTTGACTCTGGCTTGATTCTTTTTGCTTGTCAAAGAAGGCATGGAAATAAAAACATGAACAATGAAGTCTTTTGAATAATTATCAATTAAACCTTGGAAACCCTTGATCAGATTATTTTGAGTTGTTTGCATATCAACTTTGACTTTGTTCAGTTGATTTGATTCGAGTTGAATGACTATTGATTGATGTTCTTGATTCCAACCTCTTCTTGAAAAAGAGTCAGTGAAGAAAAAGAAAACAAACATATTTTTGGATTTTAATTAATGGTTAGTAAACATAAAAATATGAACAAATATTAAACAAACAAGAAAATAGGAGCGCCCAGTGATCTCTCTCAAGAATAAACACACAGAGGAAGGCAAGAGAACTAAAGCTTGCGATCTTGTTTGTGGAATGAGATGCAAATGATATATGAGATCTTAGGGGTAAAAATTAGGGTATTACAGCTGCTCCTATTTAAGTTTCTTCTATTTCGAGATATGAAGATTGACATCTTTGTCTCGACCAGATAGAAAAGACTTAAATATAAAAACAAACCCAATTTTTGGTCCTAAGAGGCCACAAAATAATATGATTTTGCTAATGGTATACAAACACAAGATCTCTGTAGGGAAAACAAGCCACAAGAGACAAACAAACTGCTGGAGGACAAAAGAAAAAAAAGAGACTCCGCAAGGAAAAACAAAAGAGTAAGATTCTATTCTGATAAAGGAAAGGAATCAACTCAACCGAGGAAGAGATACCAATTGTCGGTTACTGAGAAAAGATACTCAAACTGAAGAGAAGAGGTAAAATAATTTCTACTGGTTACTGAGTTGAAAATAAGGGCAATAAACACAAGAATTATCATCTACCGGTTACTAGGTAGAAAAACAAAGAGACATATTACTTATTATCGGTTACTGAGTAAAAAGTAATCCACTTGACGAGAGATAATCAACTACCTATTACTAGGTATGAAAATAAATATTGCCAACTACTGGTTACTGAGTAGTTTAGCGAGAGTAATAAACCTGAAGAAAAAAATTACCAACTATCGGTTACTGGATAAGGTAAACAAAATATCAACTATCTGTTACTGGGTAGGAAAAGGAATATTACTAAAAGGAAATATTACCGGTTACTGGTTAGAAAACAACGATAACAAACCAAAGGAGAGATAAATGTTACGTGATACCAGTTACTGGGTAGAAAAATAAAGGCAACAAGGTCGGCTACCTGTCAATGGGTAGGACAAACAAAGTTCAACTACCTGTCACTGGGTAGAAAAAGGAAATAAAGGTCAACTACCTGTCACTGGATAGGACAAACATACTCGACTACCTGTCACTGGGTAGGACGAGAAATATATAATTAGCTACTTATTACTGGGCAGCTCAAATCACACAACAGACTTCTCAAATAAAGAGACAACCATTTATTAGGGATGAAATATTCAGTAGATTGCAACAGGATTCTCATATAAGGAGATAAACATATGTTTAAATAACGAACCAATTCAAATGATAAAAAGCTTCCACTATAAAGATAGGGCTCAACTTCTTCTTTAATCAAGTTTGAACTTGAAAAAAGGAACAAATTTGACCTGTCTCCACTGAAGGGACTTCCATTTACTATAAATTAGAGATCAATAACTCTGTCGGGGATCTTCAAAAGAGATACGAATAGGTTAAATCATACAACAAACTTCTCAAATAAAGATACAACCATCTGTTGGAGGTTTCACAACAAACTTCTCAATGGGACTTTTCCACAGAGATGCCATTTGATGGAAAAGCTGGTCGGATAGGGATCTAATTTTTCACAATAAACTTCTCTGCTAAGGATGAACTAGAGAACTTCCATTTATTGCGAAGATACAAATAAATTCTCGGAGATTACATAAGCCGCTCAAATAAAGAGACTGCCACTTGTTACCAGGTGAGGTTTACCTTGCTGGGGACACATAAGCTGCTCAAATAAAGAGAACACCAGTCATGTTTATTTCCCACTGTTGCGGTGAAAATTGGATATCAAGCTATTAAATTAACTTGAACCTTATTTATTTTATAACCGAACTTTAATTTATCCAAAGGAAAGGTCTAAAGAAAGAAAAACCTTTTTCGCGATGTAAAACAACGCTAAGAGATTTGAGGTCGGGGGTTAGTTATACCTAGGGAAGGTGTTAGCACCCTAAGCATCTGTAGTACTCTACATGAACCTCTTGCTTGATTGATTGCTAAGTGTGAAATATGTACTATGGCCTTATGATTGGGAGTTGAGTGCAAAGATAAGTAAGGACCTAAATAGTTTTCTAAGTTTGCTCGCAAAGACGTCGCATCTTCTGCCTACGTATCCTGACTAGGATAGAATCAGAGCAATCGTAGTTCACCTCACAAGGGAAGTAGAACACTTGATTATGATCAAGGTTCAAGGGGGAACAAACATGACAATGTTTGCATGGAGTTTGACAAAACTCCCTATTCTAAATTGTAATATTCAAAAGGGGAAGTAAGAAATCATGACAATGATTCTTACACAGAGTTGACAAACTCTTTCCTAGGGTTCTAGTTGAAGAATACTCCTAGTACAGGTGGATTTATTAGACTTGAAGCAAAGTCTAATGGCTTATAAACTAGGGTTAAAGTGACTTAACAAAGTCAAGAGAGGGGTGAATGAGTTATCCATGACATGAGGGTCAAATGGACAAACTTTTCCTTTGGAGGGGACAGGAGAGGCCACTGGATGAGAGCTAACAAGCTTCATCACTTGGGGAAAGAAAACATTGAACAAGATAACAACATGATAAAGATGAATTCATTGTGACAACCATTAAATGAAATTGATAAGAATGAAAATGCATTGATGACAATCAAAGCATATGAACAAGCAGGAACTGTGACGACAGATCGAGCGCAAGTAAGATTAACAGATGAAGCAACATGAACATGGAAATAACAAAGATGGAATCCTAACATGTTAACTAACATTTAAAAGATATGAATGCAAATAAGTATCACAAATAATTACAAGTACATCAAGAGAAAATTCATCTGCATACATCAAAACGATCACAAATAGTACATAACTTGCACATAGACAAAAAGGATGAAAAATTAGGCAAACATGAAAATAAAAAATATGACATGAAAGTAGACATCAATATGAACACAATTCAAAAAGAATGGGTGAAAAATGATTAAAATTGAGAGAGATATGAATTTGTGAAGTTTGGTTTAAAAATGACAAAAATAAATAAAAGGGTTGCCCTCCTTAGGGGTCGAACCCAGGTTCATGGCATGCAAGGCACGCTTATGAAATGGTCTTACCACTGGGGTGGATATACATCCATTGATGGAAGCCACCCCATAAATATATATGGGATACTCAAAAACCAGGCTGGGCAAAAATAAGGCAAGAAACATGATTGCATTTTCACTTGTAACTTTCTCATTTCTTTATGAAATTCAACAAAATTTTAGTGCAAATTGAAGGATTTTTCATGAGGAATATGATGGTGCTTTTAGTTTTTTGAAATTCCTTTCCTATTTTAAAACCCGATAGTAGGTATGTTTGGAAGCTTGAAAATGAATTTTGATGTGAGTCTCATGTATCAGCCATTTTCAAATCAAAATAATCATGCTCACACAACATATGAATGATAATGAATGAATCTAAATCAAATTTATGGATGAAATCAAGCTGTGGTGAAAAGTGCCATGTGAATTGCAAAATTACATGAATGATATGCATGAATCATGGCAGTTCAGTTTCAAAGCAGGTATTGACCAAAACAAACATACATACACATTAAATACAAGCTGGTGGATGAGTTTGAACATTGAATAGGGGTCTGCACTGATTTTTGTGAAGTGTAGTGTTCAAAGTGCAAATGTGCATATGTGAAGTGCATGAAGTATTCAGTTTCAGTTTCAGTTAATTTTCATCACACCAATCATATGCACATGTCATATAAGGGCTCATGAGCGGATACAAACACATATTCAGTTTGAAAAACAAACTGCTGTGGAAAATGGTGATCAAGTGTAGGCTTGTGCTTGTGAGATGCATGAACATTTCCGAATTCAGTTCAAAACAAAGTCAGGTCAATTCAATCATACACACATCTCATATTCTTGATATTGAATGAGTATGAACATAATTTGAAACCAAAAAAATAGTTGTCATAAAGAATGATAACAGAGTTGTAAAAATGGTATTTTGTACAATGCCTCAAAATGTTTAAGTCAAGTTTAGAGCACAATTGCATCAAAAGGATTACACACACACATCTCACCTATGAAAACAAATGTGCTTGTGCTCAAGAATCAACTTAAAACAAACTATGGTGGCAAATGGCATTCTAGATGCAAGTTTAGCAAACATGATGTACAAGAAGGTTTATTTCAAGTTCAAAGTGGTATCAGGTCAGTTGGCACATACACACACATTGCATATATGTCATAAGATGGGATTGAATCATAACATGTAGTTAAAACTGGCTGTTGTGAAACATGGTGCCCAATGTGCAAGTTTTATGTGTGTGAAGTGCAGCAGGATTATGTAATTCTTGTTTCAGTCATGTTCAAACCAGGCAGGTCACACATTCCATTTAAGAACAAGTTAACAAGCAAGGATTAGGCAGGGAAAAGATCAGCACAGTCTGCTATGGGGAAATGACATGCCAAGCTGTAATGTTTATGCCTTGTACCTCCATGCAAATACTCAAAAAAAATTCTGACTAAGATTAACCCCAAACAGTTGCACATGCAAATCTTAACGGTATAAAAGGATGATTCTAAATCCAAATTTAAGCATATTGTGGCCTAAAATCCAAACTGATATGGCTATGGCATAAGAATGCAAAAATGTGGCATTTTGTGAATGAGCAAACAAATCAGATGCAATCAGTTCAGACTAAATATATACTCTTATCATGATCATGATTTCAGATGTGATTCAAATCAACAAGGAGCTATTCTTTAGTCATGACAGAATTTTGGCATGAAACATACACATGACATAGTTTTCATATAATGGACTCAAAATGCCAAATCATGGAATTATGACGCAAAGAAAGAATGGAGTGTCTACATACCTCTAATAGACTGTATTAAGCAAGTTTAAACACCAAGAAACCCAGAGGAACTTCAAATGCTCCTAGCTTTGAGAGATTTTCTCCTTGTGAAGTAAGAAAGCAAACTTCAAGACAGTTGGAGAAATAAACTCCACCAATGATCCTCAATGTTTTGGACAGTTGAGAAATGATATATGAGAGGTGTTTGAGTGATTAAAACACCAAGGAAATGTATGGAGCAAGGTTTGGCAGATTTTGTGGCTTTTGGTCAAAGTAACTTAGTGTGGAAGTTGACTTTTTTAACGGTGAGGTTTTTAAATGGTTTAAGGTCTTGGACACCTTCTATATCATATTTAGAGATTGTGTGGATGGTTTTTGGGGAGTTTAAATGCAGAGAATTGATTTTGGTAGCAAAAGTACCAAGACAGATTTTTGGTGTTTTTAGTGAAAAAGTGACTTTGTGATTTTGAAGCAAGGAGTGAAAATAGCAAGGGCTTGAGTTTTCTCTGGTTTTTAGAATCAATATTGTGTAGAAAATTAAGTGGTGAGGGCTCCCTTTTATAGGCGAATGAAGAGAGGGGGCAGATTTGGAGATTTCTTCATGTGAAAGAAAGGTTTTACACCTTTGGATCAAACCTCCACAAGAGGGTTTTCTTGGCTGATAGGCAAGCCTCAATAGTCAAGAAAAATGATGAGCTAGTGTGGCTAATTTCAAGCTAGAGGTACAGGCTTGTGGCTGTTTCAGATTTCTCTTTACACCTCATGCTTGCCTTTTCACTTTTTTGGTGCAAGTTGTAAAGCCACTTGCAAGGCAACTTGCAAAGCTTGGATTTTTTAGTTCTTCGCATAATTCTCACATTTTTATGTTTCATAACCTCTAAATATCAGAAATAAAATCATCCAAGGGATGAGATTGATCAGATTTGATGAAAGGAGTGATTTTTGAAATTTGGACAATGTGGGACTAAAGTGTGAAATCACCAACTTGCCACACCCATAACTTTCAGCTCACAATTCCTTTTGAGGACTTATAATACTTTTTGGAAAGCCCTCATGTAACTCTAAAACATTCATGTTTGTTAGAAATTCCAACTCCAATTGAAACTAGGTCAAAAATCCCTTCAAAGTTGGCTGAAAATAAGCTTTTAAAGTGAAATAACTTAGAATTTTTCTAAGTTATTTTCCTCTCTTGTAATGAATTTGCTTCTAACTCCAAAAATATGCATTTTCTGATTGTGGACCACTGTGGGACTTTTATAGGACTTGTCAATAGATTTCCAATGAGCTTTGAACCACCTCATTTGGATGTGTGGTTAAGGAGTTAGGGTTTAGCCCCTTTTAAAACCCTAATTTCCCGATTTTTCGATTACTTCCTCATCCTTGATCCAATGGTCATGAAAATTGATAGGAAAGTCCAATATGACATAAGGAACAATTTTCATTCACAACTTGAAGTCTAATTCCTTAAATTTGAAGAGTCGACTTTTCGGTCAACCGTACGATCAATCGGCGATTACCGAGTCGCCCGTTGGCACTCTGGGCCTTCTGAGACTTTGACACTTCTTAAATGAACTTTATTGGGCTATATGAACTTAATGGATCAAAATCTCATCATTAAAACACCTTCCAACATCAAAGTCAAACTATAGTTGACTTTTACTAGTCAAAAACCCTAATCGGGGCTTCTGGACTGCACTGTTCTTGATTCTGGAAGGACCACTTCAAATTGGAATCTCTATTGACATTAATATCATCCTTGAATTTGTTTCATGATTGAATTAGCCCAAAACATTGACTATTCTCCTCTTTGAAAGTTTGAATTTGACTGTGCGAAAACCCTGATTCTCCTACAACTGAACAAAAATAAACCTGCACTGGATTAGAGGTTAGATGATTCATGAGTATGCTCCTAGAATGATAATGAGGATCTAAGGGGTCAACATTTGGGTTACAACGCCCACCTTAACATATGACAAGTCCTAACTTTGGTGCAGATGAATCATCAACAGGTATTTTTTACAATCCATACATGCAAACAGAAGAAGTAGTAAAAGAGAGAGACAATTTTTGTATAAAAGAAGACTGTGTTGGAGCTATAAAACAATATCACATGGGATTATCAGCAGATTATATAGTCGATCGAACGAATTCCACTATGTGTAAGATCTACTGTTGTAACGAGGTATGCCCATTTCGATTGACAGCATATTTCCGCAAGAGAAGCGATTCATGGAAGATAGGGTCAATGAGTCCAGAACACACGTGTATAATCACGAACCCAATGCAGGGTCATCACAAACTCAACTCTCAGTTGATATGCATTGAAATTCTATCAGTCATTAGCAACAATCCTTTTTTGAAGGTGAGTACCATAATCTCACATATGGTTCAAAGATACAATTATACTTCTTCGTACAAGAAATCATGGATAGCTAGAACTAAGGCGATTGAAATAGTGTTAGGAAATTAGGAGGATTCATACAAAGAACTTCCAAAATACTTGGTGTCACTTAAACAATACGCTCCAAGGACTGTTTCCATCTTGGAGACATTGCCGATGTATACGCCATACGAGACTTGTACCAGTGGAAATGGCATATTCCACTGACTCTTCTGAGTGTTTGAACTATGTACTAAAGGATTTGCATAATGTAAACCTATTATTCAAATTGATGGAACATATTTGCACGGGAAATATAAAGGCACGCTACTCATGACAGTGGCACAGGATGCCAACATCAACATTTTTCCAATCGCCTTCGCTCTAGTTGAAGGGGAGACTGCTAGGGGTTGGAGTTTTTTCCTAAAAAATCTCCAATTATACGTGTCTCCACAACCTAACTTATGTTTGATCTCTGATAGACACCCATCAATCGAGAGTTCTTACAAGAATCTTGATAGCGGTTGGCAGGATCCTCCGTCAAACCATGTGTATTGCATAAGACACATCGCTCAAAATTTCATGTGGGAGATCAAGGACAAAATGCTATGGAAGAATGTTATGAACGCATGGTATGCACTAACAGAGCCTACTTTCAAACACTACCACGACGTAATTAGACTGATAAATACAGATGCATTAAGATGGATTGATAATATTCAACTATAGAAATGGACAAGAGTATATGACAATGGTGAACGATAGGGCCACGTGACAACAAACCTCATTGAACTAATGAACTATATATTCAAGGGCATCCAAAACATACTGATAGCCGCTTTGGTAAGGGAAACATATTTTAGGCCCGGGGCACTTTTTGATATCAAACATACAAAGTGGAGTTCTGTTTTACAATCTAGGCAGCTGTTCAGTAATAGTTCAATGAAATTCATGAAGGACGAAGCTGGAAAATCCAACACATATGTGGTCACAGTGTTTGACTGTAATAGAGGTTGGTTCGGTGTTGAGGAGTTAATTGATCACAATAAAGGGAGGCCTAAGGGATGTTACTGAGTGGAACTAGATAGTAGTTGGTGTGACTGTGGAAAGTTTCAGGCATTTCATATACCTTGCTCCCATGTAATAGCATGTTCAAAGGCTCGCCAGGACCCAACCAACTATCTTTCAGTTGTTCACCAAGTCATTAGTCTATGCAATGTATACAACACTAGCTTTCAGGTGGTAGCAAAGGAGAACTATTGGCCTCCATACGAAGGCGAAATTGCCTGGCATAATGATCTGATGCGAAGAAAGAAAAAGGGTCGCCCTAATAGCATATGTATTCAAATGGAGATGGATACGACAGACAGGATGGTCGAATTATGTAGTTTGTGCCGTCATCTTGGACATAGTCGTACAAAATATCCCAATTTAAGATCAAGCACAAGATCATAGTTTCAAATGTAACCTTGTCTCTTTATATCAACAACAAATTTCATTCAATTGATAGCATAACTAAGTGATTACAATTAACAACGACATAACTTAATATCTCAACAAAAACAATTAACAGCAACATAATTTAATTAAATGTAATTGTTTCTCTTTATATCAAAAACAAAATTCATTTCATTCAAAGCATTACATTCAATAACAATATTAAAAAACAACTGAGATAAACTTAAATAACTCAATAACATAACACACAAATACAATGACTAAAAAAACATAACTGCGCGATTACAACCATCAAGACAATTTTTTTAGAACCATACATCAACATCTCAACATACCAGAAGTCTTCACCAGTCTCAACAATCAGAAAATGACAATAATATACCCAAATAAAACAACTAAATGCATTAACTTATCTAAGAATATTACAACCATCAAGATAATATCCTTTGGTGTTAATATCATCATAAGGACACCAACATCATTTTCCACTTTTCTCCAAGCACGAGTAACTCCGTTTGGGCCTGATGATTCAACTTGCCTCACAATTTTTTTGATCTTTTCACCTGCAGCAATTTCTCCTTCTAGCCAGCAGTTTAATTCCCTATGAAAATGCTCCAAGGTCTGCATGTTCTAGAGTAGGATCTTCATCGGAGACTTTGTTGCTAAAAAAACCAGTGCATTTCTTTTCATAAGTTGAAATGTTGGAAGTGGTGAATCCAATGATGATGATGATGATGATGAACGTTGATTTAAGAATGCAGACATACTTTTAGATTGAATTGAGGATATTTGTGGTCATTGTTATGGAGTAACAAATGAGCATACATTCTTGTTTATTTATAATTTATAATTTTTATTTTTAATTTTTAATTTTAATTAGGATTTAACTTATTTAATTTTTAAATTAGAGTTTAATTTAATTAGTTTTAATTAGATTCTATTTAATTCTTAAATTAATCTTGATAATCCTCGTTTTTTTAGTTAATTAACTCTTGATGTACATTTTTGAATTTATCGTCATAATACTAATTTTTTATACTCCATTGTGGCCCGATTTTATTGATTCTGGATACTTGGTTTTGATTAATTGTTAATGTTTATTCGTGATACCTATCCATTGTGATTTGATTACATGACTTGATCTTTGTCTTGTACATTATGTTGTTATTTGTTCATTTTAATGCTCTTAACTCTACTGGTTGTCTATTTCCACTTCCAAAGGAAAGCATCCTTTTGTTGACTAGCATGTCATAACTTAGCTTAACTTTAGGTTCTTTCCGTTTCATCCTAGCCTTAGGATTAGAGTCGCCGTACTCTATGTGAGTGTTTTGCCACAGACACTTCCTTCAATTTCATCCTAGCCTTAGGATTAGAGTCATCTTACTTTATGTGAGTGTCTTGTCAATGACACTTCCTTCCCTTTAACCTAGCCTTAGGTTTAGAGTCGTCGTACTCTATATAGGTATCTTACCATGGATACTTACTTTCCCCCTTGGAACCTTGACTACAATCAAGAGTTTTTCACCCATAGTGATGTGAACTACGAATACTCTGATTCCATCCCAGTCAGGATACATAGGCACGAGATGCGATGTCTTGGCGAGCATACCTTGTATATACCCTAGGTCTTTACCTTAGCACTAATCTTGATAAGAAAACTATAACATAACACAAATACTAACAAGAGGTTCATGTAGAGTACTACAGATACTTAGGATGCTAGCACCTTCCCTAGGTATGACCAATCTTCGAACCTTAGATCCTTTTAGCTTTGTTGTTATATAGCGCATTTAGGGCATTCTGAGATCTTTACCCTTTCCTTTGGATAAATCAAAGCTCGGTGGTGAACTTCATAATTTGTGGTTCAAGTTAACTTAATAGCTTGATATTAGATTATCACTGTAACACCATCCATGAATGAGAAGAATGAGAACTGAGTAGTGTTGTCAACCAAGACATCAATATAAGGCAAATGGAAATCATACTTTGAGCTCACTTTATTGAGGTCTCTATAGTCCACACACACTCTGACTTTCCCATCCTTCTTTGAGACTGGTCCAATATTTGCAACCCAACGAGGATATTCATATATTGCTAAGAAGCCAACATTAAATTGTTTCTTAACCTCTTCTCTGATTTTGAGTCTCATGTTTGGTCTAGTCCTTCCGAGCTTCTGCTTGACAGGAGGACATTAGGACTTTAGTGGTAAGTGATGCTCAACGATGTTAGTGTCTAAACCGAGCATATTTTGATATGATCAGGCAAAGGCGTCAACATACTCTTGTAGTAACTTAACCAACTTTGTGTCCACATGCTTTTCAAGAGATTCTCTAACTTTCACCTCTTTTTTGGGTTCTTCGGTACCTAAATTGATAACCTCTATCGGTTCTTGATGCCGCCAAATCTTTTTTTGCTCTTGCTCAAGGAGTCGGACTAGTTCAGTTGGTAATTCACAATCTTCCTCACCCTCATCTTGGGCATGGTTGATTGGGAGCCTGGAGTTATAGGGGATATTAGCCATGTTGTTATCAATGGATTCATTTTTTCTGCATGTTTATGAAGCTTTATTTTAGAGTTATGTTTGTGGAAAATTAAAAGAAAAAGAAACTTTTTCCATTTATTTTATGGAAAATAAAAATAAAAGAAAGGAAAGGAACATGATTTTAAATGCACAAATATTTTTTATTGATTGACTATATAATGATTTAAAAACATGTGGAGGCCCTTAAAAAGCTATCCTCTTGTCTCGGGCGAGGACAAGGGATTAAGAAAATACAAACTGCATTACTTCATCACTGAAAATACTGTTGGGATCATGAAGGTCGTCTAATTTTCATTGTAAAGCCAGATGGGCACTGTCGCGGTGAGAATCGAATATCAAATTATTGAATTAACTTGAATCTTAATTCATGGTTCACCACTGGTATTTAATTTGTCCAAAGGAAGGGAAAAGGATCGAATTACCCGCAAGATGCAATGAAAATGCAAAGCTAGAGAGAGTTTAGGGTTTAGGGGTTGGTTAAACTTAGGGAAGGTGTTAGCATCTTAAGTTTCTGTAGTACTCTACAGGAACCTCTTGTTTTACTGTGTTTATTGCTAAGGGTGAAAAAACCTAGTGGTTTATTTCTAAGTATACTCGCCAAGACGTCGTATATTGTGCCTATATATCCAGACGAGAATGGAATCAGAGTATTTGTAGTTCCCCTAAAAGGGACCGAGGAACCATTAACTGTTGTTCAAAGTTCCAAAGCGATAAGGTTTTGTTGATTGATTCTAGGAGAAAAGACGAGTCATCATCTTAAGTAAGAACACTCGACTTAACCACCATAACTTGTAGGAGACAATTTTTGCGTCGTCTTGAGAGAAGGGCTAAAACACTCGGATTTATTGACGAGTATGCCACTATCTCTCTCAAACGGAAAAGATCTTATATCTCACGATGGCGTTATGGGGCAGGAGAATTATATCTTGACTGTCAAGATGACTCACGTCTAATTCTCTTATATGGAGAATATTTTATTAAGTTGAATATAGATTGTTTATCTAAGTTGTAAAAGATAAAACGGTCCTCCTTAAGGGGTAAAATCTAAACCTAAGCTGATCAACTTAAGAACTCAAGGATCGAGCGGGGAATAATGATGCATATGAGGTGCAATACGCACGACTTATGAAGTCATGCGCAGGTTCTTCCTTTGGACATACATGCAATAAAAATAAAAATAAATTCAAAACAACAGATAAAGGTGCTTAAAATAAGACAGGCGCGGGGCGTGAGTATTCGAATAAAGTCGGAGCTCGAAGGATAAGAATCTGGAGCGCGTTGATAAAGTTTTATTTGAGATTGATTTTAAGAAAATTGTCTTAAAAGATGAATTAGTTTTTTAGTAAAATTAAAGTTAGGTTATAAAATAATTGGGTTTTTAAATATGGACTTATTAAATAAAAAAGGGTTTTATTATTAGGTAGATTTTATTAAATAAGTAAAATTTATATTAAAATTAAATGGAAAAAGTTTTTATTATTAAACATACAAATAATTTTTAGTTATGGACAAATAAAATACAAGTTATTATATGAAATATGTTTTTGGTGTTTAAATAGATAATAAATAGATATTGATTAAAAATAGTTAAATTAGTAAATAAAATGAACATTTAGTTTTAGTAAAAGGTTATTGATAAGAAAATATAAGTTAATTAAAAAAGAGTTTACTAATTCATTTTAATTAAAAGATGGCTGATTAAAAAAAGTTAATTAAATTAAATAGATTAATTAGGTTGATTAATGGTAGATTAGGGTAAATTGGTGGTTAATGGGGGCGAAAATTAGGTGTGGGTAGGCCAAAGAAGGGTTTACCGTGAGGAGTCAACATGGATCGTGTAGATGGATCGAGTGAGGGATGGGTGGTAGTGATGGCGAGGGCGCATGGTGATTACCGTGAGGGTGCCTACATGTGATTTACAATATAAAAACCAAATAAATGGAAAACCCTAAACATTCTCCTCTTCTTCCTTGGTCCGCCGCTCCTTTTCTTCCCATCAATCTCTCTTCTGCGATCTTTCTCCTCCTCTTCATCTTTCCCCCTTAAATCTTTGTCCGCCTCCCTCTTCCTTCTATCTTCTCCGTCCATTTCTTCACTTCTTCTTACCGATCTCGCTCATGATCCTCTCCCTTCTTCTTCGCGATTTCCGTTCTCTTTTCCTTCTTTGATTTCCTACACAAAGAAACAATAACAAATTATCAAATGTTAACGTTAGCCAAAGAAGAAATCTCACGGTTTGAAATGGATTTTGCAGGTTTTCGGCTGTGGTTGAGGGTGGTTATGACGAAGATGATGAACGACGAAACCTCTTTCGTCTTCTGAGTCTTTGGATTTTTGAAGGTACGACAGATTTATGATCTCGTGGTTTTCATGGGTTTTGCTGATGGATTCGTTTGCTGGTTTGCGAGCATTGGGGTTTTCTCTATGTTTTATGGTTTCTTCCCTGTTTCTGGTTTTTGGATGTTTTCGATTTCTGTGTTGCTGAGATTTTCTTTGAAATCCGTTTGAGGGTTTGTGGTTTTACAAACTTTTGATGGATTTCTTGGATTTGAGGGCTATAACGAGTTTTTCTCTGAGCTCCCCCCTTTGATGCTCTGTGAAATTCTTCTTTTTATAACTTGGTTTTCAAAACGAAAAATAAAAAGCCATTAACGACTTTCCTTTTTCGTTTTAATCTGTCTGAAGCATGTTTATGATTTTTAAATTCCGTTTTTTTGGCTTTTAATGATGATTCCATTTTCAGTTTTGATTGTTTTGGAAAGTGAGATGCCGACCGTTGTTTCATTTTTGGGGCGAAAATCCATCTTTTTATCTCTTTCGCATTTCTCTTGATGGTTATGAACAGATATTGCCTTGGTTGTTGGAAGGTTGTCCGAAAATATTTGCTGTTGGTTTATCATTTTTCTGTTTGGAAAATGGAAGTTTGGTAGCGGATTCGCTGCCCTTCCTTGCCCAATGATGATTTCATTTTGAAACTAAGGGTTGTAACACTAATCTTGTTCTTGAATTTGCAAGTTATAGATTTCCAATTGTTGATACCGTTTCATGTTTCAATGACCCAGGACAGAGTTTGTGATGAAGCTGAAGGGCTGATAAGTTCAAATGTGGTGACGTGCCTGATGATTGAATTAACGTGAAGCTTTGTGATCGGGCCACTTGAAGTGCCTTAGAAGTGATACTACCCATGAGTAGGAGATATGGTCATATTGCATTCCTTTTTTGTAAAATAACTTGTAATAAGAACAATAAATTATAATAAGAATTAGTATTTTCCTTGAGAACAAATATGCATTCATAACTCTTTTACAAGAAATAAAAGTAGTCGAGAAAAGTAGTCGATGAATGGCTATCAAAATATTTGAATTCTTGTGAATACCCACTAATTATTCTTGAATTTTAATGTTAGTTTCAATCTTCCACTTTGTTGTTTGGATGAGACTCAAGCTGGAATTGAATGATTAATGGTGATATTGAAATATATTCCTTTGAAACTCGACTTGTCAACTCGTAATTCAGATTCAATCCCGTAATGTTTTGAAATATGAGATTTTAGATCCTGAGATAATGACTAAATTTGGAGTGAGCTGTAACTATAATGCTTCCGAAATAAGCTTACGACTTGAAACAAGACCTTAAGTTGTAAATTCCTAAAATTCGAGCCTTTTGAGTAAAACAGAGATTTGGATTTGAGTTCTAATTTGAGCTTGTTGAAGAACGAAAGTCTTGAAATTCCATAACAACTAACAAAAGCTAGGTACTTGAATGCTCACATGTACGTCAATAATAACCGTAATCCACATGAACATGACTTTAAGGATTTCTCGTACCCGGATGTTACAACCTTAATATATTCACCAATTAAATCCACATACAGTTCATCAAATCCAATCTAATGTGATACGAGTTAAATTTCTCCACCATAAACCAAATAACACCACTTGATTAAATTGCAACCGCTGGACCTAAAACTCATATGGACGATCCTCAAATCTTGAATCCAAATTATCTTGCACTACAAATGCCTCAATTACCATGAGCCGTGATCTCAATTCCTATACGAATCCTATCTTGACAAACCTTCCTTGATAAAGAGAAAAAAAACTTGAAAGGGACCAAAATCTTGATTTAAGGGGATCTCATCATAAAAATCCGCCAGAGACGTCTTTAAAGCAAAATAACCCTGCACACACTCATTAGTCACACATAAAAGTAAAAAGATAAAACGTAAGAAAACACACAAGAAGGTGGGATCTTAAGGTAAAAAATTAGAGTTCTACAAATGCCCCTATTTAAGTTTCCTCTATCCGGAGATATGGAGATTGAGATTTGCGTCTCGACGTGATAGGAGGGACTTAAATACAAACATTGTACAAATTTTTGGTCCTAAGATATCACCAAATGCATATGATTTGCAATGATATGAAATGTAAGACAAGGGTCCTGTGGAGACATGATGCCACCGGGGAAAAACTAGACATGGCACGCGAGAAACACAGGATCAACGTAAAACAGGCTCAATAAAGCGAGACTCCACGGGGAAAGGAAACAACCGCCACTAGGGAATCTCCAAAATAAAGAGTGTAGTACATACACCAAGAGTGTGGTGATTTTAGCAACAGGCGGGAAACTTGAAATTGAAGGATAATTTACTACCCATGTGGTAGCCCAGGCAAAGGTAATAACCAAAATGAGCTTTCTTGATCAATACATAATTCAGCTTTTCTTTAATTGAGTATTCCACTTGAAAAGGGTAAAAATAAACCTCCCCACGCTTCAAGGTTTGTATGCCAAGAACGGGTCTCATTTTCTTCTTTAATCAAGCATTCTACTTGAAAAGGGTAAAATAAACCTCCCCACGCTTCAAGGTTTGTATGCCAAGAACGGGTCTCAGTTTCTTCTTTAATCAAGCATTCCACTTGAAAAGGGTGAAAATAAACCTCCCCACGCTTCAAGGTTTATATGCCATGAACGGGTCTTAGTTTCTTCTTTAATCAAGCATTCCACTTGAAAAGGAAAAAAATAAACCTCTCCACGCTTCAATGTTTGTATGCCATGAACGGGTCTCAGTTTCTTCCTAGAATGATGAATACTCGTGAGAGCATCTTCACAGGGGAATTGGAATTTTGCTGGAGATTAAGGGCTTCAGCAGTAATCCATAATGTACTGGAGATTGTAAAACTTCATCGGGGATCTTCAGAAGAGATGTAAGCCGATTGATCTTCAAAATATATCTTCTCAAAAAAAGAGATAGATCAAATGTAATAAACTTCACCAAAGTTCTTAGGAGAAATGCCATTTGATGGAACCAGACTTGTGTAACGGACTCACTGGAGAATACATTCCTGAGGAGTGTCTTTGTTGTAGATGTAAAAATATGGGAAACCTTTGCAGTGAAAATTCTTAAATAAAGAGAAAATATCTGTAAAGTCTTCGACAAACTTCTCTGACGGATTCCCGGAGAGATGCCATTAGACGAGTTGATAATCTTGATAAGTTCACTGGGGATGGACAAACTGTCTTGAGGAGACTTCCATTTGTCGTTTTAATAAAAAACCTGATTAAAACGAGTTTCTCAAATAAAGATATCGCTTGTGGTTCAAGTATAGATTATTGAGAAAATCTTGTAATATTGTTGGAGAAATATCTGTCTTCAATGATGATCTTCATAAAGATTCCTCTTGGGGAGCAAAGTGCAAAATAAATGCACGCCTAATTGTCGCGGTAAAATTTGGTTACCAAACTATTAATTAGTTTGAATCTTTAATTCAATTTGAAACCGGTCTTTGATTAGTCCAAAGGAAGGGATAAAGATCAAAATTCCCACAATGCAATGCAAATGCAAGGTTAGAGAGTTTTAGGTCGGGGGTTGGTTAAACTTAGGGAAGGTACTAACATCCTAAATTTCTGTAGTACTCTACAGGAACCTCTTGTTTTATGTTTGTTTATTGCTAAGTGTTTATCTGCTTAATGGTAAAAGACCTAGGGGTTTATTTCTAAGTATACTCGATAAGATATCGCATGTTATGCCTACATATCCTTACGGGAGTGGAATCAGAGTATCTGTAGTTCCCCTAAAGGGTTTGAGGAGTTCTTTGATTGTGGTCAAAGTTCCTACAGGTTTAGGGTAGTTGATTGATTGGGTTTAGGAGAAGAGATGGGTCGTCATTTTAAGGGAGATTTAACCGCCACAAGTGTAAGAGATTGTATTGTTGTGGGGTGGAGATTCTATCTCGCTTAAGATGATTAACATCTTTCTCTAATGTTTGAATAAGTTTGTATTGAGTTGATTGTGTTTTGTCTAAGTTGTAAAGATAGAAGGTCCTCCTTATGGGGTAGAGTCTATCCTAAAAGATAGACTTGAATGGGGTCAAGGATCAAGGGGAATATGATGCAAATGTAGATGCAATACACACAAGTGTTAAGTCATGTGTAGGTTCTTCCTTTGGACGGAATGCGAGGCGGAAATATAAATTGCGATAATGTAAATTGCTTGTAAAATAAATTGCGGAAATAATAAAGGGGAAATAAGTAAAGCATACACATACGCATGAAAGCGCTGAAGTGTGTGAGAGTGAGTTGTGAATGTGAGTGTGCACGATTAGATTGTATTTTACGCTGTGAGTTGATTTTAGTTGGTCGATTTTAAACGAGAGATTGATTTTAAGACGAGTTGATTTTAGATGAGATTAAGTATAATTAAGGTCTAAAGTTGAATAAGACGTTATAACGATTTACTTATTAGGTAAAAATAATTTATTTATAAAAATTGAATCTAATGTGAGAAATTAATTATAATAAAAATGTTGTTTTTATTATACTCTTAAAAGTTTTAATCTCAAAAAAGGCAATTAGATATAAATTATAAAAAGGTTTTTTTTAATGAGTAGACAAACTATCTAATAAAAAGTTATTTTTTTAAAAAGATTAATTAATAGTTAGCACAATAATTTAGGTGAAAAAGCGAGATTATTATTTTTTAAGAAAATGCTTGATTATTTAAGATTGATTGATTTATTTTAATTTAAACAAAAATAATAGAATAAATCAGTATTAAATAAAATAAAAACCTAAGAAACTAATGTGATAAAATTAAATAAAGCTAATTAAAGGTTAGTAGTTATTAGTTTTAAAAAAGATTAACTAATTATAATAAAGGTTGTTTAGTTATTAATATAAAAAAGGTTTTTAATGGGTTAACAAAATGAAAAGTTGTTAATTAGTATGAGCTTTTAAGGTTAATTAAGTGAATAAAAAGATAATTAATTAATTAAAAGGGTTAGGAGTGGATTAAAACTATTAGTTAAAAAAAAATTAAACTGAGAAGGTGATTTACGGTGATTAACGGTGAGTGTGTGTGTGAAAACAAGTGTAAACACTGCAGCTGCAAAACACCAACGACACAAATCACGAACCCTAGCCCCTTTTCGTATTCCCCTCCCCAAAATCGATCCTCCTCCAATCCCCCTCCTATTTCATGATCGCGGCCAACTTTGATTGTTTACCATCTCTTTCGATCATTGAATCCTGAAATCAAAACCAGAAACGTTAAAATATTCATGACATTGATGAGAACAAAGGCTTACCGATTGTTGGCGGCGACGATGTTTGGAAGTGAGAACGGCGTCTCGTCTTGTTGAACCTGCAGCTGCGTGCGGTGACTTCGTCTACAGAAAAGATAAGTACCCTCTCTTGCAAATTTAAGCTTTGCGGTAACTTTCGGTTTCTTACTATAGGTTTTTTCTTTTTTTTCCGACCGCTTCCTCTTATCGTTTCTCTCTTTATATAGGCCTCTGAATAAAAACATCTTTGGATGAATATTGAATGCTAACTTGAATGTTGATTTAGGGTTTCCGGATTGGGATGAGTCAGATTCGAAAATGTTCCTAATTCATCTGATTGCTATAATGATTTATTAATTGACATTTCAATGTTTGATTTTGTGATTCAATTTGAGATTGGATTTGATTTGATTCTGAATTGAATCTTCTATTTCTTCAGGGAATATCCTCTGACAATTTTAATTTTGTGGTTATGACCTGGCAGGTGTAGGTGGCAATGGTCTTGGGCCAGAAGATGGGTTAGAAGCCCAGAGGGGAAACTCGTACTTGATACGTTTGTTGGAGATGAGGGGCAGCAACCGCAAGTGTTCGTAGAGTATATTATTTTCAAATTCCATCTCTATTCCCTTGTTGTTTTTCTTTGAACTGATATGTGTTTGAACCTTTTTCCTTTTCATGTGCTTCGGTGACGGTGTTGGGGAATTTGAGCAAGGGTGTTTTGGAAGGTGGAATCAAAGTGAAAACGAGGCAAAGTTCTCAGTTCGGGTTTTATCTGAGGCTTCCAATTCGGTCTCCTCATCAAAGTTCTTAGTATCCTTTCAAATTCATGAGTTGTTAATAACTGAATCTCTTCTTCAATTCCATCTAATTAGCTTGTATTTCCCTTATTTCAGAATTCTCAGCAACAATAAATGATGAGAGTTGTGACACTGCCTCGTGGAAGTCGTATCATCGAGGAAACATCTCAACTTATCAAGAAGACGAGACGCACCACATCCATAGTGTATGGCTGAATGTCCAGGACCTTATCTTGCTTAGCAGGCATCCACGCTTTCTCTTCAACAGGAAGCTGAACAAAGTTGGGGCATCTTGATCAATTTAGCCGTGAATCAAGTGTTATCTTCTGAACGGATCTTATAACACTCATGGGTTCCAATCACTATCACGCACGGTAGTAGTGTCGATTGATGATAATTTACGCCAGGAAGGCATGCTTCAGTTTCAACCTTGTGTGCAAGACTTGGATTTCATCAGTTATGTAAGTTTTAGTGTCGTTTACCAATGTCCTAAACTGATTAATTCGAATGTTACTTATGAAAGTGCTTCTCTTCTTTGTGACATAGGGATGATCTTGTTGCGTCTGACGCACGACTTAATGGATTGAAACAAATTCTGGGCAACAATGATGGGTGGTGGATTCCAGGCAAGAGATTAATTAGCCAGGTTTGAAGTCATTTGCATTATAGCTGAAGGTATTATACTAGGCATAGCTCTTTGCAAAGATGACATAGAAGTGAATGTTGGGGGCCTGAACCAGAGTTGGTTGAATGACCATGTCAAATGGATTTGCTGATTTTGATGGTTGTGGGAAACTTGGTATGGACATCACATTGTTGTATTAAACTGAGACACCCATGCCAGGTGGGACTGGAGTAGGAAAGGGTGAGCATTTTATAGTGAATAGATCCTCAGGAAGTTCAATTTCCACTTGGTTTTATGTCTACAGTAGAGGTTTGTGGAGAAACACTATCTTTTTTTCATTGACAAACTTTGCCGCATGCGGCACTAAGGTACTTGAATGCAACTGATAACTGAAAGCTACATTTGCAGGTGGGGGTAGATTGTTGAGTAGCAGGCTGATCAATAGTGGATGTGAACAAAGGTTGCGGTTGCTGATACTGCAAACTATGTTGCTGGCCTGCATCATTGAAAGGTGGCGAGGTTGTCAATCCAGAAGGTGTTAATGAAGCAACACTGGTCGGGAAAGTTGTAAAGCTGCTCGCAGCTGGAGCTGATCATGCCAAAGGCCTTGAGATGCTTTTACCACAGGTGCAACATCAAAGGAGGCCCAATTTCTATCCCCAGAATATGTTGGATTCGCGAGTTGAACCACGGTAGTTTGTGTGTTTGTCGGATGATGTCAAAGGTATTGTCTATGCCTCTACCTTGTCAATTTACCTACCAAAATACTGATGACCAGTTTTCAACACACACTAACACTGCTTGCTGTTATTAACAGAATGGGGTGCTAATGTTGAGTCTGAAGTCTGCAAGCCAAGTCAACGTAAAGGAGGCGTCGAGTTAGTGATCTCGCTCTTCAACCAGGCCAAAGGGTTTGATGAGAAGCCTATCTGAGAATGAAGCTTAGCCATTTGCCAGCGATTGGATTTCGGTGGTACTTTCGAGTTTGGGGACATAGAAAAGTAGTGATACCTTAACTCTTGGATTGGCAATCAACGATTTGTATTGTACCTTGCATATTTGGAATTTGAACTTTGTAACTTATTTTGAGTTAGTTTTGTAAAGATGGATCTTGGAATCACACAAACATTGTTCTCCCATTTTTTACTCTTGCCAAATAATTCATGTCTTAAACCAAAGAAACCTCTTGTGCGAATAACTTTGAACTAGGGTCACAATATAGTGGCGTTTCATGGCTTCTTATTAAGTCTTGGAGTTCTTGTATTTAAATCATTCATGGACTTTTGAAGCTTTTAGCTTGCAATTTTTCGAAATTACCATAAGACATGAACTAAAACGTTTGAGATGCGACCTTAAGGTCAACTGGAAATCTAATAATCCATTGTTGCATTTTGAATGAATTGGAAACATGAACCTTGACTTACGACACGCTCTTGCGCCTTTCCCATAGTATTTCCACTTGCACTGTGATATTAGAAGTAAGTTAACCGCGAATAGCACTTAGTGTACGGATCTTGGAGTACCTTCGTACTTTGTGGACTATCCTCTTGAATGACATAAATTCAAAAATTCCAACTCTCTTTCTTGACAAATAATTACTCAACCTCGGAAGTTCTAAAGGCAAAATTGATTGATGGTACATCCTCTCTCATATCCACAAGGAATCAATCATGGTACACATGAAGCTCTCATGATTTCCAAAATTCTCTACAGCAAACCGAACTTCATAAAACAAAAACAAATAAGCTGGTTAAAACGGTTAGTTATGCATGGACGAATGACTTAATGCAAAAGAAAAGCGCAAGGAGGTGGGATCTTAAGGTCAAAAATTAGGGTATGACACTAATCCAAATTCAAAAGTTGGAGATATCCAAAAAGTGATTGTTAGGGACCAAAGTTCAATTCAGAAAATAACTGAAGAGTAACTGTCAAGCAAAATACAACCATTGAGGGTTGAACTCAATTGAGAATGTACTAAAACAACCATCTTCCACGAGGATCAAACTCTGTAGAGAATTAGAAATATTGTGCTCTTTTTGCCTAGGGCTGACTACTCTACTTGGAAGGAGAAGACAAACCCAGTCACTTGGGGATAAACACGGCCAAAGAGACAGAACAACAGACACAAAAATGCAAAATGCATATGCCATGCTATCTATCTATATGCTATGTGTATGCTTATGTTGCCAAAACAAACAAAAAGAAGCAGCTGGAGATGAAATAAACATCTCGAAGCAGACATCCGACCAATCTTCGAAGATAGAAGCACCACTGAGGATAGATGGAGAACTAAATATAGGATCACAATCCTGCTTCAGGGCTTTGAAAGCTCCGGGGAATAGAAAACATTCCTCTTGGGGATATAACATCTTGATCTTACTTGAAGGATCCATCAAAATGAACCTCAGTTATCCTGTTGAAGATGAGAATACAGATCTAACGGCAGCGGATCAAACTCATAATTGGAGGAACTTCATGGAGAAAATAAATATCCGCTTCACTAGAGGGATTCATACTGGAGTTTCTTGATTCTATGATGATATCCATGAGTTATAGATGATGTATAGCTACCGTCCATTTGGTTTTGGTGTCTAAGATTTCATGTTTTGATCCATCTTCGCACTTATCTTTGTGTGGGTTATCTTGTGATGAATGTACTTATTTTGGTGCATGATTGATATGTCTGTACTCTTTGCTGGATCATTTGAGTATGTTGAGTATGATCTGGTTTATCCATTGCTTTTCTTTGGTGGTTATCTTATTTGATCTATTGAGCTTTGATGTTTTAACTATTGGAGTTTGTTTAAGGCTTCATTTTCTTGCATGTATGTGCTTTGTCTGTTTTCCACAAACACTTGACATGTCATAATGTTTGACATTTGTTCACATTTTGAGTTGATCATTCCCATTAGTATGTGCTTTATGCTACTTCATCCATGAAAATTCTGGCTTACCACACGATGGATGTTATAGTCAAGGTTATAACATCCACTGTGACATTGACTACAACAATGACTATTTGGACATTTATTAAAACAGTAAATAACACAAAGCAATTGATTACCCAGTTCAGTGTCAACAACACTTAAATCTGGGGGCTACCAAGCCAGGGAGGAAATTCACTATTAGCAGTATCAATTTAGAGTTAAACCTCCAGTTTACACTCCTCACTTAATCACTACCCAATGACACTTCAGCCTAGAGACTCTCTAGTACCAGAGCATACCCACTCACTCCCCCACAATCACACAACAGTGATATCAAACAGTTACACAATTTGGTATGAAGAGACACCTCATACACTTCTTGATCTTGCTTCAAAGCTTCAATCAATAACCTCACACACTCTTGCTTCACAGCTTTGAGTGAGACACTGCCTAGAATCTACCTAACCACATCAACTATCAAACAGACAATTACTTGGATTACAAGTATTCCTAAACTGACTTTTACACACGTGAAGACTAGCCTACTTCACTTGTTTGGACTCTCTGCTTTTGCACTCTCTGTTCTTCTGTCAAGAGTTAATTTTCTGAGTTGATTCTTCTGATATTTATAGCAGCTGTAGTCCTTTGGGCCTTGGTGCATAAATTAGGTTTTATCCATAATAAAACCATCCTTTAGAATTCTGCATGTTTTCCACTTTGAACAGGTCCATATTTGATCCCCTAGGGTGTCTAAAATATCTCCTGTATTCCAGCTTGAGTTTCTGGTTTGTTTCCTGAATTATAGCTAGCAGAATAACAAACCTGTGCACTGATGTCACACGACCTATGTTATGACATCGAGTGTGACATCCAGCTTAACTTATAGTTAGCTGATTAAAACTTGTCTTGCACAATCCACTTAATGAATATAGAAACATCTAATATGACATTCATACATGTACTAAAGTTATGCCACAAAATGCAGTCAATCAAGAGCACTTACAAACTCCTCCTTTGGTAAATTTTTGGCTAAAACACTCTGTACTTACATCAGAGATTTCATCACAGTAGAAGACTTACCATTGACCTGTCATGCAGGAAGGTTGCTCTTTACTCAAGCTCACAGAGTCCTTACAGTTGGCTTTTAGCCCTTTTAGCACTCTCTTAGTTCATCATATGATAGAACTCAATTCAGATGACACTCCCCCTCAACTGATGCACTCACCAGTTGAGCATCTTCTATGCAGATTCAGCAATTCTGCATCCATCTAGTCTAAACTAGATGTCATGACATTCAGCAAGACATCCTGATGTCATAAATTTATGCTACTCCCCCTGCAGGGATGCATATGCTCTTATTCTGCTCTTACCTAGTCACAAACTTATGATAGCAAACACAATCAGAACTCCTAACCAATTGTTAGATTCTCACATGTTAGTACCTATAACTATCATTCATTCCACACAGACTAGTCATTCACACACACCAGCTAACAACAGATGTCATAAATCTAGCAGCACAAATTTCTACCAGTTCTAACAATACTCTATCAGCACACACCTGCACACTTGAAAGTAAGCTATCATATGCACCATGGTACATATGCTCTAGCTGTTCTTCAACTTGCTGTACCTGTTGTCACACATTTCCTCAGCAGCACCTGTAGGCATTATCAGTCTATGCACAATCACAGTCCTTTGAACAAGTCTTCTTCCACCTGTTCTTGTGTTGTACCCGCTGTTGCTTATTTTCTTATACCATATGCACATTTGGGCATGTTCACTTGCTTTTCCCCTGTTATTGTACCTACTGTTATCTTACTCTCTCCCCCCCTTTTTAGTCACAAATTAAGATCTAACTAATAAATATAGCATAGATCAAAAGAGGTACTTATACAAATGTTTGGGGAAATTACATCTACTAGTCAAGCTTTTAAGATAAGGATACCAGCAACTGAACTAGGCCTATTCATTTACCCTCCTTCATCTTATCAGAGCTGGAACTGGTTTCATCTGCATCTTCATCATTCTCATCTACAGCACTTGAGTTCTCTTCCTTTGAGCTCCCAGCCTCCTCTTCTGAAGCAGCCTCTTGGTCATCAGCCTTCTCTGACCCACCCTCAAGGTTGTCCTCCTCATTGAGGTCAGACTCTCCATCTTGTTCAAGTCTCCTGACTAGTGCTTCAAGACTCTTCTTTCTTGTATCAAGCTCCTTGCAGGTCTCTTTGAGCATGTGGATCACTTCAGCTTTCTTTGAACTAGGATTTCCCTTGGATGTCTCTGCTGAAGTCATAGCAATGTCAGGAACATGACTTCCTTGAAACAGTTTGTAATTGAATGTCATGAGGCTTTCTCTTTTGACAGCATTATCATTTTCTTTGAGTATATTTAGATACTGAGCCAAGATAATTCCACAGATGAGAGATGGAAATGGTATGGGGCCTTTAATGTTATAGCTGCCAGAATGCTTCATGGTTTGATCAAATATATAGGTTCCATAGTCAAATTTTGTCTTAGTGCCCACCATATATATGAATTTCCCCAAAGTAGTTGCCACTGTGGTCTTGTGGTTTGTGGGCACCCAGTTAGCAGCTCCTATCTTATGAAGCATGGCATATTTAACACTCAGCTGACTGGCTAGTGGCTTTCCTTTTAAAGGCCATCTCTTGACTTGGTCAGCTGTTATAACTTGACAAACTTTGTTGTCAGACACAGTTAAATCAGGATGTGCTCTTTCTGTTCTTCCCAAGTAGTTGTTTATTGTGGTTGGGGAGAACGTGACACACTTTGCTCTGACATATACCTTGCCAAATTCCTTGGTTTTCCTGTCAGTACAGTCAGCTTCCAAATTAATTATGAATTCCTTAACAAGTAGTTCATGGCAGGAAGAGAATTGTCTAACAGTTTTTATCAGCCCAGCTTCATGAATGAGTTCCATGACTTCTTTGTTATCAAGGACACTCTGAGCTAGCTCTCTCTCCAATGCCAGTCTTTTATGAAACACATACTTCCATCTACTGACACATGAAGGATAGTGGAAAGAGATGTTGTCAATAGGTACCTCAGAAACATTTTCAGCCAGCTTGCTGGTAGAAGGTTTCCTTTTAGATTGGAAGTTAGAGACATCCATAGCAACATCAGAGTCAGTTTCTTGTTCTGGAATTAATTCAATCTTCCTTTTCTTGATGGTTACCTTGCTCCACCCTTTTGAGGGTCCAATATTGGTTCTCTTTGTCCCAACTTTCTTTGTGGAGAGTGCTTGGTCAGCAGTCTTCTCAGCATCTTTTCTCTTGGGTGGACTTTGGTCAGCCACCTTTTTCCCTTTCCTTTTCATTAACCTCTTGGCTATACCTGGATTGATTGTTGCTAAGAGATCATTGTCTGAGTATTCCTCTAGGTCTACCACCTTAGTTTCTTTAGTGCTTTGAAAACCCTTATTTCCTCCATCAGGTCTTTCATCCTTGTTGTTCTCTGCTATGGTGTTGTCTTCCAATGCTTTGACATTAGGTGAGACATTAACCTGATCATCTTGATTAGACTCCATCCCTATAATGGAAGATGATGTGGGAATGTTGAGAAAACCAGCGACCATTCCTGCAATCTTCAAATGATTTTTCTTAGCTTCCTCTGTATCTAGGTCAACAGAAGCAATCGCAAGAGGAGCTTGAACTGAGCCACGGTTTTTTGGTCGTCTTGCATGCAACTTTCTAGGTTTCTTTACTAACACTCCTTCAGGTGTCATTGTACGCAATGAAGCAATTTCCAGGATTTCATTAGGGTTTTCCTCAGCGTTGCTTGTATTGATCTTGGAGGTTTGTTACGCCATGGATGGTGACTCTGATTCAGATGAGAACTCTTTTCTTTGCGTGTTTGAGATGGTATAGAGGCTGAAGTGCTTGTGAATACACCAAGAGTGGAGTGAGTGTTTTGTGTACGTGGGAGTTAGATTCGAGTACCCACTAGGAGGGAATTTAACCTTTTGATTTATCATTAAATTACTTAATATCAAAAGGTAATTCTCTATTCCAGTTAATTGCTATAACTCATTAGTACTAGAGGGACTCAATTTTTTAAATTGAAGCCCCTTGATGTTACAGAACAGGGTCATGACATCCGAAGTAACATTGCTTCTTTTCTGCATAGTAACCTCCATGGACTCCATCAGGTTCCATTATAGCATATCTAGCTTTACCTGATGACCCATATTTGTGTGTCCTCTCCCCTCGTGACTACTCTTACTCCCTGTCCTTCTTTCTGGAGCATACTTTGAGAATCCTTTTGCTGATGAGTTGAGCCTGGTTCTTTCTAATTTTAGAGGTTGTTTTTCTTTCTCTAGCCACAGTTGGCTCTTTCCCTCATTCATCAATCCATTTATGTTGCTTCTGGACTCCCATAGGTAACAGTCATTCTTGGATCTGGATCCCCTCATTTTTTCTTCACCCTCTTTATTGATCACCACACACTCATCTTTGGAAAAGTGAATTTTTAAGCCTTGATCACACAGCTGACTTATGCTTATTAGGTTGACATTCAGTCCTTTAACCAACAAAACATCTTTTAATGATGGGCCTTTAGGGTTGTCAAGTTATCCAACTCCTTGGATTTCTCCTCTAGCTCCATCACCAAATGTTGCATGACTTGTAGCATATGGTTTGATGTCCACCAATAGGTTCACCATTCCTGTCATGTGCCTAGAGCAGCCATTGTCAAAGTACCACTCTTCTCTGATTGGCATTCTTAAGGGAGTGTGAACTGCTAGTGCCATAGTCTTGGCTGCCCATTGCCTTTTCCTGTAGTGACCATCATTCTTGGGTTTAGCATGATATTGTTTCTTGACATGTTGCTGCCCTCTTTCATACTGTTGTCTTTTGACTTGCCTACCCTGTTTGTTTTGTCTTTGGCTAGGGAATCCATGCAGCCAGAAACATACAACTTTAATATGCCTAAGTTTTCCACAGTGGTAGCATCTATGTCCTTGGAACTGTCTCTTGACTTGTTTCCAATTTCTGTGTGGAGGATATTGAGACTTTGGCTGTGACATCCTTTTTAACATCTGAATATCAGGCTGCATCCTCTTGAACTTTGGAACAGGATTTGGCTTCTCAATAAATCCTAGACCAGACCTATTTCTAGAGGTCTGACCACTCTGAAGAATCTCCTCTAGTGTATCTGTTCCAGAGTTGAGCATTCTTATGGATTTTGTCATTTGCTCCTTTTCACTTTTCAACTCATTTACCTCTCCTTGGAGTGAGTTTATAATGGCCAGATGCTCTTTCTTTTCAGCTTCTAAATCTTTGATGATTTTCTTCTGGAGTTCTCCTTGTTGATACAGTTCAGAACTTTTAGTGTGAAGCTTCTGATATGAGGCAGCAAGCTCCTCAAGTGTCATGTCTTCTTCACTTGAACCACTGTCAGAGATGCACACACTGTTGAGAGCAGTGACATGCTTTGCAGCCTCACCATCTGACTCACTTTCTGAGTCTTCATCTGACCAAGAGACAGTTAGACTCTTTCCCTTTTTCTTGAGATATGTGGGGCATTCTCTTCTAACATGGCCATATCCCTCACACTCATGACATTGTACTTTGTTGACCTTTTCTTCAGATCTTTCTTTGTCAGCAGGCAGGCTTTTGGAGTAAGGTTTAGATTTAGCATCTATCCTTTTGACCAGCCTGTTGAACTGTCTTCCAAGCGTGGCTATTCCCTCTGACAGATCCTCCTCTTCATCATCTTCTCCTTCTTCTGTAGTGCTTGAAACAAGAGCAATGCTTTTGTTCTTCTTCTCCACTGCTTGGTCATTCAAACCCATCTCAAAGGTTTGGAGAGAACCAATGAGTTCATCCACCTTCATGTGACATATGTCTTGAGCTTCTTCAATAGCTGTCACCTTCATTGCAAACCTCTTAGGTAGAGACCTGAGAATTTTTCTCACCAGTTTTTCCTTAGACATTTTCTCACCCAGGGCCCCTGAGCTGTTTGCAAGTTCTAGTACATTCATGTAGAATTCATGAATGGTCTCATCCTCTTTCATTTTCAAACCTTCAAATTTTGTGGTTAACATTTGAAGTCTAGACATTTTTACTTTGGAGGTTCCTTCATGAGT